>CM060693.1:77233216-77833216 GCA_030686995.1 Artemisia argyi | reverse complement strand
ATTAAGACAAGAACAAGATATAGACAACCAACACATAGACATATTGATTGAATTAAAAGAATACTGTGGAAAACTAGAAGGGGGGGGGGGGGTTGAATAGTTTTACGTCGTTTTTAAAATGTTATAAAATTTTGTTTAAAAGTTTTCTTTGTTTTATAAAATATAGATTCGATGCTATATGAAATCAAGTCGTGCACAATATGAACAACACTAAGTATGTACGATAAAGCAATAATAACGTAAGTAAAGAAATAGATAAGGGTTGGAAAGATCGAACCGAGAGACAAGAGATTTATAGTGGTTCGGCTACAAGGTCACCTTCCTTGCCCTACTCCACTCCCCGAGCACCTAACTCGAGAGTTTTCTTCACTATATTAACAAGCTCCCTTATGGCGGAGAAAACCTTACACACCAATTTACACACCACAATAACTTCACAACTTAATCATGACTTCTACACAACTAGTTCACACCTATTCACTACTTAATCACACCACTTCTTCACACCAATCTTCTACACACCAATCTTCTTCACACCTATTCTTCTACACACCAATCTTCTTCCTAACTTATCTTCTTCACAACTATTCTTCTAACCAATCACACTATATATCAAACTACACTATCTTCTAACAAATATTCACAACTATTCACACAATGAAATAATAACAATGATGATACACTAACAACTTAGATGTGGAGATCACAACAAGTTGTAATACTTCTTGTCTTGAGGGATAGAAGTATTCTTCTCTTGCACTTGATGGGATGATGTTTGGATCACTTTGAAACAAAGATTTAAGAATGTATGATCAAAGGATTTATAGATTGGAAATGGAGATCTAGAACAGAAAGTTCTGTAGTGCAAAAGGTGAGGAAAAAATCCAGGTTTAAGGTGGTATTTATAGGCAACAGATTCTGACAGAGGAGCGTGGCCGGTCCCCTTAAATCATGGTCGGCCCCCTTAAAATTAAGGGGACCGCCCTTTATAATTAAGGGGGCCGCCCAGCTGAAACGGCCAGATTCTTTGTCTTTTAGTGGGGAAAGTTTATTTGGTGAAAAACTAACTGATTTTGGTTAAAAATTTGAATTCATATATTTAGTATGAATAAAATATTTTTCTTTATTACCAAAAGTGTTTTTCAAAAATATATAATATGTTTATATAATTAAATAAACTTTGTATTAGTTAATTAAATACCCCTTTGATCATAAATTGCACTAAACACTTTGTTTATTCATACCTTAAGTGATTTGGATGTAAAGAGAAATATTAATCACTAAATACTTGTTTATGTCACAAGTTTTAGTTCTATGAGTTTAAGGTTTTGTGATAATTAAAACATAGAGATATTGATAACATGTTAATAATGTTTTTAGGCATTATTTATGTCAACAATCTCCCCCTTTTTGATTATTACAAAACCTTAAACTCAATATATCTAAAACTTGTTTTTAGACAAGTATTATAGAGTTTACATTTCTCTTCTCCCCCTTTTTGTAAAATTAAAAAGGTTAAGCCGAGTAAGCTTCGCGAGGGAAGTTTAAACGGGTAGAATGCTCCCCCTTGATGTATGCTCCCCCTCATGAGAGAGCACCAAGGGAACGAGCTATGGAGATCTTTGCTACAAAAATATTTGAAGAGAGCAAGATACACAAATATGCAAGGCAACAATTATGCAACTAAACATAAATTCATTCAAGCATTATAGAAATGATAAGCATTACAACATTCAATATGCTTGAAGCATATTGATAAAAATAACACAAAAGAAAAGACATAGTCCTATATTGCCTAAGAGAGCACTTGGACTTGCTTGCAACCCATGGTTGATTGTTTTATTAGCTTGAAAGGAAACATAAGCATAAAGCTTAGATGTTTGATTGAGAGGGATATGGAGTGGAGTATGGAGCGGAAGAAGTGAATCTCACGATGTTGTATCGTGTTAAGGGTGGTATTGGATGATTACGAGTGAGAAGATATTCAATCCAAGAAATATCTTCACTCAAGTAGAGGATTTGTTTTTGAAGGAATATGCAACAAGGGCAAAAGTGAGTGTGGTTTGTAACTTGATCCAAGTTGAGAGAGTGGGGAAGGCAATTTGCATAGGGTGATGATGGAGGTTGTCCTTTGTTGCGTTGTGCAAGATGCATAGCAAGGAGATCACTAAGATCATGGATTTGGTTTATTTCATCACGGAACTTTTGTTTTTCCGTGGCAATGTAAATGGGATCATAGGTTTGGTATGGAAGAGTTGGGTTTGTGTAGTTGGAATTGTAGTTTGATGGTTGATCAAACTTGTATAGATCATTATAAGTGGTTGGAGGTTGAGATGTGTAGTTTGGCTTGAAGGAAGATGTTTGGCCAATGTTGTATGGTTTGTAAAGAGGATCAAATGAATGACCTTGTTGGTTTGATGCAAAGTTTGGGAAGTAAGAAGTTGGGGGTGTGGAATGACTTCCAACTTCATTTATGATGATGGATTTGTTTCGAGGGCTTTTTCTTCGCCAAACGGGTTTTTCCGTCATCCTTGCTAGCCTTGAGGCTTTTGATTTTGGTTTGTTTGGAGAGTTCGTGATGGGATGAATGGAGAGTTTTGAGGATTGGGGATATTTATAGTGTAAGATTTGTGTGTTTAAGGATGGATAAGGTTTGTTTGGGGGATTATGACAAAATGTGTTGGTGAAAAATGGGAAATGTAGGTTGAAATGGGCTAAAAAGCAGAAAAGATTCTGTAAACCCGTCCATCAGATGGCCGGTCCCCTTAAAATTAAGGGGGCCGCCTTACATAGTTAAGGGGGCCGCCCATCTGGTGATTTTCAGATTGCCAGAATTGGGTTTTTGGCAGAAAATTTGCAGAAAGGTTGTATTTTTGGACTTGGATTCAAGCAAGTTCAATTCCTTTAGGCAATATAGCATCTAATCTAATCATTAAATATCATGCATGCAAAAACACATAGGCACAAGAGCAAATAATCAACACATAATAAGTAATAGGAGGTAAGTAAAGGCAAGCACACTTAAGCTTCCTAAGGCACCTATCTTAGATTAAAGGCAAGGGCAATTAGTGAGTGAAAAACTAATGATGGATCAAGATGACACCATTACTGGTGAATTTGTCCTAGTGAGTGTCTATATGCAACAAATGTAGAGTTGTGATTGTTTCGACTCCTAGAAGCAAAAAGAAATAACGATCCTAAGAAGCAATCCAAATGATCTCCTTGATTCAATTTTTGCTCGATCATGAATGTCAAAGACATATATTAGATTATATACCTTGACAATTTATGTGAGAGTTTATGCATGATTTTGAAATACAATGTTTTTAGAATTAGTCAACAATGCAAGGAAAATGATCTTCATGTGATTCCTAGATTGTGAGAATAATTTTTAGAGAAAATTGATTGAGTTTTACAAACAAAAATTTATGCAAAGAAAATAAATCTTCTCAATCTTTAGTTTTGTGCGAAATAGATTCCTAGACTCAGAAAAGGTGAAATGGAAGAAAAATAAATTTTCATGCAAGTATAAATTTGAATTAATTCAATGTAATTTAGTCAACTTGTTCCATCATTCCTAATCCTAAACGCAAGTGGTTGAATAATTCACGCTTAAGGGGTTTTGTGAATATATCCGCAATGTTGTCTTCCGATGCAACCTTTTCTATAGATATATTTCCTTTTTGTACATTATCCCTAAGAAGATGGTGACGTATTTCTATGTGTTTAGTCCTAGAGTGTTGCACCGGATTTTTACTTAAATCTATCGCACCTTTGTTATCGCACATAATGGGGACATTTTCTAACCTAATGCCATAGTCTACGAGAGCTTGTTTCATCCATAGTGCTTGTTGACATGCCTTTCCGGCGCTTACATATTCGGCTTCGGTGGTAGAAATAGCAAGAGCGGTTTGCTTCTTCGAAAACCAAGACGTTAGACAACATCCCATAAACGTGCAAATACCGCTAGTACTCTTTCTATCTACGTAGTCTCCCGCATGATCCGAATCCGCATAGACAATGGTTTCTATGCCGGATTCCTTAGGATACCATAATCCTAAGTGTATAGTGCCTTTAACGTATCGGAAGATACGCTTAACCGCTTCTAGGTGAGAGGTTTTGGGATCCTCTTGAAAACGGGCACAAAGGCAGACACTAAACATGATATCGGGTCTACTTGCCGTCAAGTATAGTAAACTACCTATCATTCCTCTATACTTGGTGTTATCTACGGACTCACCTTCATCGTCCTTTGTGAGCTTTACCTCCGTAGACATGGGAGTTTTCATGGGTTTTGAGTCTTCTAGGCCAAATTTCTTAAGCATTTCCTTAATGTACTTAGATTGGTTAAAGAATATTCCATCTTCTAATTGTTTTATTTGTAATCCTAGGAAGAAGTTAAGTTCACCCATCATACTCATCTCAAACTCATCATGCATGATTTTGGCAAATTCATCACACATGTCTTGACAAGTCGATCCAAATATAATGTCGTCAACATATATTCGGACAATGATGAGATTTGGGTCTTTCCTTTTAGTGAAAAGAGTGTTATCTACCATTCCCATGGAATAATCATGTTTAATAAGAAAAGCTTTTAATCGATCATACCAAGCTTTGGGAGCTTGTTTGAGTCCATACAAAGCTTTCTTTAATTTATAAACATAATCAGGTTTTGCGAAGTCAATGAATCCTGGAGGTTGTGCCACATATACCTCCTCATTGATAAAACCGTTAAGGAATGCACTTTTCACATCCATTTGGAATAACTTAAAATCTAGGGCGCAAGCATAGGCAAGTAATATCCTAATCGATTCTAGTCTAGCTACGGGGGCATAGGTTTCGTCATAATCAATTCCTTCTTGTTGATTATAACCTTGGGCAACTAACCTAGCTTTATTCCTAGTAACTATTCCATTCTCGTCTAACTTATTCCTATATACCCACTTGGTTCCTATGATGGTCATATCCTTTGGATTTGGGACTAATTCCCAAACATCATTCGCCTTAAATTGATTTAATTCTTCTTGCATAGCTATAACCCAACTTTCATCCTTTAAAGCCTCGCTAATATTCTTAGGTTCTATTGCTGAGAGGAAACAAAAGAAATTGTTTTTATCTTGGGCTTGTGACCTAAGGGTTCTTTGGTTAAGATGTCCTATTATATTATCTAATGGATGTGATCTAGATTCTTTAATATTAACAGTTTCGTTATTTTCTAAATGAATGTCTTCATTATCATTTCCTATGGGTTTTGTTTTACTAACCTCAATAGCTTCATCTTCGACTAAATCATCATCTTCTAAAGGTAATGTTTTAGGAGGTGGTGGTGTTTCATCAAATGTTACATTTAGTGATTCCTCTACTTTTATGGAGTGTTTGTTAAGTATTATATATGCTTTGCTATTTTGTGAGTATCCTAAAAATATTCCTTCATATGATTTTGGATCAAACTTAGTGAGATAGTCCTTAGTGTTTAAAATATAGCATTTACTTTCAAATACCTTAAAGTAGCTTAAGTTTGATTTTCTACCTCTTAATAACTCATAAGGAGTTTTTCCTAGAATTCTTCTAATTGATACCCTATTTAAAATATAAGTTGATGTATCTATGGCGTGACACCAAAATTTTTGTGGGATGGGTTGTTCATTTAACATAGTTCTACTCATTTCTTGTAGTGACCTATTTTTTCTTTCTACTACGCCATTTGATTGAGGAGTACGAGGAGCGGAGAAATTGTGAGATATTCCATTTAACTCGCAATATTTTCCGAATTGTACTTCGTTATCAAATTCCCTACCATGGTCCATCCTAATGGCAACAATTGAGCATCCTAATTTATTTTGAATCATTTTACTAAATATTTCGAATTTTTCAAAGGCTTGGGTTTTGTCACTTAAAAACCTAGTCCACGTGTATCGTGAGTAGTCATCTACTATTACTAAGGTATATTTGTTTTCTCCATAGCTCCGCACAGCGGATGGACCAAAAAGATCCATATGTAATAATTCTAGGCGCCTAGTAGTGGATACTATATTCTTGGCTTTGTGACTAGCATGAGCTTGTTTTCCAATTTTACATGCATCACAAAAATGCTTGTCATATTTTAGATTAGGCAAATTTCTAAGTAATTCCTTAGAGGCCAAAGATTGTATTTGTTGCATGTTAGCATGTCCTAATCTCCTATGCCATAGTGTAGAGTTTTCATCTAGGGTCGTTAGGCATATCCTATCCTCAGGTTTGTTTCCTAGTTTCATAACATATATGCCACCTTTTCTAATTCCTCTACCTATAATTTTTCCGTTCTTAACTATTTCGCTATCATCTTCGGTAAATGTGACTCTACATTTATTATCACATATTTGTCCTACACTAAGCAAATTATATGTTAATTTATCTACATGCTCTACATTTTCAATAGTAAGTGAGTCTTGAGAGATCATACCTTTGCCAATGATTTTTCCACGTAAGTCACTACCGAAAATAACGTTACCTCCATTGTAAGCCTTGTATGTAGAGAATAGATTGCGATTCCCCGTCATGTGCCTCGAACATCCGCTATCTTTAATCCATTCGTCAGGTTCCAAGTCAATTCCTAAACATATTTCGTCGGTTTCTTTTGCCATAAAACACTTTTCGTCTCTTGGCTTTTCAACTTCTTCTTTGTCATTATCACTCCATGTTCCACTAACAAAAGCACCTTGACTTTCATAACCCGATGGCTTTAGACATTCGCCAATGAGATGATTTGGACTTCCACATCTAAAGCACTTTCTTTTCCCGTAGTTGTCACTTCTATTCCTTTGGAATGCTCTTCTTTCGTCTCGTGATGATCTAGTGAATCTTCCTCGTCTCTTGAAGAACTTCTTGAATTCTCTTACGGCCATTGCATATTCTTCGTCTTTACTTTCGTCACTTGAATCATCATCATCACTAGATTCCTTTTTGGCTTTTAGAGCAATGGATTTGGTTTGTTCTTTCTTGACTTTGACCGTTTCCGAATCTCTTCTTATGATTTCTTCATGAACCTTCAAGTTGCCAATTAGTTCATCTAGTGATAACGTCATCAAGTTCTTTGATTCTTCGATTGCCGTGACTTTAGCTCGCCATTTTGGATGCAATGCCCTAAGAAATTTCCTAACACAATTTTTACTAGAAAATGTCTCATCAAGTGCTTTTAAACTTGTGACGATAGTGTTAAACTTAGCAAAAGCATTATCAATTGATTCCTCTTCCGGAATCGTAAATTGTTCATATTGTTGTAAAAGAATATCTATTTTATTATCTTTGACTTGGCTATTACCTTGGTGAGTAATTAGTAAAGAATCCCAAATTTCTTTGGCGGTTTTACACATAAAAATTCTTTCATATTCTTTGCAAGGTAACGCATTATAAATTACCATTTTAGCCTCATTATTTTTTGCTAATTTCTTTTTCAAATCATCATTTTGTTCTTCAAAAGATACAATTTCACTCATTTTAGTTTCAACATTATATTGAATAGGAGGAAAATCACTAAAGGTAATAATATGCCAAAGATCAAGATCTTTTGATTTCACATACGTTTCGAATCTATTTTTCCAATATAAAAATCCATCACTTTCAAATAGTGGTGGTCTTTGCATAGATTGCCCTTCTAAATATTTTTCAGATTCCATAGATCGTTACAAGTTTTAAAATACAATATATTTTAAAAATCTTGCTAGACGTTGCTCTAATACCAATTGTGGAAAACTAGAAGGGGGGGGGGGGGGTTGAATAGTTTTACGTCGTTTTTAAAATGTTATAAAATTTTGTTTAAAAGTTTTCTTTGTTTTATAAAATATAGATTCAATGCTATATGAAATCAAGTCGTGCACAATATGAACAACACTAAGTATGTACGATAAAGCAATAATAACGTAAGTAAAGAAATAGATAAGGGTTGGAAAGATCGAACCGAGAGACAAGAGATTTATAGTGGTTCGGCTACAAGGTCACCTTCCTTGCCCTACTCCATTCCCCGAGCACCTAACTCGAGAGTTTTCTTCACTATATTAACAAGCTCCCTTATGGCGGAGAAAACCTTACACACCAATTTACACACCACAATAACTTCACAACTTAATCACGACTTCTACACAACTAGTTCACACCTATTCACTACTTAATCACACCACTTCTTCACACCAATCTTCTACACACCAATCTTCTTCACACCAATCTTCTACACACCAATCTTCTTCACACCTATTCTTCTACACACCAATATTCTTCCTAACTTATCTTCTTCACAACTATTCTTCTAACCAATCACACTATATATCAAACTACACTATCTTCTAACAAATATTCACAACTATTCACACAATGAAATAATAACAATGATGATACACTAACAACTTAGATGTGGAGATCACAACAAGTTGTAATACTTCTTGTCTTGAGGGATAGAAGTATTCTTCTCTTGCACTTGATGGGATGATGTTTGGATCACTTTGAAACAAAGATTTAAGAATGTATGATCAAAGGATTTATAGATTGGAAATGGAGATCTAGAACAGAAAGTTCTGTAGTGCAAAAGGTGAGGAAAAAATCCAGGTTTAAGGTGGTATTTATAGGCAACAGATTCTGACAGAGGAGCGTGACCGGTCCCCTTAAATCATGGCCGGCCCCCTTAAAATTAAGGGGACCGCCCTTTATAATTAAGGGGGCCGCCCAACTGAAACGGCCAGATTCTTTGTCTTTTAGTGGGGAAAGTTTATTTGGTGAAAAACTAACTGATTTTGGTTAAAAATTTGAATTCATATATTTAGTATGAATAAAACATTTTTCTTTATTACCAAAAGTGTTTTTCAAAAATATATAATATGTTTATATAATTAAATAAACTTTGTATTAGTTAATTAAATACCCCTTTGATCATAAATTGCACTAAACACTTTGTTTATTCATACCTTAAGTGATTTGGATGTAAAGAAAAATATTAATCACTAAATACTTGTTTATGTCACAAGTTTTAGTTCTATGAGTTTAAGGTTTTGTGATAGTTAAAACATAGAGATATTGATAACATGTTAATAATGTTTTTAGGCATTATTTATGTCAACAAATACTTATCTCAATTACACATGAAAGGTATCAAGGGCTTAGAACCCTTGAAAAACCTGTAAAATTCGCACCAAGTTCGTACTTAGGGTTTCTCCAAAACTTCTCTCTTTTTTAATGTGAAAATTAGAAAACTATATATAGGAAATAGGGTTTGACGGCATCAAGACAAATTTTGTGACACCGTCACCTCGCCGCCAAAATACTCCACGGACTGCTTTGATCTACTTTTGACGTCGTCATGTGTTATGCGTTTCCCAGGCCGTCATGCATTTTACTCTTGACGCCCTACTTCATGACGCCGTCCATTCTGTACTGGGTCGTCATGGAATTTACTCTTGACGCCGTCAGAAATTCCTTCTTGACGCCATCACCTACTGTTCCCAGCAAGGAAAATTAAAACTTTGGCGTTTTCTTCACTTTTATGCTCCAAAAACGTCCGAATTGCTTCCTTTTCCAGATTTCACTCCCAAAGTACCTAAAATCACAAAAGGAACGATTTAGGACAATATTTGATCAAATAAATTCAATTCCCCATTACTCCATAAAATAAGTACTTACCCATGAGTCCCAATCGTCCCAAAACAATATGTACAGGGATATGACTCGACTTAGCAACCATGTAATCAATTAGATAATTAACTTAGGGTTTAACAAATAACAATAATGCACTAAAGATGAGCGCATACACGGAAGGCTAAGGCGATTTGGTTGTACATTTAAGTGGGGTGTAACAAATTCTTCCTTTAAGTAAGATGCTTAAAGTTAGAAACGAAAAGATAGGCTCGGAGGGGTCTACTAGGGGTTTCGTGTACTAAAAATGAGTACAACGCTAAGGGTGTGGAAAAAATTAGTTGACTTAACTAGCCAAGTAATATGACTTAAATGGTCAAGTAATTATGATACGGGTTTAACACAAGGGTGATCCTAATGCCTCTTATCATATAGTAAATCCTACTACACGAATGTAGTCTCACTAGCGGTCTCGGGATGCATCACTAACGCAAGTTCTAGAATCTAAATGCTACCGGTACACTCATAAGCATTAATAGTACATGCTTTTCCTATCAAATCTAAAGGCGAACCTCACATATTTGGGTGGAAAATTTTTCTGAAAGTACGGTTATGTGCTAGTCATACAATCTCCTATCCATGAGACGCTTGCTATGGCTAAAGTTTCACTCCTAAATGTTGTAAAAAAAATTTTAATTTGGCGCTAAAATTGCACTAACAAGTATTTCTCATAGTTTTATTACACATCTACCATTAAACAAAACAAACTCAAGCGAAAGTGCATATGTAAGGTATCATCTTTTTACCCTCCCCTTACACTTAAGATGAACATTGTCCCCAATGTTCAAGTAAAGAATGTAAAAGTTAAAAAGTAAAAAGAATGAAATCAAATACTCCTCTGATTCGCTCGGTATGGATAATAAGGTGGCCAGGTTAAATCTTCCTCCAAGAAAATGAACAATCAAAGCTTCCCTTCCAGAATATAAATCATCTTCTTGTCATACATAACCTGTAAATCCTGAGAAAATAGACAAAGACAACCTCGCGTAAAATTGGCGGCATCCTATATAAGTTACTAAATCCTAGAAAACAAGATAAGATATAATGCTTGTTGAATGAAGTTTGCAGATCTCCTGGAGATTATAAAACTTAATAATTCACAAAAACCATAAGACTCCGTTAGAAAAACAAAACTGGTAAAATTTCCAGATTTTTACACGTGACGCCGTCAAGAGTGAACTCGTGACGCCGTCAGAAGTGACCTGCAGAAATTCTTATGTTAAGTTTCCGGAAAATTTCTGGAAAAACTTGGTCCTACTTCCTGGAAAATCCTGCAAAACTTCATTGTGACTCGATACAAGCATTTGATTCTAACAAGTACTAATACACATGTCCATTTATTATTGTTGTGGTTCATGCTCAATTTCGTTCTTATAAACAAATTTGGATCTCCCTTACACTTATCTTTTGCAAAATACCTTTATATGCAATTAAGACGAAGTTAAAAACAAAATAAAGCATTTTCACAATTTACTTTGAAACATGAGCCACAAACAATAAAAATAAAACATGCATACGGAAACAAATAAAATCAAACAAACAAACAAATAAAAACATACAAAACATGAAGAACGTCAACACAAGCACATTCAATTATTTCAAGTAAAAATAAACATGAAAATAAAATTGTTCAAGGCCAACAGAGGCCGAATCCTAAACTATTACAGCATCAATTGTGTTGAATTACATGACCATCAATAAATTGTTCACAAATAACATATATCAAGAAAGATCACTGGGGAGGAGAACCGAAACGGTAGTCATAGCCAGGAGGGAGGTGTCCGGTGTACCCGTAGGGAGGGTAGTCAGTCTCACGGCCGGGGAATGGGTCAATCTGCAGGTGAGGCTCAAGCTGATCTCGGGTGGAGAGGTGCTGCATCTGGCGGATGGTGTGATCATACATCCAATCAAAGCGCTAGTCAGTGGTGGTCCGCCATGCGTCCACCGGACCCATCCAGGCACCCTGGTGTGCCTGCCAGTCTCCCCGACTCATGTGTCGGTAGTAGTCAGCTGTCCCCTCCTCATAACCCTGGAACTGATGCTGCTGGGGCCCCATCTCATCATCATCATCATCATCCTCATCATCAGGTATCCTTGTCGCGTACCAACCATAGGACCCATCAGCCAGCTGCATCACGATGTTCATTTGCCTGAGGGATTTAGCCCTCACCACCCTACATGCCCCACAGTCGCTCAAGTACCCCATGATCTGAGGAGTAAGAAGATCATAGGAACGAGCCAACCGGGTCACGAACATCCCCCCATACACCTTATCGATATCCCTCTCACCCACACTGGTCCTCAAATAACTAGCTACCCAAAATGGGATGTTGCAGTAAACATCCGCTGAAAAGATCGTGTACAGGTAGAAAAGATCTGAAGCAGTGACATGGTGAGTGGTGCCATGACGTCCTGACAAGCTGTACGTGATGCATCTGTGGACCAGTCTGACCCTAGGGTCCCTGATCGATGCTGCCCCAGTCATCGAGGTATAAACCCCGTCCCCAATGGTCGGCCAAAAAGTGACACACCTCATATCACTCCTCTGAGTCTCCCCATTCAACAATCTCTGCATAAAACCTCCATCAACCGCCTCCTCCCTAGTATACAACCCTAGCCTCCAACCAAACTCAGTAACCGAACATGATCGCAACTCCCCTCCTAACCTAAAATAGATAGTGGTGCCCCCCATGTCTGTCCTAGTCTCAGCCTGATCAAAATGGAAGGTCGCAAAGAACTCCCTCACCAACTCGCTATACACCGTCTCCCTAATCCTAAACAACCTCTCCCATTAAGGACCCGCAAATCCATCAGTGTGGATCCTCCCCATAAACGCACCTTCCAACCCTTGGGTCCTGAGAAACTCCCAATCAACCACGGCCCCAGCATCAATGTGGTGGTTACAAAGCTCCGCATACTTGGTGGTGGTGGCCACATTGTCGAATTCACCCCAACTATGGACCAATTCTCCATAGTTAACTC
The DNA here is from genome assembly GCA_030686995.1 of Artemisia argyi. NCBI lineage: Eukaryota > Viridiplantae > Streptophyta > Magnoliopsida > Asterales > Asteraceae > Artemisia > Artemisia argyi. The sequence continues at coordinate 77,820,574 of CM060693.1, read as the reverse complement.
CTTGTGACCTGGAAGAGCTGCCATGATGTTGACGAGATCGCTTGCTCATTTTCCTGGAACAAGATGAAGAGGGCGGAAATAATTAGAACGAGAATTTTAATCGATTCAAGCTGTCAGACACATCTGACGCCGTCAGGCCCAGCAGAATCCGAACCATGCAATTACGAGGGAAAAATCAATTTTCAAACTCTTAACCCGTTACCCAAACACTCCTTTAATCAGAAAACATGGGTGGGGGGTCAAAAATTCCGTGGCATGAAGGGTTTTTCCTAAACTAACGCATGATTCGAGTGGGATAACATCATCAAAGGGTAACCCCATGTTTACAAATCACCAAATGGATGGCATTACGATTTGTTAATGATGGGTCAAAAATGGGGTTTCGGGCGAAAGGGTTTTTCGAAATTGATTGATCCTACGGACAATTGATCGAAAAAGAGTAAAGAAAAATTACTTACCGAGTGAAGATTGGTTGCGGAAGACGTCGAATTGAAGGGTGAAGGTTCGGAGTAGTAGCAGCACTTTGGGTGAGAATTGTGGGGTATGGGTTGAAAGTGATTGGATTTGGGTTAATATTGCTGATTTAGCGAGGTGACGGCGTCAAGAGTTAATATCTGACGCCGTCAGATGCCCGTGTGAGGTGAGAAATGCCACATTTAGTCCCTGCACTTTGTGTGAATAGCTAAACATAAGTAAAACCATGAGTGGCAATTCCGTTAGTGAAGTCCACCAGGGTCGAACGTTTCATTACTGTCACGGAAAGAGGTGAGGTTGTAGGAGGGATTGGGTGATGTTTTAGCTAAGTTGTAAACTTCGCACAGGTCACCGGTGTGCACAAAGAGATGTTGTTCCATAGAGGGTTTCAAATCAGTGGTGTTTTTGAGGTACAACCTCTTCACACCGGGTTTAAAACCAAAAGAACGTCTCTTGCATAAATTTGGGAGTGTGGTTCGCAAACATCCAACAAAAATGTTATGGAATTGCGAATTCTTCTCTTTCTGGGGATGCTCACAAGAACGGGAGGTAGTTAATAATGAAGCACTTGGGGAAAATTTCTCGCTATCCTCTTGGTCAAACGCCAAAAGGGTTGAAACCTCGAAGACTTTTTCGATTTTTCTAGGTACGGAATTTTCTTTGATCTTTTCTTTGACCCTTGATATGAATTGGTTTGCTAAATTCATAAAAGCTTTGTGAGTGCTTTCCATGCGTGCTTCTAGGTGCTGGATTTGTTTTTCCTGATTATCCATGAAGGTTACCATTATCCCTTCGAATTCCTCTTGTCGTGAACGTTCAGGAAAATTGTGGTCGATACCCGCATTCCTACGTAAATTAGGATTCCACATGGGTTCAGCAGCAGGTTTCTCAATACTCATTAATTCTTTTATCTGCTTCTCGATGCTTCCTAATAACTGTTCTTGGGTGGCGTGTGCGTAGTCAAGTTTTCCCTTGCTTGGAAACATCGGGTCCTCCCATCCTTCTTCTTCGTATTGTGCCAACCCCTCAAGAACTTTCTAGCACTCGTCAATGCTAAGTCTATTTAGCCTGTCCTTGGCTGCGTAATCAATGGCTCTCCTTGTTTGATAGTCAACTTTATCGTAAAAGATTTGAATCTGGAGCCATGGTTCGATGCCATGATGAGGGACTTTTTGGAGCAGGTCTTTATATCGAGTCCATGCTTCATAAAAGGTTTCATTTTGACGTTGTTGGAACATCAAGATGTCATTTCTAAGCTTAGTAGTTCTTCCTGGTGGGAAAAATTGAGCAAGGAAACGAGTGGTGAGATCATCCCATATGGTGATGGATCCCGCGGGTAAACGCTCAAGCCATTGACTAGCTTGATCCCGTAGAGAGAATTGGAATAGGCGTAATCGGATTGTCTCTCTAGTTTCAACATCTAGGTCTATGGAATCTACGATTTTGAGGAAGTCCTTAAGATGTTGGTTTGGATCTTCGGAACGAAGTCCATGGAATGCACATCCGCTTTGCACCAACCGGATGGTGTCGGATCGCAAGGGGGTCACATTGGCTCCGGTGAGCTCAATGGTGTTTCGGTAGCCTTGGTGGCTAGGTCGGGAATACTCTCCTAAGGTTCGGGGCCTAAGAGGTTCTAGTGGTGGGTTTTGTTGTGGTGGTATGACGGGTTCAAGGATGTTCCCATCGTCCATGATGTCGGGTGGTGAAGAGTTACGAACAAAGACACAAAGAATTAAGATAGACTAAAGAAAACTTAAAAATAAAAATAAAATCTCACTAGAAAGGAATCTAGCAAGTAGACCTAATAAAAAGAGATTCTAACCTAGACAATAACTATTCCCCGGGCTGCGGTGCCAAAAACTTGATACGTGGGAATCGCACCAGGCTTTACCTCTCAAGGGATCTTGAGAAGCTTACAACCCCCACCAGGCAGTGTACCTGATCGTTGTAGTATAGTATAGTGACAAGTATCGGGGGATTGATCGTTCAGCTAGGAATAGTGTCGCTATGATTAGAAAACCTAAATACTAGTTCTAAAGGTGAGGGATGATTATTTTTGTATTTTTATATTTTTTAGAAAGCAAGTAAAAATCTCGGGTTTGAAGGATTTGGGCGGAATTAGTTGCTAGTCAACTAACCCAATACTAAAGATGCAATCAAAATAAAATACTAAAAATGAAAATAAACTAAATTAACTAAGGTTGTGAGCAATAAGTGGAGAAAATGTGTTTACTTAGATTTCACTACTCCCTAGACATCTTTTACACGTTAATTACTTGTTATAGTTGCGTGGATGACGGATTGTATTAAATACAACCAATAAAACAGTGGCTCATGCATTAAATACAACCAATAAAACCTAGTGCACATCAGTTCATGTTTCCTAAGACGTTCAAGCATGTTACCATTTGGAGATCTGCCAGTTTTCTTAAGCCTAACATCGAATTCATTCATCCAATACAATTATAAACAAGTAATCAACACATAATTAACATCTAGGTTTCATTAGATCCAAGCAAACACAAGATAGATCTAGCCTAGCATGATGGAATTAAGACAAGAACAAGATATAGACAACCAACACATAGACATATTGATTGAATTAAAAGAATACTTATCTCAATTACACATGAAAGGTATCAAGGGCTTAGACCCTTGAAAAACCTGTAAAATTCACACCAAGTTCGTACTTAGGGTTTCTCCAAAACTTCTCTCTTTTTTAATGTCAAAATTAGAAAACTATATATAGGAAATAGGGTCTGACGGCGTCAAGACAAATTTTGTGACGCCGTCACCTCGCCGCCAAAATACTCCTCGGACTGCCTTGATCTACTTTTGACGCCGTTATGTGTTATGCATTTCCCAGGCCGTCGTGCATTTTACTCTTGACGCCCTACTTCGTGACGCCGTCCATTCTGTACTGGGTCGTCATGGAATTTACTCTTGACGCCGTCAGAAATTCCTTCTTGACGCCGTCACCTACTGTTCCCAGCAAGGAAAATTAAGACTTTGGCGTTTTCTTCACTTTTATGCTCCAAAAACGTCCGAATTGCTTCCTTTTCCAGATTTCACTCTCAAAGTACCTAAAATCACAAAAAGAACGATTTAGGGCAATATTTGATCAAATAAATTCAATTCCGGGGCTTAAATGACCCCCTAAAAGTGGTTCATTTTTCGCCTCATCATTTACTAATACAATAAAACAAAAATACTTAATGAATTAAATACATGCAGGACCTTCTTACTGTTCTAAGATCTTCGTTTAGGGTGTGTCTTGTGTTGTCTTGTCGTCTTAATTTGTCTCCTTAGGGTTTGGTTGCACACAAATTTCGTTTATGTCTTGCGGTATTTATAGTTTCTGTCAGAGGGGTAGATGCGGCATATTAACTAAGTAGATGCGGCGCATCTACTTAACTTTGCGTGGGGTCCAAGATTAATATATTTTGCAATATTCGTACACCGTCTTCAGATGCGACGTATCTTGAATCTTAGGCGGCACATATCCTTCAGTGTCTTGGATTGTATTTGTTGAAGTCTTGATAAAGATACGGCGCATGTTGATAATGAGATGCGGCGTATCTGGAGTAGAACAAGTTGGTTCTTCTTCATTGACCAAGGTTTCATATGCGGCGCATGATATAATCAGATGTGGCGCATGCTTCAAAGACAGGCAATGGTCTTCGAATTCATCTATTTAGTAGAGTTTTTCCATCTTGATCATTTATCTCCATATTTCGTCCAAAATCGCCAAGTTTCACTAATTGCTTGTTTTTACCCGAGAATTACTAAAGTAAACGATTAAGCACTAAATCTCATATATAATATAATAAAACAAGTCAATTAAATAGGACAAATGACGACAATAAAATGTACTTATTTGATGTTATCAAATATCCCCCAACTTGAACTTTACTTGTCCCCAAGTAAACCTTAGATTATAATTATGAAAATGTAACCTAAAAGAGATTAGGATGTATTTTTATATTTAAGCATTTAATCGTTTAATCATAATCACACAACCAAACACTTAACAAACTAGAAATAAAATATTTCTCTCAATCTCTCAACTAATCTAATTCGTTCAATTGCTCGGTCGTGACGAATATTCTATCATATGATTGGCAAGGATACACATCTCCACCACTAAAGCTAAGGAGTGACAAGTCTAAAGCGGTAAAAATGGTTTTGAGGCTTAAGGGTTTAACCTAGATTTGTTCAAATATTTCCTTTACAAACTTAGTAGATCGCTGGCGCGAGTCCTCGACGCTTCAACTAACGGATGGTTACTAATGTGCTTCTTGGATCGTTGGCGCGTTATTTGCATAACGGATGGTCACCAAGTCACACATCAGATCGCTGGCGCGTTAGTCAAATAATCTAATACTCGGATGGTCACTACCTTATTCATATATTTAACATTCTTACTTAGCCATCACTATATCCGGATGCTCGAAAGCTAACAACGAATATAATAATACGGTTGGGTATGGATAACATTTAGGATATAAATTGGTGTAATATATATATATATATATATATATATATATATATATATATATATATATATATATATATATATATATATATATATATATATATATAGAGTTAGGATCAAATAAGAAGATAAATTAAAATAAGAATGATAAGAAAAAACCACAACCACTAATTTCAGATGCACCTACAAAAATAGATGCATCTCCCCTTAAAATTCTCCCTCCTATTTGAAATGTGTGGCTAGAAATCCTTCTTATTCTTCCTATTTTAGTTTTTCTTCTTACTGGATCCCTTCCCTATATATATAAACAAACAAATAGATTAAGTCCTAATGTGTGGTTAATCACTTTCTCAACCATCCCATGAATAAAACTCATATCATTTTATAACTCACGCTTTAACACTTGTAACTCACGCTTTTGGTAGACACGAATTATACTCAATAAAATTTTAAACAAAGAATAATCCATAGTTGGCTTTCCCATAACGGCCAATTCTCATTCAATCCATAAATATAATACAACGATAATTGTGGCGATATCATCCACTTAATACAAAACTTTACATTGTTGGTTTATAACAAACTTACGAACTTCTTTCTTTCTTTCTCTCTCTCTCTCTCTCTCTCTCTCTCTCTCTCTCTCTCTCTTTATATATATATATATATATATATATATATATATATATATATATATATATATATATATATATATATATATATATTACTAATGGTGTAAAATTTCACCACATCACTTATAACGATAATTCTGGATAATTTTTCTATACTTTTCATGACTTCAGAAATAACGAAAATAGTGAAAGTAGTAAACACACAAAAATCAAAACTAAAGGTATACAATATTTACTTTTACTTCCAATTGCATTGTGCAATTTCCCGACCTAACAAAATATAATGAATTTACGCACACGAACACAGGTAACGCAAGAAAACACACTTTGCCTAAAGCAACTAACCACGGACATTAATCTACAGGGTAGGCTAAGGTGTAAAGGTGTAACGAAACATTTAACACAGGTGTAAAAAACGAAAGGAATGGCTCTTAGGGTTTTTCTAGGGGTATCTTACTCTAAAAATGAAAGTAAACAAAAGGGTTTTATACGGGAGTTAACTAACCAGTGTAGTTAGTTAATAAACGTAACATATAAAGGCTTTTTTGGTGTAATCTTAGAAATTTACCAAGTTAGAAAAGTCACTCCAATTATATAAATAATACTCATTATGGTGGTCTCGAATAGTATACAAGTCAAGTTCAAAAGTCTACAAGTCATCGACACACTCATATTTTTGTAGAATTTGGGTAAATATTTAGAAACGGATACGCTCTATTCTCACAATTTGATATAATAGAAGTTATGTGTGCGGCTATGCAACTTAGATTTAACAAAAACATGCTAGAAAAAAAATTTTAATTTAACATATTAAGCATAGATTAAAGCATATTTTGAAAAATTTAGGACAAGTAACGTTCTAATTCTCCATCCCCCCACTTAAGTTAAACAACGTCCTCGTTGTTTGTAATTGAAATTAAAAATGGGAAATTAAAAAGAATTAGAGCGGAGAACTCCCCTGAGATTTGCTCGGTATGATCCTCCATTATGCGTTTGTGAGCAAGATCATCTTTCTTGTGGATGAGAGGTGTTCAAACCTCCACGAATGACGTCTCCACATAAAGTACAGAAACTAAAATATACCACCATTTTAGAACTTAACACACCTGAATTTAAGAAAATCAAACTAGTGTATAATTCATTAGTAGTTAGTAAAAAAATCAAAAATAATTTTTTTTGAAAAGCATCAGGTTAGTCGATATGCCGCATCTACTGAATGAGATGCACCGTATCGAGCCTGGTATTAGTACGGATCAGAAAATAAGATGCGTCGCATCCTTAACCAGGGGTGTGCCGCATTAAATAAACTGACATAAAGTTCTAAAGTGCAGAAAAAATAAAAATTGCAGAAAAATAAAAGATGTGATATGTGCAGTTGATATGCCACATCTTATGATGGAGATGCGCTGCATCTATTGTAGATCTGACTGACTCGACACAAAAAACAGTAAAGATAAATCCGGGTTGTCTCCCAGTGAGCACTTCTCTTTATTCCAGAGTCTTCAAGTTAGACTCACGTTCAACTCCTTATTTTGCGTCCAGGAGATCTTCAATCTCCATATCTTTAACGATTCCATTCTTGAATAACCAAACATTCTTTCCACTTATAGGCACATCTTTAATATTGATCCGCTTCATTCGAACGTGACACCTATCATCATGGATTTCATATCGATTAGCTACATAGGTCTCCACTTTCATGAAATGAGGTTCATAATTGGACCCTTCTTGTTTGCATCGTAATCTTCTTCTTCAAATTGTTCATTATACCATGTATCGTCACTTGAGCATGATTCATAACCGTCATTAATTTTCTCCTTTAGGTGGTAGAGCATTTTTCTTTGAACTTTTTCTTATTATCCCATCCTTTGCAATATTTCATTATCAATTTTCTCAAAACTTCACGAAATTGGATTTCGTGTGGCAATTCATCAACGTCAAAGGTACCATTAATATCAAGCTCATTGTAAAGATCATCCTTCCATTCGTTCCCCTTTTTATCAATGAGTTTAGCTTGCTCTAACCATCTTGGTTTACGATTACCGAATCCACTTTTGGCTCTTAATAACGAAACGTTACTGCTTCTTCGTTTATTACCTTAAACTCTTCACTTATTCCATCAATAATCATCTAATCTCATCATAAGTTCGTAGTCAAGTTCGTTATTATTTCCAAAACATTTTTCAAGCCAAAGGCAGAATTCTGCTTCATCAACATTTTCATCCTTACGAGGTGTTTCAAGAAGAGCCTTCTCCATTAAAGCATGAATTTTCAAATCTCCGTCTTCCAGCTCTTCGTACCATTTGTAATTTTCACAATACGTTAAATGCCCAATACTTTATATTCCCGGAAGATTTTCACCATTACAACGATCCTCAGTTTCCCAATTGCAGGTAGGCCACTCAGCACATCCATTTTTTAATCGGAATGGTTGACATGTATGGATTATATCTTGAGTTGGTCCTTTCAAAGTTCCATGTAAAAGCCAAGGCTTTTCATCCACCCATGGCACTTGATTGTTCCATTCATACTACCATGCATTTTTGAAATCTTCATTGGTTTTGAATCTTGGGTAAACACTTGTGAGCGCGTCAACATCAATTTGGAGAAGGTAGTTAAATTCCTTGAATTCTCTACATAATGGTGTCTCATAATCAAACACATCAATGTCGATACTAAACAGTTCTTCTACACCATCCTCAAAGGTAGAGTCAACGTATAATTCATCACTTGGTAATTCTTCATCAGTAAGGACTTCTTTATCTTCTCCTCTCATCCAATAGATCCATAGTGCATTCTTGGTGGCGCGATCCATGGTTTTATGGTTGTTGAACTTACTAGCTAACCAATCCAAAAAATCTTCATCATCAGGATCGTAGTTGACATCAAAGCTAGTATTGCAAACCATTCTTTTCTTAATTTCCATAAATTCATCGAATTGCTCCATAAAGCTACGTGAAAACCATGAAGTGACTATGCGTCTTACGTCACTCTTAGGAGCTAGTTCAGGAGCTCCGTATTTTAGTTCAAGCCATTCTGTCAAAGAGATATCTATCAATTTCACTAACCTTCTTTTAAACAGGATCTCGGATTCAGCATACATCGTTTCATCTTCAAGGTCGTTTATATCCATCTCACATGGTTTTTCATCATAAGGCATATAAGAAGTTTTAATGGTTTCAATTGGTTTTTCATTTTGCTTCATACTATGTGATTGATGATAAGCACGTTTCATATATTCAATTCGAAACCTTCCTTCTTTATCTTCTTCGGTTGTAGTCCACCTTAACCCCTTAGATTCAATTATTGGCCACAAAAGGAGCAATTCATAATCCGTGTAGCTCATTAGTAGATTGTATGTGAATAGATCATTCCCCATGCTGCTTAGACGTTTAAATTCCATAAGTGTGCTCTCAAGAGGAGACTCCCTAGTAAATAAATCAGCGTCGATTGAGAATATATCAAATTCATCTTCTCTTGTTTCAATTGAGCATACCGGCATAGTGATGTGAGACCTTGATTCAATCAAATATTCAGAAACTCGCAGGTTACAAACAATAGCATCATAAGTCTCATTAAAGATCAGACTCAAGCCTTCATCATTCTAATCAGAATCTTCCCGAATGCATATTGCAGGAAACTCGCGCAAATTAACTTCATAAATCCTACATTCGTCATCATCATTCTCTAAGGACCATAATTTCTTAGTAGGAGAATCACTACATTGCTTCAACGTCTCATGTTCCATAGCTAAATACTCGTTCATAGTGATATCTTCCAAATGATCCCTGTCATCATAGGTAAAATCATCAGTAGGATTTATCCGGAGAAAAATTATCACAGTAATTATGGAACAAAACGAATAATAAAAGTTGCTGATATCTGCAGGCGATGCGACGTATCCTAAAAATAGGATGCGCCGTATCTTATACGTTAAAAATTAAATCAGACTTTTATCCAGAAAAAGAATACGCCGCACAGATAAATTAAATGCGCCGTATTTTTTAAGTTATCAAAAATTACTTATATTTACAAAAATAAGGTGCTCCGTATAGACAAAAGCTAATACGCCGTATCTTAGTTACGTTTCAGAATACAAGATTTTTTATTTTTATATAGATGCACCGTATCGGCAAAAATCAATGCGCCGCTTCTTTTTAATTTAATAAATTCGAAAACTGTTTTTAATAAATAATTAATGCATCATATCTGAAAAACAGATGCGCCGTATGTCTATTAAAGTTCTTGAAAAGGTTTCTGATTAAAAACAGAATACACCGCAACTAGAGGATAGATGCGCCATACTCAATTTATTAAATTAGATGTGCTGTATACAAAATTAAAACGGCATACGCCGCATCTAGAAAAAGATGCGCCATATCGTTTGTATCAGCAAAGTACAACAAACAGATTATGCAGAAAACAAATAAGAAACGAAAAAAATACAAAAATTACAGAAAATAAACAAACAAGAAAACAACTAATATGTAAAAATATACAATGAATGCAATTAAACTAATACACAACAAAGTTAGCAGTTAAAATCTAAAATCCTAAAAATTAAAAAGTTTAAAAAACCTAATTTAAAATACTAATAGAAAAACAGATATTAACAATTCACTCCCTAGCAACAGCGTCAAAAACTTGATGTGTGTTGTGTCACGTGTAGTATAGAGTGATTTTGCCTATTCAAGTTTTACATTTACATTTAGCCGACTTATCCTATAACACACACACACTAACGAGCAGTACACCCGATCAATATGTATATGGTGGTCAGCAGAGTGTCGATCACTAAGAGTGAAATGTAATATTTAGTTAATCTAATAAGTATTTTAAATATACTAAGTTTTACAATCTAATCTAACGCAAGGGGGTTTTAGCCTGAGAGACTAGCACAGTTTTGGTTGATTAATTAAACCAATAAAACTAATGAGAACAAATACAGTGAAAGACTAACACGTATACAGATAGATAATGGATACAGATAGAAGTCCTGTCCTGTTGTTAAGTAGTTTGTCACTTGTTTTATTGCTACTTTTATATGATGAGTATCGTAAACTCTTCTCTCTCGTTGGATCTTAAATATAGGTGATTAAACCCTTAATGATCACTTATGCCTATCTTACTTTCTAGACGCTAGATAAGTAAGCGTAGAGGGGGTATGGCAGCCCAAGCACAACACAGAGGTTATCAAAGCACATATACAAATCACCAAAAAAACATCATATAAACTAATAATCAATGGGAAAGCAATTTTAAGGGGAGCAATATGGCGGCCACAAGCCCATCAATCCTGATGGATTATAGTTTACTAATACAATAAAACAAAAATACTTAATGAATTAAATACATGCAGGACATTCTTATTGCTTTAAGATTTTCGTTTAGGGTGTGTCTTGTGTTTTCTTGTCGTCTGAATTCGTCTCCTTAGGATTTGGTTGCACACAAAATTTGTCTAGGTCTTGGGGTATTTATAGTTTCTGTCAGAGGGGTAGATGCGGCGGAATCTACTTAACTTCGCGTAAGTTCCAAGATTAATATATTCTAGAATATTTGTACACCGTCTTCAGATGCGGCGTATCTTGAATCTTATGCGGCGCATGTTCTTCAGCGTCTTGGATTGTATTTGGTGAAGTCTTGATAAAGATACGGCGCATATTGATAATGAGATGCGGCGTATCTGGAGTAGAACAAGTTGGTTCTTCTTCGTTGACCAAGCTTTCATATGCGGCGCATGATATAATCAGATGCAGCGTAAGCTTCAAAGTCAGGCAATGGTCTTCGATTTCATCTATTCAGTAGACTTTTTCCATCTTGATCATTTATCTCCATATTTTGTCCAAAATCGTCAAGTTTCACCTATTGCTTGTTTTTACCTGAGAATTACTAAAGTAAACGATTAAGCACCAACTCTCATATATAATATAATAAAACATGTTAATTAAACAGGACAAATGACGACAATAAAATGTCATCAATGCGCTGTATAGAAAGGCGTGAAAAATAGAAGAACAAATCAATACGACGTATATTTGACTACAAGAAAAATACACTTAGGATGATTATGTTTTAGTTTTCGTATCGTAATTTGAAATTTTGTATTGTAACTTTTATGTTTAAATAAATGAATGTACTTAAAAAATTTTGCAACAGTTTCAAATTTTGAATTTGACAGTCTTCAACGGCTATTTTCCTCTATAAATACCTACTTACCATAATTCATTTTCTCACACAACTTCTTATTAAACTCTCTCAAGTATCACTCATTTTCACACTAACACTATGACTAACGAACCAACTAAGGTGCAAAAGACTATCCTTCGACGACTACGCACCGAACAAGAAAAAGAACTCCAGCTGATTAACAATTTGTTAGGTGGGATAACTCGTATAATGTGCTAGATGATTGGCCGTGGTGAAGAGGTCGAAAGGTTTCATGAGCTGCCTCAAGACCAACCGTAATCAGTTTCGGTCTACAAGCTCTGCTAATGTCCGAGGAATCAGATATGCATCTCTCAAGCTTTTTGAGGGACGTTAGGGAACAAGTGCCGCAAGTCTTTAATCAGAAGACAAATCTCATCAACTATTATAGATCAATATAAAAGCTTGATGAGAACCGTTAGATGATTTGTGTTTTTGTATCGTATCGTCAATTATGCTTTAAATTTCATAGCGTCATTTGTGTTTTAAATTTCGTATAGTAGTTTGTTACGGTTTTTTTTCGTATTGTATTTTAGTTTCGTATTGTAATTTTATTTTAATAAATGAATTTTAGTTTATTTGAAAAAATGAAAAAGAAAATAAAATTGGAAGTGATGGGCCCAATGAAGAGGTGGTGTTGTATTATGATAGAGGGGTATTTTGAAGTTGTTGTGTTATGGTGATGTGGCATCGGTGGGCCCAAATGAAGAGCTTTAGCTCTTCATGACACCTGATGCTCTCATCATCTACAAAAAGGAACTCAGGGTGTGATGCGTGGAATTGTGCCCTCGCAAAAGGTTTTACCTCTCAAGGGATCTTGAGAAGCTTGCAATCCCCACCAGGAAGTGTAACTGTTCTTTGTAGTATAGTATAGTGACAAGTACCGGAGGATTGATCGTTCAACTCAAAGAATAGTGTTCACTACGGTTAAAACTCACTAAAACTAGGTCTAGATGTGAGGGATGATTCTTTTTGTATTTTTATATTTTAAGGAAAGCAATTAAAAATCTCGGTTTTGGAAGGAGATGGCGGAATTAGTTGCTAGTCAACTAACCCAATTAACTAGAGATGCAATCAAAATAAAATAAACTAAACTTAAACTAATTTGTGGTGTAAACAATAATGAGAGAAAATTGTGTTTACTTAGATTTCACTACTCCTTAGCTATCTTTTACAGGTTGATTAGCTTGTTACAATTGCATGGATGACGGGTTATATTCCTTAATACCATTCGTAGGGCCGTGTACGATCTTCCCTAACTCTATAAGCTTCTACCTCTTCCTATGTCGAGCCGACTACTAGCTCCTAACATGGCCTCATTAGTAGTTACCTACGCATTAAATACAACCAAAATATCGTAGTACACCTCCGATCATGTTTCTTAAGACGTTCAAGCAAGTTACCAATTGGAAGTCTGCCAGTTTTCTTAAGCCTAACATCGAATTCATTCATCCACAACAATTATAAACAAACAATCAACCCATAATCAGTATCTAAGTTTCATTACATCTAAGCAAACACGAAGAAAACCTAGCCTAGCATGTTAAAGAGAAGACAAGCGTAAGATATAATCAAACAACACATAGAGATATTGAATGATTTGGTAAAGTACTTATCTTCAATTAAGCATGGAAGAAACAAAGGGTTGAAACCCTTGAAAAAGCTGTAAAATTCGTCTAGGGTTTATTCCCTCAAAGTTGCACACAATGAATGAAAACTAGAAAACTATATATAGATTTTGTCTCCTGACGGCATCAAGAAAAATGTGTGACGCCGTCAACTCACCGCCAAAACAAACTTGTATTGCCTAGATCCACTTCTGACGCCGTCACTCTTTATGGGTTCTGGGCCGTCACTCTTTGCAGTTACTCTTGACAGCCTTGAAAAATTTGTACGTGACGCCGTCACGACCCTTTCACAAAATATTTTGGCGCGTCACGTGTATTTGATTTATCCGCCCTTTTGTCAACTCATGACGCCGTCACTAGCACCTTGTGTAGGACCTTAAATATACCAACTTTATCACAAATATAGAAGATTAGAAGAAGAAAGATGGAGACTTGGTGACTTATATGTGAATCGTATGTATTGAGAGAGATATAAGAAATATGAGAGCTTTGATTACTAAAACACACACAAATACACACACAAGCACACACCTCAAATGAGCCTTTGAGGTGTTTAAATAGTAAGATACCTGAGATGCACTATGGGCTTTCTATGGGCTTGGGCTTGGACTTGGTTACATGGTTAGTTAACAAGGCTTATGAAACATAGCACATGGCATATTAGCTTGCCAAGTCCGAGGCCCAATGACTAAACTATTACTAATCTTAACAAACGACACAAAGTTACAATATGAGAATGACCATCACTTCATAATACATATTTTTAATGCTAACAATCTCCCCCTAAGGGTTGGTCATTCGAATGATGCTCCACGTGAGTGGGTCTTCCGTGTTCTTTGTCTTTAACTTTCTGTGTCGTTGTAGAATAGTCTTTAGTCTTTGTTCCTTCATGCTTTGTGATCTTTGATGACTGACTTTTCATCGTACTTTGTTCTTTTGTGATGTGGAGTTATCTGCCTTTCGTCACTTCTGCGTCTGTGGTGGTTGTTTGCCATTCCAACATGCTCATACATCTTTGGACATTGATATTCATATGCACGTAGTTCCCTTTCTTTCACTTTGATCTTTAGTCTTTATACTTTGTAGATTCCTTTTTATGGCGTAGAATCTTTCTCTGAACTTTGTGTTGTATAGATCTTTGAGGGAGCTTTCTTTAACTTCCAGATGTATGTATGAGCACGTGGAATCCGTCGCCATGGAGATGAAGTGTCCCTGCATATAAACAGTTAGCAATAAAACATCCGGTACTTACAGATAAGAATTAGAGATCGTCAACAGCATAGTGTGAAGACTCCTTCTAACCCTTACCAAGGCCGTTCCCATGTCAGATACTCTCGAGAGAGCTTACAAGACCTACTAAGTAGCTCAATGACTGGGTGAGTCGCTAGGGATCACTCCACGACTGTAGACCGTTTGAAACCACCGCGAACACTAAGCGTAACCCATAAAGAATTACCGAAGTGACCTGCTGTCAGGGCTGTTTGATGTTGACCCTGGCAGGAATTTCCATTCAATCATTGAGAATCACAAAAGTGAATCCTCTCATAAATGTTCTGGCAGATTGCTAAGATCTGCGTAGGACTCTTAAGTTTACATCTGGCGTCCTTAATGTTGAACAACCAGTGTAGAAATATCATGTGTTCCTATGAGATCTTTTGATGAATCTCGGGGCTCTAGACTCGATAAGTGCACATTTGGTTTCCTATGCGGAGATTAGGGAGAGGTCTCCTGCTTCAATATCAACCATCTCTAAGAGACAAGTCGATAGATTACGCTGGTTCCCCGTGAGAATGAAACAAGCTCTTTTAAGAGAACTTGAGTGGTTAAGAAGGTTTAGTGCAGTGCGTCACTGGGTCCATGACGTCTTTGTCTTCAATACCGGTGTCACCTTAGTAACAACCAGTAGCATATGAGTTGAACCCGGTGTCTGCCCTAAGGTTGAACATTTGGAGGGCTATTTCTTTTCACCCTTTTTCATAACTTTTCTTTTTAATTCTTCAACCCCTTCTTTCTCCTTTCTCATTTTCTCCTTTTTTCAATCATACCTAAGGACTTCTAATTCTAATCTATTGGAATTGTCCTTGGGTAGATCCCTCCGGCTCTGGCGGATCATAGGACGGTTTTTCCTAACCTTAGTCACCTTATAACTCCATGACTATCCTATCATTGCCATGAAACCATTTTATTTGAAAATCTCTCAAAGTGTTTATGATAATAAAACACATTGTTGACACTTCGAGAGTTT
Organism: Artemisia argyi; assembly: GCA_030686995.1. NCBI lineage: Eukaryota > Viridiplantae > Streptophyta > Magnoliopsida > Asterales > Asteraceae > Artemisia > Artemisia argyi. The sequence goes on along the minus strand of CM060693.1, from coordinate 77,804,899 downwards.
TGCATTTCTTTTGAAGGACTCCCCCTTCACATGTGCTCATGAATATTTAAGAAATTAGCACATGCGTGAGGAGTTTGCACTTTTTGAATTGATCCACTTTCAGTGAACATGACCGATTCGAGACACGCTTACATCACTAGTTAGACTAGCTTGAAATTATTACCCGTCCTGGTCAAGTCCAAAGAAAGTTTCTCGATACGGTACATTCTACTCAGACAAGTCCTATTCGAGACACGCTTACATCACTAGTTAGACTAGCTTGAAATTATTACCCGTCCAGGACAAGTCTTTTCGATTACTGACATTTTAAGCTTCGTCAATTCATTGGTACTTACTGAGTCGAGCTCTTCTGAGATTCAGTCACAATCATAAACATCTTTGATCACATTTTAATCATGTCTTCTCCCCCTCAAAAATAGCATAGCGTGATATTTTTGATATCAACTGATTAATAAAAGGCTTTTTAGAGAGAAAGACAGATTTGCACGAATTTGGAACATTTTTGTTTTTGAACTCCCCCTTAATGATAGCATATATAAAATTACTTAAGGGTTTTGAGGGAGTTATCTTGAGCACTAATTTTGAGAGATTTTGAGAAATCTTTTGAACAATCTTGAAAAAGTGCTCAAGAATTTTGTTTGAAAACGAGTTTATGCTTGAAATCTTTTTCGTTTGTTTAGACTCGAACTATTTGAAAAAGAGTTCATCATTGAACGTACGAGTCCTTGATTTGAAAATAATCAGAAGTCATCGTTGAAGTACGGGTTTCGTACTGAAGTATACGAAAGCCATTGTGAAGAAAATTTTGAGAAACGACATGTTTTAGAAAAACATTAAAAGGAACTCCCGCTCAAGCATCTGTACATATCCGTATCATTGTTGAATGACATTTCTAGAAACGTACAGAATATTGATTTATACGAGAGACATGTCGTGAGAAGAATATTTTTGGATTTTTTGATTTTATATTGTTTTTGTATTTTTTTTTGAAAATTTTATATTTTTGTATTTTGTTTTTGTTGGTTTTTCAAATTTTGTATTTTGTTTTTTCAAAAATATTTACAGCGAAGCGATTTTGAAAAAAAATTCAAGAAGATTCGAGAAGACGTTCTAGCTCCTCAGGAGTTAGGCTTCGCATGCCAATTCGTCGAACTAAATAGTCAAACCTTTCTTTTGGAAGGGCTTTAGTAAATAGATCGGCGAGTTGATAATCAGTCTTAACGAAAAATAATTCAACAGTACCCTCTTCCACGTGTTCTTTGATGAAATGGTAGCGGACTTTGATATGCTTCGTCTTAGAGTGATGTACGGGATTGCACGAGATGGCTATGGCACTTTTTGAGTCACAATACATAGGTATTCTGTCAAAAGTAAAGCCATAATCTGTGAGCTGTGTCCGCATCCAAAGAACTTGGGCACAACACGCAGATAGAGACACATACTCGGCTTCGGCGGTTGAAAGTGCAGTACAATCCTGTTTCTTTGACGACCAGCTTACAAGCTTTTCACCCAAAAATTGTGCTCCACCTGATGTACTCTTTGCTGTAACTTGATCACCAGCATGGTCTGCATCTGAGAATGCTGTTAGATTAAACTCCGAATCCTTCGGATACCAAAGTCCCATGTTAATGGTGCTTCGTAGGTACCGAAAGATCCGTTTAACCTCTTTGAGGTGAAGTTCGGTAGGCTTTGCCTGAAACCGTGCTAACAAACAAACAGCAAATTGAATATCGGGTCGACTAGCAGTTAGGTACATGAGAGAACCGATCATGCTCCGATATTTCTTCGGATCGATGGGTTTCCCAAACAAATCAGCACCTATTTTTGGTGAAGAGACCATTGGTGTACCAACAGAATCACAGTTTTCCATTCTATGTTTTTTCAAAATCTCTATTGTATATTTAGCTTGATTGATAAAAATACCACGAGGGGATTGATGTATTTGTAAACCAAGAAAGAATTTTAGTTCCCCCATCATGGACATTTCAAATTTACTTTTCATGAGATTTTCAAAATGTTTTGAATGGTTAGGATTGGTTGATCCAAAGATAATGTCGTCCACGTAAATTTGAACGATCAAAATGTCATCTTTGAACTTTTTGATAAACAAGGTGTCATCAACCGTTCCTTTTGTGAAATTGTTTTTAAGCAAGAAAGATGATAGTTCGTCATACCACGCTCTTGGAGCTTGTTTTAGACCATAAATTGCTTTCTTAAGCTTGTAGACGTAGTCTGGATGATCTTTGTCGATGAATCCCTCTGGCTGACTCACATACACTTCTTCTTTCAGAGTTCCATTCAAGAACGCAGTCTTAATGTCCATCTGATAGACTGTGATGTTTTTGTGAGCTGCATAGGCTAAGAAAATCCGGACTGCTTCAAGTCTAGCTACAGGCGCGAATGATTCTTCGAAATCTATCCCTTCTTCTTGTGGATAACCTTTAGCCACGAGACGAGCTTTGTTGCGAATGACAGTCATTTCCTCATCCAGTTTGTTCTTCCACAACCACTTGAGATCAAGAACTCGTTTATCAAGTGGTCGTTCAACAAGTTCCCAACTGTCATGTAACAGATATTGAAGAAATTCCTCCTGCATCGCTTCAATCCATGGGTTTTCTGCCATTGCTTCCCGAATGTTCTTAGGTACTTTGGTGCTTATTGAGCAAACGTAAATGCACAATTCGAGATCGGTGGCAAGTTGTCTCCTCGTCTGAACTGGCATTGAAGGATCACCAATAACATGTACTAACGGATGGTCTTTTGTCCATTGAAACGTAGAAGGGTACCTTTGGTTGAACGAATGTGTGTTAGATGGTTCTTGTAACCTTGAAGAAGATTCAGCAGAGTCTGATGCAAACGGGTTTTCAAATACTTCTTCTTCTCCTTCTAACGCAACATCGTTTGAATTAGATGTAGGTTCTTCTTGAAAATTTGTGTTTTGGTTTTGCTCATCAACTCTTGGTATTTCAGTGTCAAGTACTGGAGTTGCTTGAGTAGATGTAGATGATGTTGATGTAGTTGGTGCTTCAGCTTCGATTGTGGTAGATGCATCCTGTGGTGGTGGTGGTTGATGGTTTTGAGCGGGTGCAGCGGAATGTAGTTGAGATGCATTTGTCGAAGTTCCACCATAATATTCATCAAACATTAACTCGAAGAAATTTTCTAGTTCTTGTTCTGAAGGTTTATCCGTGTTTGTTGACTGAGCTCCTTGAGGTACGAGTCCTGAACTGATGTGTCCAGAAGTCTGCATGTTTGGTGCGGGTCCTAATCCGTTTTGATTAGAAGCCATTGGATTAAGCGCGGGTTCTAGAGCGAGTCTCTCAGAAGCCATTTGTGAAATCTCGTCAAACTTCACATTCATCGTCTCCATTATCTTTTTCGTTCTTCTATTATACACCCTGAATGCCCTCGAGTTTTCTGAATATCCAATGAAGATTCCAATATCACCCTTAGCTTTTAACTTCCCTAGATCTTCTCTGTCATTCGTCGGATAGCACAAAGCGCCAAACACGTGAAGGTAAGAGATGTCAGGTTTACGGTTGTTCACTAGCTCATATGGGGTTTTATTGAATCTCGGATGGACTAGGGATCGGTTTTGAGTAAAACAAGCAGTGGCTACAGCATCAGCCCATAAGAATAGTGGTGCACTAGAAAAGATCAGCATTGTGCGAGCAGCTTCCACAAGAGTTCGGTTTCTTCTTTCAACTACCCCATTCTGCTGTGGAGTTCTAACAACTGATGTTTGGTGAGTGATTCCCACATCTTCAAAGTAGGTTCTTAACTCCTGATTTGTGAATTCTGTGCCATTATCTGTTCTTACAATCCTTACTGGAGCTTGAAGTAGAACTTGAATACGCTTCAGAAAGGTGATGATGATGCCTGGTGCTTCGTCTTTTGATCTCAAAAACTTTACCCAAGTATATCTTGAATAATCATCAACAATAACAAGAATATACTTCTTCCCATTAATGTTTTCAACTCTCATTGGGCCACATAAGTCCATGTGCAACATATGTAACCTTGCTTCCGAACTGGGTACGGTTTTGGGTTTATATGATGCTCTTTTACTTTTTCCTTGTTCACATGATGGACATAGGTGTTCCTTGGTGTATTTGAACTTAGGAAGTCCGGTGACGATGTTGTCTTTGGCTAACTTGTTGATGGTGTCGAAATTGAGATGGGATAAACGTCTATGCCACAGCCAGGACTTAGTTTCGGTTGCCCTTGTCATAAGACAAATTGGTGATGTAGAAGCCATTTGGTTGATGTCGATAGCATACAAGTTTGTACCACGATTACCAGTTAAGAGATCATCACCAACCAAATTTCTAATAAAAACCGTGTTTCTTCTGAATGCAACTTCTAAATCTGCATCACAAAACTGCCCGACTGAAAACAAGTTGTGTCCCAACCCTTCGACGTAGTAAACTCGAGTGATTAAAAAATTCTCAAACCGAAGATCTCCATAACCCTGAATAGCTGCTACATGATCATTTCCAAATCGTACAGTTCCCATGAATTTCCAGACAAAATTGATCAGCAGCTTTAAATTCCCGGTCATGTGCTTGGAGCAACCCGAGTCGACGATCCAAAGACATATTTCGATAACCTGCCAAGAACAGAAGAGTTTGTATTTGGAAACCGTGTTGAATTTGGTTCCATGGGGTTAGGAGTAAAAGCAGAATCACACTCATAGACAGTTGCTACTTGTTTAGCTTGAGTTATTTCTAATTTGCCGTCCTTAAGAGTGAACTCTCTACCCGTCGGAATCCACATACAAAACTTAAGATAGTTCCTAGGCATTCGACTAATAGTGGTAGTCCTAAATCGTGCAACTAGTCGTTCTATAGATCTGGATCTAGCACTAGGTCTTTTTGGAACATTTTTCTGCTCAGGCGTAACATTCACATTCTTAGAAACACATTCATCATGAACATCATTAATTAAACATTTCTTGCATATTAAACAAACAGAGTCATTATATGCATTAGAAATAGGACTTTCGACATTATATTCAGATGAAACATGTCTCTTATTACAAAGCGATAAATTCCTAGGGTGTTCTTCTACTTCTTCAGCTTTATTCTTGCAACTACTCTTAGAAGCAGGCGAGACTCTATTGTTCCTTGTATTGCTCCTAGGCTTTAGTCTGCTGCTCCTAGAGGTGCTTTCTAATCCTGTAGAAGGTAAGGCACACGCGTTAGGATTTATGTTGTTGTCCTTTGTAGCATCACTAGACTTTTTAGAAGTATCCTTTTTGCACTCATTTGTCTTAGAAGTGGAGGCAGACGCATTAGTGGGACTAATCCTAAAAAGGCCAGGTGCTATCACTTTTGGTGTTTCGACAACCGCTTTTCCTTTATCAACAATCTGAACATTTTCACTTTTCTTAGGCAAGGGTGTTGGAGTGACTGGTTTTGTCAAATCCTCTTTCTCATCGACTTTAGGAGCAAACCTTGAAATTGACATTTTTGGTTTTTGAACCGTGTTTGAGACATTTGGTTTCTCCGAAGTCAATGGTTTTGCAAACTTAGTTTCCTTACCCTTTCCTTTTTGAGTTTCAAGCTGAGTCCTCAAAAGATCATTTTGCTCTTTCATGTTCTTTAAGGCACGCTCATACGACAATTTGTCATACTTGCATTCTTCCTTTTTCCGATCAAGTTGTTTAAAATATGACACATTTTCTTTTTCAAGCTTTATAAGAGCCTTTTCATATTTTGAAACAATTTCGGAGGTTTCAGCTCTCAGTCTTTCATCGTCTTGAACAGAATATGTTTGTAAAATGATGGACATAATGTCAGTGGTCATAATAGCTTCAAAGAGAGAATCATTTAGGTTTTCCAAAACATTTATGTTTTCACGAGAATCATGAGCTTCGTGTACCAGGGATTTGTGGTCCTTGACAAAGTCGGCCGTTTCTTTTAAGAAAGCTTGTTCAAAATGAATTACCCTCGCACTGATGTTATTCAGTGGGATAGTAATTTCGTTTTCAAAAACTTTTTTCTGCTCAATATGAAAACTGGAATGCCAGTTGTTAATATTGATTGTAGTTTTAGAAGCAACGATGTTTTGAAGTTCTTGAATTCTCTTTTTAACGTCATCCAAAATTTCTCTAGCCTCACTTGTGTTAAAAGTGTTGTTTGAAGAAATTTGTTCCATTTTTGAAAGAGATTTGGAAACAATTACTTTCTTAGAAAACATTTTTGAGAATGGTCGTTTTATGGAAAACACAGATGGTTCTTTTTGTGGAACAAAAGTGATTCCCGAAAGTTTGTTCAATTTGTTGTAATCAATGGGTTTCAAATCCTTTTGTTTCATTTTATTAATGCTCTCTTCGACATGTTCAATCGTTAGCACAGAATCCCGAACAATGGGAGGATCATGTTTAGTGTAAATCACATTACCATTATACAAAACATTCTGTTCTTGCTGAGCTTTCTTGAGATTACTGGGGGTGTTGTTACCGAGAGCCACTTTATATTTCGTATGGTAAACCGGATTAGTTTGATTTGAAATCATTTTCATTGTTTGACTTGACTGACCCGACTTAACCACCAATTCTTCTAAGTGAGCAATCATGTGTTCTGACTCTACGATTTCTGCCAAAAGTTTGTCTTCTTTCTTTGCAAAGTCCTTTTTCAACTCATCCCTTTCTTTTTCAAGATTGGTATAAGCTGTTTTTTGTTTAGAAAGTTGGTTTTGTAAATCAGAAATTTCCGCGTTTAAAGCTTTTATCTTCTTGAAAGAATTAACATCAAGTGTATCAAACTTGAGTTGCAATTGTTTTTCCCTTGAAACGGAATTTTGATAACCAGTTTCTAATTCAGACAACCTTTTGTTATGAAATTCAAAAGCTTTAGCGTATTCCTTGTAACTCTCAAGCTCAGCGGTCAATTTAGCATTCGCGGCCTTAACATCGCTATTGACCTTTTTCACTTTTTCGATTTCAATACCACAGTTATTTAATAATGATTCAAATAACGCACGTGTTTCCTCATCATTCTCAGCATGCTGTGAAACGAAGCCTCCATTATGATTCACATCTGGAGTCGCTGAAGGAGTATTGCTACTACTTGGCGTATCCAGGAATGTATCATAAGTGGGTACTTGCTTCTCAAAATGCTGTTCCTCATGAGGAGACATATCAAATATATCATTATTGTGACATGTGTTGAAATTTGATACCTCAGAGACTGCATTGATGTCATAGACCGGAGGTGTGTCAGAATCTGTGTCATACTTTGCCTCCTGAAGATTTGCCATAAAAATGCAGTTCGCATCGATATCCTCTATGTCTTCCATGTCATCCATAAGAGCCATAAAGTCATTCTCCTCTGCGTTCAACTGAAATCCTGCCTCTTTCTTTTGTGCCAACATCACTGCTTTCTGCAAGTACGCTGAGTCTCTTTTGTTCGGCTTAGTAGGACAGTTCCTTGCCATATGACCTACACCCTGACAGTTGAAACACTTAACCGGATTACCCTGATTCACATTTCCCAAATTCCCAACTACTGGAGCTGCAACATTTCTGTTCTGATTACCCATCGCCTGATTACCAACATTCTGACCCCTCTGATTTCCAACAAACTGACCCAACTGATTCCCTGCATACTGACCATACTGATTTCCTGCATTCTGATTCCCTGCATTCAGCATATTCTGATTCCCCATGTTAATTCCAGTGGCATATCCTTGCTGATTCCCATAAACTCCAACCATTTGGCCTGCGTTGCCCATATTGAAACTCGGCTGAGCAATCTGCTTATTGCGAGTGTTCGATGAAATCCTTTGGTTGTTGTTTGTTGGTGTGGAATAGCGTCCTTGGAATGCCTTTGTCAGAAAAGCAAACGCTTGAGTCAGGGCTGCAGTGGCTTCATCATTTTCAGTGAATTCTGGTTCTTGGAATTGTTGGTATTGCTGTTGTGGAATAACATGTTGTTGTTGCTGTGGGTAGAACTGTTGTTGGTAGACCGGTGTTGGTTGTTGAATGTATGATGGTTGCATGTAGTTGTGAGTGGAAGATGATGATGGTTGTTGTGTGTTCACTGGTAATGGTGTTGGTGTAGTAGCAATTAATGCGAGAGGATCATGATTCTTTGCCAATCTTTCTTTCCTAACTTCATTAGCTTCAGCTTGATTTTGCTTCAGAAAATCATAGAGTTGATCATAGTTCACCTTATGTAAATCCTTTGTTTGATTGACAATTGTAACATAACGACCCCATTCTTCTGGAAGGTTATTGATGAATTTGATGTTTGTTGCAATTGTTCGAGGTGTCAACTTGTTTCTGATTAACTCATTCATCAAAGTGCAAAACCTTGTGTAGTAGGATTCAATTTGTTCACCTTTAGTGGATGTGAAATTCTCCCATTCTGTAAGAAGTTTGTTCTCAACGTCTTGTTGTCCAATCTCTGTTCCATGACAAATCCTTCTAACACGTTCCCACATAGCATAAGCAGTTTCACAGCTGTCGACCGCAGCAAAGATCTCCCTTGGTAATCCAAGTTGGATTAAATGCATTGCCATATCATCTGCGGCGATCTGCTTCTTGTCTTCCTCTGTGTAATCTGCTTCTGTTTGTTCACGCACGAATGGTTGAGTAGGAGGTGTTGTATTTGGATTGCCTTCAATTTGAACTTGTCTTGGCTTGAATGGACCATTTGTGATGGAGTTGATCATTAATTTACCATCAGGCTTTGTTTTGATGTAACGAAGCATGCGGCTTGTCCATGGGAGATATCCACCTTTTTCAAGCATAGGAGGTCGGTTTTCCGCACCTGCTGCATGAATATCTTGCTGAGACGCCATTGATGAAGTGTAGATGGATAAAGTTGATTCTTGGATCGTTCCAACGAAATAGGAGTAGAGTTTAGAGTGAGTTGATGCAAGTTTTTATGGTGAAAATTTTGACTAAAAACCTTAAAACCTCAATAACTTCTTCTCGGAGCGATTTTAGGCCTCGAAACTTCGCCTAAATCGATAAATCATTTAGCGTGTCGTTCTCCTCTGTCTGACGGTCGTTTTGACAGCTGATTCGTCGAAAACGGAGTTACGGTTCAAAAGTTATGGCCGTTTGAAGTTCAGTCGTCAAAAATCAACCAAAAGTTCTCGAAAATGTTGTATTCTCGATAATTCACCCAGGTTCTCGATAATTTTTCAAGATCTCGATAAAATCACCCAAGTTCTCGATAATGTTCCAAGATCTCGATAAAATCCAAGTTTTGCGAAAATTTTTCAAGGTTCTCGATAATTTTCAGTTTCTCGATAATTGTTTCTCGATAATTTTCAGTTTCTCGATAATTTTCAGTTTCTCGATAATTTTTTGGACCAAGTTCTCGATAAGTTTCAGGTTTTCGAAAAAGTATCCAGGTTCTCGAAAAGTTTCAGTTTCTCGAAACTTTTTCAAGTTCTCGAAATTTTCCAGTTTTCGAAAACCTTGTGATGTTCTCGAAAATGTTATTTTTTCGAAAACCCAATCACACAAATTTCGAAATTATACAATTTCGAAATTTAGCCACAAGTCGAAGTAATTTCTTTCTTATACAAGAGAGAAAATACCGAGTATCCAACTATGATCACGAACGGAGTCGATTTCTTGTGTTCTCGAAAATTGGTCAAAGTGGGATTTCGAAAAGTGGTGGTTATTTCGATATTATGACAGTTTTTGGTATAATCTTAAAGCACACCGAAATCAAGTTTTTAATCCAAGATTCTTGTACTTCTATGCATAAAATCACCAAAACTGGAAGAAAGTTCCAAACTTGATGATTTTTATCAAACTTTTTAAGATCTCGAAAACAAGTACAAAACCAAAGTCGAATTTTTTAAGCTAGAAATTTTCAAAAAGATTAAAACTTTCTTGTTAGATAAGGTTTATAACACTAGTTTGTAATCAAAAAAGTGTTAAAAACCAAGAAAAAACAAGAAAAGTAGGAATTTTTCTAAAAAAAACGTGAAATATGCTTAAAAAACACGAACCACACAAACTCTCAACCCTCCTAAATCATTGTTAGGCGATTGATACCACTTGTAGGACCTTAAATATACCAACTTTATCACAAATATAGAAGATTAGAAGAAGAAAGATGGAGACTTGGTGACTTATATGTGAATCGTATGAATTGAGAGAGATATAAGAAATATGAGAGCTTTGATTACTAAAACACACACAAATACACACACAAGCACACACCTCAAATGAGCCTTTGAGGTGTTTAAATAGTAAGATACATGAGATGCCCTATGGGCTTTCTATGGGCTTGGGCTTGGACTTGGTTACATGGTTAGTTAACAAGGCTTATGAAACATAGCACATGGCATATTAGCTTGCCAAGTCCAAGGCCCAATGACTAAACTATTACTAATCTTAACAAACGACACAAAGTTACAATATGAGAATGACCATCACTTCATAATACATATTTTTAATGCTAACACCTTGTGACGCCGTCAAGTGCAATTTCCAGCATGCTTTTGAGACTTTGTCGTTTTCTTCACTTTTTCGCTCCAAAAATGTCCAAAATGCTTTCTTTTGTAAAATTCCTCTCAAAAGTACCTAAAATGATAAAAGGAACGATTTAGGGCAATATTTGATCAAATAATCTCGACTTTGGCCTTAAATGACCCCTCAAAAGCGGTACACTTTTTGCTTCATCAAATACCCTTAAACTTGAGATTTGCTTGTCCTCAAGCAAATGCACTTTTATTCTAATCAAAATACAAGTTAAGGGTCATTTAACACTAATATAAAAGTAATTACAACAAATAATCGTTCCACTTCAACCAAAAACAAGCACGGAAATTATACACTAGCACCTCACAAATAGTGTTTAGATACTCACATCTCTCGGGTGTAATAAAGTATATATCACAATACGGAAATGGAAAACATCTCTAACTACCTGTCATAGCAAATAGATTACCATAGGCTTGGGAAAGGATCAAACCTCCACCACTTGGCGTAAGCACCTAGGATAAATATCAAAGAGGTCTTTTAAAGGGTTATAACGTGAGGTGTAGGGATAGGATAAACACGGTTTTGTTGGATAAAGGCAATATTTACTGGTGGCGAGTTAATCATCTTGGTCAATTACATGTACAATGTGGCGTTGCTAAGCCAAGACTCGACTCGACTTAAGCTAATCATAAACTAACAAAAACATAAAACAAACATAAAAGGAAACGGGATGGTAGTCCGTATGTTTTTTTCTATTTTTTTTTTCTATTTATTTATTTTTCTTGATATTTCGATTTTTTTTTTTTTTTTTTGCATACACTCTTACCCTACCATCCAAAATAATACATCATAGGGAATTTGCATTCCCCTTACACTTGAAGTTTTATATACTTTACAATTAACTATTCTAATGACTCGAATTAAGATAATCAAAACACTTTGAGTACTTTTTAAGATTAACGCACATATGGGGGTAATATATGATGTTCTTCCTCATTACTCCGTAACAATAGTACTTTACCCATGAGTCCCAATCGTCCCAAAACAATATGTACAAGATATGACTCGACTTAGCAACCATGTAATCAATTAGACAATTAACTAAGGGTTTAAACAAATAACAATAATGCACTAAAGATGAGTGCATACACTGAAGGCTAAGGCGATTTGGTTGTACATTTGGGGTGGATTGTTAACAAATTCTATCTTTAAGTAAAATGCTTAAAGTTTGAAACGAAAAGATAGGCTCGGAGGGGTGTACTAGGGTATCGTGTACTAAAAATGAGTACAACGCAAAGCTGTGGGAAAAATTAATTGACTTTACTAGTCAAGGTCATTGACTTCATTGGTAAAGTAATTATGATACGGGTTTAACACAAGGGTGACCCTAATGCCTCTTATCATGTAGTAAATCCTACTACACGAATGTAGTCTCACTAGCGGTCTCGGGATGCATCACTAACGCAAGTTCTAGAATCTAAGTACTACCGGTACACTCATAAGCACTAATAATGAATGCTTTTCCTAACAAATCTAAAGGTGAACCTCACATATTTGGGTGGAAATTTTTTTTGAGTGGTACGGTTTTTGTGCTAGTCATACAACTCCTATCCATGAGACGCTCATTAAGGCTAAAGCTTCACTCCTAAATGTTGTAAAAAATTTTAAATTTGGCGCAAAAATTGCCCTAACAAGTACTTCTCTTAGTTTTATTACACACCTACTATTGAACAAACAAACTCATGTGCAATTGCATTCTCTAAAGTATCATCATTTACCCTCCCCTTACACTTAGGCTGAACATTGTCTCCAATGTTCAATAAAAAGATGTAAAAGTAAATAAGGTAAAAGAATGAAAACAAATACTCCCCTGATTCGTTCGGTGTTGATAAATCGTTAACATGGTTAAATCCTCCTCCAAGAAAATGAACGTTGAAAGCTTCCCTTCCGAAATAATAAATCATCTTTTTGTCCAATATAACCTGTTAAACCTGAGAAAAGAATCATAGCAACCTCGCGTAAAATCGGCGGCAATCTATATATATAAGGATATAATGCTTGTGTAATGAATGTTTGCAGATTTTCTGGAATTTATAAAACTAAAGAATTAACAAAAACTTCAAGACTCCGTTAGAAAAACAAATCTTGCAAAATTTCTAGATTTTTACACCTGACGTCGTCAGAGTGTCATGACAGAAATCTCATGTTAAGTTTTCGGAAAATTTCTAGAAAAACTTATGCCTTAATTCCTGGAATTTCCTGCAAAACATCATTATGACTCGATACAAGCATTTGACTCAAACAACTACTAATATACATGTTCGTTTAATATTGTTGTGGGTCATGTTCAATTCCGCTCTTAAAAACAAATTAAGATTTCCCTTACACTTATCTTTTGCGAAATACCTTTTTATGAAGTTAAGACAAATAACAAGGTAAAGCATTTTCACAATTTAGTGTGAAACATGATCCACAAACAATAAAAATCAAACATGCATACGGAAACAAATTAAATCAAACAAACAAAAAAACAAAACAAATAAAACTAATAAAAGAACCACAATAATGAGAATCCTAAATGCATAAAAGGAAATAGTAGTAAATATCCAATGGCCAACAGAGGCCAAATCCTACGCTATTACAAACCAAATTGTTCAAATCATACAACCATAGATAAATTGTTCAGAAATCATGACACAACCATAAAAACATCACTGGGGAGGAGAACCAAAGCGGTAATCATAACCAGGAGGGAGATGTCCGGTGTACCCATAGGGTGGATAATCCTGCTCATGACCGGGGAATGGGTCAATCTGCAAGTGAGGCTCGATGTGATCACAATAGATGCTGCATTTGACGGATCGTGTGATCGTACATCTAATCAAACCTCTAGTTATTAGTGGCCCTCCAGGTATCCATCTGACCCATCCAGGCCCTCTGATGAGCCTGCCAATCCCCCCGACCCATGTGCCGGTAGTAGTCCGCAGAGCCGACCTCATAATCTCCATACTGCTGCTGTTGGGGTGCACCCTCATCATCATCATCATCATCACCAGCAACAACAGCTCCCCCAATGACATACCAAGCATAAGACCCATCCCCCAACTCCATCACAATGTTCATCTGCTTGAGGGACTTGGCCTTCACCATCCTGCATGTACCACAGTCACTCAAATACCCCATGATCTCAGGCACAAGAATCCCATAGGAGCGGGCTAGGCGCATCATAAACATCCCACCATAGATCTTATCACCTTCCTTTTCCCCCACACCTCCTTTCAGATAGCTCGCCACCCAGAATGGGATGTTGCAGTAAACATCCGGTGAGAAGATGGTGTATATGTAGAAGAGGTCAGAAGCAATGACACGGTGGTTGGAGTTGTGGTGCCCTGCTAAGCTGTAGGTGATACACCTATAGACTAACCTAATCCTAGGATCCCTGATGAGGGTCGCTCCAGTAGTCGACGTATATCCCCCATTCCCAATGATCGGCCAAAATGTAGCACACCTCAAATCATTCCTCACAGTCTCACCACCTAACAACCTACGCAAAAACCCATTCTGAGTCGTCTCATGCTGCGTGTACAAACCCAACCTCCAACCAAACTCTGCGACTGAACAAGTCCTTTGCTCACCTCCTAACCTAAAGTAAAGAGTAGTACCCATCACATCATTTCTTGCCTCCGCCAAATCAAAGTGGAAAGTAGCAAAGAATTCACGCACTAACTCGTTATAGATTGGTTCCCTCACTCTAAACAACCTCTCCCATTGAGGACCGGTGAATGCATCTGTTTGGAAACATTGAAGAAAGGCTTGCTCGAGGCCTTGATCCCTCAAAAAATTCCAATCAATCACTGCCCCACTATCAATCTGGTGGTAGAGCAATTTAGCGTATTTGGCGGTGGAGGCATCATCCTCAAACATACTACAACTAAGGACTGTGTCACCCAAGCTCTCACGTTGAGCTCTTGAGAAACTCCCCCGGTTTTGTCTAGAACGCTTGCTCATTTTTCCTGGAAAAAAATGGAATGGAACGAAAGTGATTAGAATAAGGATCTTAAGGAGGTTTAGGCTGTCAGACCCTCCTGACGCCGTCAGACCGTAAAGGTTGACGCCGTCAGGTACAACAGATACTTGAAAATGCAATTACGAGGGAAAAATCAATTTTCAAACTCTAAATCCCTAAGCCAAACACCCCTTTTGCCAGAACCTATGGGTGGTGGATCAATAATTCGTGGGTTAAATAATTTTTTTCTCGTAATCGACTCACAAACCCTATCAATTACTATTACCAAAATGCCTTAATCATGGTCGCAAAACACCAATACAAGGGCATTACGAGTTCTAGTAATGAATCATTTTTAGGATTTCGGACAATAGGGGGGTTTTTCAAAATTGATGGGTCCTAAGCATAATTGAACGAATAAGGATGAAGAAAAATCACTTACCACGTGGAGATTGGCGACAAAAGATGCAGGAATTGATCTTCAGGGTTCGGAGTGAGAGTATCAAGTGGATATTGTTTGTGGGGTATGTGGTGAAAGTGATGGAAATGGGGCTAATATTGCTGAAAAAGCGAGGTGACGGCGTCAAGAGTAAATTCTGACGCCGTCAGATGCCCGGATCATGAGTATTTTGTGACATTTCCAATTTGAGTCCCTGTACTTTTGTCAATAGATTATCAAGGTCATAAACTATATTCTTGTTAGTGGAGTCCACCAGGGTCAAATGTTTTGTTACTGTCACGAGGTGTGGTATGGTTTTGGACATGGCTGGTTACAATCCCGTTCAGGTCGCAATCTCCATATTGGTAAATAGTGGGTAAGGGAAGGAGTTGTTCCATAGAAATTTTTGAAGTTGAAGTGTGTTTGAGGTCCACCCTTTTCACACCAGGTTTAAAACTAAATGAACGTTTCTTAGCTTCGTGCAAATTAGGGAGCGTGACTTGCAAACTTCCAACGAAGATGTTGTGAATTTGCAAGTTCTTTTCTTCTTGAGGAAGCTCATGGAAGTAAGGGAAATTTGAAGGTGAATCACTTGGGGGAGTTTCTCCATTATCCCTTCTTTCACACACCAAAGGGGTTGGGAGTTCAAAGATTTTTTCGATTTTCCTCGGTGTGGATTTTTCCCTAATCTTCTCCTTAATTCTTGATATAAACTTATCAGCCAAGTCCAAAAATTTGATGCGTGGAATTGCGCCCTCGCAAAAGGTTTTACCTCTCAAGGGATCTTGAGAAGCTTGCAATCCCCACCAGGCAGTGTACATGTTCGTTGTAGTATAGTATAGTGACAAGTACCGGGGGATTGATCGTTCAACTCAAAGAATAGTGTTCGCTACGGTTAAAACTCACTAAAACTAGGTCTAGAGGTAAAGGATGATTCTTTTTGTATTTTTATATTTTAAGGAAAGCAATTAAAAATCTCGGTTTTGGAAGGAGTGGGCGGAATTAGTGGCTAGTCAACTAACCCAATTAACTAGAGATGCAATCAAAATAAAATAAACTAATTTATGGTGTAAACAATAATGAGAGAAAATTGTGTTTACTTAAATTTCACTACTCCTTAGCTATCTTTTACAGGTTGATTAGCTTGTTACAATTGCATGGATGACGGGTTATATTCCTTAATACCATTCGTAGGGCCGTGTACGATCTTCCCTAACTCTATAAGCTTCTACCTCTTCCTATGTCGATCCGACTACTAGCTCCTAACATGGCCTCATTAGTAGTTACCTATGCATTAAATACAACCAAAATATCGTAGTACACCTCCGATCATGTTTCTTAAGACGTTCAAGCAAGTTACCAATTGGAAGTCTGCCAGTTTTCTTAAGCCTAACATCGAATTCATTCATCCACAACAATTATAAACAAACAATCAACCCATAATCAATATCTAAGTTTCATTACATCTAAGCAACACGAAGAAAACCTAGCCTAGCATGTTAAAGAGAAGACAAGCATAAGATATAATCAAACAACACATAGAGATATTGAATGATTTGGTAAAGTACTTATCTTTAATTAAGCATGGAAGAAACAAAGGGTTGAAACCCTTGAAAAAGCTGTAAAATTCGTCTAGGGTTTATTCCCTCAAAGTTGCACACAATGAATGAAAACTAGAAAACTATATTTAGATTTTGTCTCCTGATGGCGTCAAGAGCAATGTGTGACACCGTCAACTCGCCGCCAAAACAAACTCGTATTGCCTAGATCCACTTCTGACGCCGTCACTCTTTATGGGTTCTGGGCCGTCACTCTTTGCAGTTACTCTTCACGGCCTTGAAAAATTTGTACGTGACGCCGTCACGACCCGTTCACAAAACATTCTGGCGCGTCACGTGTATTTGATTTATCCACCCTTTTGTCAACTCATGACGCCGTCACTAGCAACTTGTGACGCCGTCAAGTGCAATTTCCAGCATGCTTTTGAGACTTTGTCGTTTTCTTCACTTTTTAGCTCCAAAAACGTCCAAAATGCTTCCTTTTGTAAAATTCCTCTCAAAAGTACCTAAAATGACAAAAAAGAACGATTTAGGGAAATATTTGATCAAATAATCTCGACTTTGGCCTTAAATGACCCTACAAAAGCGGTACACTTTTCGCTTCATCAGGGTGCGCTTGGTTCAAATATAGGAATAGGAAAGGGAAAAGCAAAGGGTATACTAAGGAATATAATGAAGCATTCCATTACATTGTTGTTGCTTGGTTCAAATAGGGGAATAGGAGAGTGGGACTTGGATCATGTGAGTGAAACAAGGTAATAAATTTCCAATAACCCCAATTTATTAGGTAATAGGGTATTCCCCACTTTCATGCAATGATTGATTGCATTATATGCAACCAACCATCATTTTTCATTACCTTTGTCCTTCCTTACCCTCTAAAATATCCCACTAAGCACCCCTCATTATTTAATGTGAATCCAAATGGTTTTTCAATGCCACAATGTAGTGTAAGTATATGTTTAATCCATAAATCGGCTATCCCATATACTCATTCATCACCCAAACCTCACAAACACGATCTTCAACATGTATATCACACAAAGCTTTCCATCCTTAAAGCAAACAAGAAGTATAGTATTTTCATAACTTTGTAAAGAATCCGGAAGTGATGTCTCATTAAAGGTCTCGACACCCAAATCAAATGCTACAATTGTTTCTTTCGTCTCATCATTAGGACAATAACCGAGCCAATGGATATGACCATCATATCCATCTGGACAAAACTTCGTTTTGATCGAAAATCCTTTTAATGTTTGATGGAAACATTTGAGTGATCACTTTCCAGCAATTGTTTCTCATACTATCTACCTCCACTGGCAACCACTTAATAATCTACAAAATTGAAATGCCTATTTTCTTGATTTGACCAAAAATTATTTTTTTTTTCAGAAACCACAAGACCCGAAAAAGACCTTCGGTTACTCTTTAATGAACAGATAAAAAATTATTAGATATCAACTCCCGAAAGTATTTTTAAATGAAATTAGTCTTAAATACCTTTAAAATGGCGTGTGGCATGACTTCTAACGACTTGCAGATTAAAAGATATAAATTTTACAAAATGACAAAAAACTGAACTGTCCGCATCCGCACCTCAGCCGCGGCTCACCCCTCAGAAACTGCATAAACTCTATTTTTGACTTTATCTTTTTAGAAACTTGACCTCTACAACTTCAATTACTACGAAAGCTTTACATTACTTATTTAGATACAATATACACTTCAAATATGCAAATTTTAACATAAAACAAGTGCAAAATAGTTTACAAAAGTAGGGGTTATATCCACGCCCCATTTTGACCCATACGACATACAAAATTCAAATACCTATTCTACACTTAACCAAAACATAACAACATCTTTCCATACATTACCATAACTAATTAAAAAGATATTTACACTAGTTTATGACCGATAACATTTGAAATGGGTAAAAGTAGCTAGTTGCCAAACATCCATTATTGACCTATTTTTTCTAAAGTACATACACAGCATACATAGACGAATGTTTAACAACAAAACCTAGACTTAATCGTTTGAATCACGTTAACCCAAGACACATTGACAATACTTTCGGGCTTCCAAACTTTGATCGAGCATGATCCAAGAGCTTACTAATCGTCTATACACAAAATGAGCAAGCTCCAACTTCCACATATTCCATCTTTAAGCTTTCTCCTTACCTTATTTGGCTATGTCGTAACCGATAAAAATAGCACAACTAAACATGTAAGCGAAAACGCTTATTAAGTAATGCATAAACATAAAATCTTGCCGTACTATATGACTAGTCTATCGACTAGCCCTACAAATGATATAGAAGCACTTACCTCACACCAACAAAGTTGGCCTACATGTTCATCCGAAAGAAATGAACATACCTTTTAGTTAGCATAAAAGCTAACCAACTACACCTAGTAATGGATCCAATACTAGTTATCATGCTTCTATACTTTACACATCAACATTATCATATGAATATATGATAAAACTACAAATTATGTTATAACCAGTTACTTAACTTAACCCGAAACTAGTTACTTGCACACACCAAACTCCAATACTTGCTTCCTATATGTGAATTAATCCATTTTTAGCATGTTAATTCGAATATTACATAAGGGAACATCATACCTTGATTTCCCCCTATTCCAACTCAAGAACCCTAAATTAAAAACACAAGATTACTACAAATTAAGCACACTTACTTGATGGGGATAGTATACTGGGCTAATTTCTTGATGATTAAACACTTTAATTGATCAATTTACTCCACAAAATATTTCCATCCCTTAGCTTGGGTTCAACATACACACACACACCACAAAATTTTGGAACATTTGAAAGTCAACAAGTCTAGAGGTGAATACTTATCTAAAATTCTGGCACTACTTTGAAAAGGTGACGAGAATAGTCCCTGTATGCTAAAATATGGTGGTTCTAGCACTAGTTTGTAAATGTAGCAGGAATGGTCTCTGCAGGCTATAACAAGGTAGTTCTAGTACTAGTTTGTAAATGTGTGGCAGGAATGGTCACTGCAGGCTATAACAAGGTAGTTCTAGTACTAAAACAAGTTGGTTATAGTACTAATTTGAGATTTTGGCAATTTAGTTTTGTCAAGTCTTTTCCTCTTATATTTGTGACACATTAAACTTTCTAAAACCATTTACATAATATTTATACTTATAGTTTGACTAATCAATCATGTGAAACATTCAAACTTATAAAAGCCATAGTCAAACTATCCCAATAGCATTCTCGTTATTTAATATTTAAACCCGATTTTGGGGTGTTACAAATCTGCCCCTTATTTAGATTTTGTCCCCGAAACCTTTTGGCTAAACTTTTTGCAACCATTCGCAACACTTATTTATACTTCTAATCCTTCTTCTAATCTTACGTTACCACAATTCTTTCTTCAATAGATACATAACCATTAACTTCCATCAAAATTTTGCATAATAATCTTTCATTCTCATAACGACAATAAATTCTCCTAAAGCTATAGGCAATTAAAGTAACACCAAGACACCATCATCAACATTCGGTAAATATTCTAGACACAACATCGATATTGGTATCAACTAATTTGATTTCCAAGTGTTCCAAAAATTTACTTTGCAAAGTGGGAAATATTTTTCGACAACTATATAATGCAAAGGACGCACTCACACTCAAATCGAATGAAACTTATGTGAAATTAAAATTTTACTAGGATTGTACCAGTGGCATCATCGAGTGTCATCCTTTCTTCTCCCATGGTCAATTGGTAGACACAAGCTTTTGCTTTTGGGGTTTTTGAATTTCCTTCTTTTGTCAATTTCAGCGGTTTTACTTCTATCATCTTCATTTTGGGAGAATCGCTCATCTTGTGCCCTTCTTCATTGCATCCAAAATATATGATTAAAGGCTTGGTACAATTTTTGCTCTTGTGATTTAAGTCACCACACTTATAACACCCTCTAATCCCCAACTTGCATTCACCAACATGATTTTTGCCACACTTAATACATCGTAGTATTACCCATTCTACATCTTCCTTCTTCCATTGATCGAACCTAGCTTTCTTCCCTACCAGCGACCCTTGATCTAGTTTCCTGCTTAATTCCTTCTTTTCCTTTCTCTTCATCCTTTCCAAATCCGCTTCTAGAGTACGTGCCCTTCCTAATAGATCCTCCATAGTCTTGCACTTGAACGGTGAGACCATTTCATGAATTTCGTCCTTCAACATTCTTTGAAATTTATCTACCTTAACCTTTTCATCACTCAGGTATTCCAGAAAATATTGTACCATACCACAAAACTTCCCCCACAAATCATTCACCGATTCATCAGTTTGAACAAGATTATAGAATGCTTCATTTATCTTGTCAACTTCTTCCGCCGGAGTATATATTTTTTCAAAAACTTCCTTGAATTGCTCTCAAGAGCAAGTCCCTCTCCAAGCATTACCCTTCTGCCTCATCTTGCTTTCCCACCATATTTTAGCCTATTCACGAAGATAGTTGGTGGCAAAGTTCACTTTATCTTCCTCCGCACATTGACTAGTGTGAAAAGCTCCTTCTATATCAGTAATCCACCTAGTAGTCTTTAACGGGTCAAGGGATCCCGTAAACGTTGGTAGAATTCAAGCAGTAAAGTCATGGCAGGTTGATTTTTCCCTTCCTCCTTTTTTCCTAGCATTCGGATCAATCATTAATTCCCCACTCTTCCTAAGCTCTTGTATCTCATCTTGGAATAATGTTACATGGTGTGAGAGATAACAAAGCAGGTAGAGAAGGGTTCCATAAATTAACGACATGAGTATCACACGACCGATCTACAAAGTATATTAAGCCATTAACTGAACCAACAAAATAAAAACATGAATCATTTGATTGTGTATTAAAAGGATATTTTATAAAATTAGTGACTTCATGACTTGGAGATTGAGAGGAGTGTGTTGTGAATGGTAACAAATTAAAAAAAATTGGACCATAAAAGACCACGAGAATTTCATTGTTGTTGCGGATTGAATCATCAAGGTGGGATTTTATAAAGGAGGATTGAGATAAAAGAGCATTCCACTATTTAGAAACGCACCTAATTCGAGCAGCAATTTGGCCGGTGACCGGATGAATATGTGATTGGATATAACATCATCAGGGATGTACGCCATAGTCGCCTGCTTTCCCGACTAGGCATTTTGGTGTGCCAACTGCGAGCATAAACAGATAAAAAAAATGGTTTACCTAAGGTTATGTATGATTTATCTCAGGGTTTTATTAAAACGACTTATATTAAACCCTTTAATAATAAAAAAATATGACAATACCTTCCAAACTTATAATAACATTTCATTTTAAAAAAATAAAAAATAAAACTACAAAGTATTCCAAAATAAAAGTTATCATATGTCAATAAAATTTGTAGAAAGCATAGAAATTACTCGTTGCTACTTGCTAAAGTCGAAATAAGTGAGTGATATTAATTTTATTTTTATTATTTATTTATTTATTTTGTGGTTATTTTGAACGACAATGACAAGGCATATTAATTACCATCGTAGTTATTGTGATATAATAATAGAGAAAGTGAAATGTAATAGCAATGCTATGGATGGGAAATAGCACTGCTCAAGTGCTCATAGTTTCCGTGTAGCGTGTTATGAGCAACAAATAATTAAATTTTTGATATAGATATACGAACTAGTACTATATTGATAGTTACTTGAAGCAATGGTAGTAGCATTGTATTGATGTTCTTCCCCAACAAACGGATTCGTTATGGGGTGAGGGCGAGGGCCCCCGTTGGGGATGTGGAGGTGGGGGGCTTAGGAACGTGTGTACCCCTCATATTGGACTTGTTATTGTGACAAAGCACGTAGTAAAACTTATGGCCTAAAGCCTTCATGCATGACAGCATGAGGTAGCCAGCCAGTCGAACACCAGAAAAGAATGTTCACCAAAAGTAGGCTCATTAAAAAGCATCGATCGGAGACTGAAAGATATTTGCTAAGCCGATGTATAAGACAATCCATGAATCACTAATATGATAGTAGTAGTAACTCATTAAAATCAAACCCATAACATGTTTTCAAGATAAAACGTTACTACATGCCATGCATTATCAAACAAAAAATTGGGCCATATGATAATGACAAATGCAGTCAAAGGTAGATCCACACTCTTTCCCCTATGGTCCTCTACCTCCACACCAAACCAAATCTATCATCCACGTCATATTAAAAGTACCACCTGTTTTTAAGTGCAATCAAAACTACAAACACACTTCCAAAACACTTCTAATGGCGCTCACTTCTCAACATTATTATTTATTCAAACCTTTTCTTTTATAAAAACAAACACATTGCAAATCTCTCTCTCCACTTCTTCTCTTTTGGCTTCAAGCTAGTACTAAGTTAAAAGCCTGTCACATTTTGGCTTACAATCCATTTTTTAGTGGTGCTTCATTTCTTAAACTCAGGTAGTTTTCTTTTACTATACTTTTTTAGCTCATTATTTGCTTATTGTCTTCATCATTGTGAAACATATGAGATCTAAGGTTTTGTGGGGTTTATGGTAATGTGGCTTAATGTTAAGCATTATTATGTTAAGCCCATTTTTATAAAGTTGACCATTTTTAAGCTACTTGAGATGTAAAGTTTTGTGGGGTTTATGATAATGGGTTATAATGTTAAGCAATATTGTGTATAGCCCATTATGTAAGTATAAATGTTTAAAAATCTTTTAAATAATATTTGAGATCTGGGTTTTTGTGGGTTTATATTTTGAAGCAGTATTTTGTATAAAAACCTTGTTTTTAAAAAATCCCGTTTTGGGTGTTTAAAAAAAAGTATCTTGAATTTGTTCTTCATTGTTAGCTATTTAAGATCTAGGTTTTTGTTGGGTACTGAGTGATTTAGTATCTTTTTATTTACTATTTTACAGTTTAGCTTATATTAAAGCTCACAATTTTGTTAATATAAAACCAAAATTGATATTTTAGTTATCTAGTTTTAGTCAACTGAGATCCAATTTGTGTGGGATATAAACTATTATAAAAAGCTTATTGTTCTTATTTTTGGTGTAACTTAGAAATTTGTGATTATTGTTTATTCAGATTAGTGATGTGTTTTACATTAGTTACAAACTTACAATTTTATTATGTTTAAATGAACACATCCTAGAATGTTGAATTTTTGTTGCATCTGATATCTGTATATATTTGATATTTCCTTACTTTGCAAACTGTTAAAAGTGAGTACCTTTTATTTTGGATCTATGTGAATTATACTTAAAAGAATCCAATGTCATCCAAGAATCTAGCTTATTTGGCCTTGATTATTGTATGCAATTTTAAGAAGTGATAAAAATGTGTTTTTTGTATAACATGATTTTCTAAATCTTAAGAATCTTAAAAGTTTTTTGGCTTTTTAGTTTTGATATTAATGTTAAATGATCAAAAATCATTCTTCATACGGAGTATCATGTTCAAATATGAAGAATCACCTTAAGAATCTTATAACTTTTGTAGCAAATGATTAAAGTGAATGCCCTTTTTTTTAAGGATTATGATTTGCTTTTGTGATGGTTAACTTTCTGTAATTTTGTCTTATGGTGTGATCATCTTATTACTATTGTTTTCTCTATATCTTTTGATACATGTGGTGGAACAGTCAAAGTGTCATGTGTCTTTAGCTTCATTTTAGGGACCCTTTACTTTAACTTTCAGCTAGTGTAGTTTGTACTTGTTAGATCTTGATATAATATTATATTTAAGTAAATAAAAAATTAATTAAACTTCTTGGATCTTTGCTAAAAGTTAGATTAGCAAAGTACATTGATTAAAAGTTTAACCTTTTCTTAAAGATCTAGATCTTGTACCAACATATAAGATGGTGATTCCTCCAGAGATGTCTAAGTCAGATAAAAGAAAAATAATTAAATTTCAATCCTAAAAGGTTGGAAAGTTCTATTTTTGAAAACTATCCTAAACGCTAAAGCAGTTATTATGGTTTTTGATCATTCATTATCACGATAATGCCCTCCTGCGTTTGGCTTCAGTTATATGTGTAGTTGTGTAGCGGATAGATGTTAGACAAATGCATGCTTTTTTTGCTGGACCATTTAGTATACGTTCGATCAAGACTCTTCTTTGTTTATCCGCTATATTAGACAGAGGAGCATTTTAGTCATTTTCCTTTTACAATGTGAATTCTTCCATGTGAAGAAAAATTCTATTTGTTAGACAATAGGTGCATAGTATCTGTGTTGTATGGCAGCTTACATTTATGGTTGTTGCTTAGATTTTTTATTATTTGATATTCTAGTTTGATAGCAGATTTACAGAAGACTACTTTACCCTTGACATACGACTATTTTAGACTGATATCAGAATTTGGCGAATTGTCATGGATCTTTAAATGTTTATGTTTGCGCTTCTTAAACTTGTGTCCTTTTTATGTTTTCAGGTTAAACTGGGTCATATCTCTATTTAAAGTTCACCAGTAGTTGAATAAATATGAACCTTAGGCTCGGGGTAGATGTAGCAGGGGCCCACAACCTGCTTCCAAAAGACGGTCAAGGTTCATCAAGTGCGTTTGTTGAGCTCTTTTTCGATGGTCAAAAGTACCGCACATCAGTTAAGGAAAAAGACCTGGACCCTGTTTGGGATGAGAGCTTCTACTTCAATATTTCCGACCCTTCAATCCTCCCAAATCTCACACTTGACGCCTTCGTCTACAACAATGTCAAAGGCAACCATTCAAAGTCCTTTCTCGGTAAAGTTTCCATAACTGGTACTTCGTTTGTTCCATATTCAGATGCTGTTGTCTTGCACTACCCTTTAGAGAAACGTGGAATATTTTCTCGTGTAAGAGGTGAGCTTGGGCTTAAAGTCTATATAACTGACGACCCGACATTAAAGTCTTCTGAGCCGGTTGTTAACATGGCCCGAGAAGCTGAAACAAAACCCAAATCTGTTAAAGAGCCCGTCAAAAAAAGCGAGGTGAGGCACACATTTCATCATCTACCTCATCAGACTCAAGCTCCTGCCAACACTGCAATCCCAGCGGCGCCACCACCTATGCAGAGATACGGGTATGAACAAATAAAATCCAACCCACCACCACCGCCTCCTAAGCTCGTTCGGATGTATTCAGAGTCTGCGTCTCAGCCCGTTGACTATGCACTTAAAGAAACGAGCCCGTATCTGGGAGGTGGGAGAGTTGTGGGTGGACGGGTTCTTCATACTGATAAAGCTTCTTCAACTTATGATCTTGTTGAAAAGATGCATTTCTTGTTTGTACGTGTTGTTAAGGCTCGTGATCTTCCTCATATGGATTTAACCGGAAGTCTTGATCCGTATGTTGAGGTTAGGATTGGGAACTATAAAGGTGTTACTAGACATATCGAGAAAAACCAAAACCCGATGTGGAATATTGTTTTCGCGTTCTCGAGGGAGAGGATGCAGGCTTCAGTACTTGAAGTTGTGGTCAAAGATAAGGATCTACTCAAAGATGATTTTGTGGGGTTTGTGAGGTTTGACCTTAACGAGGTTCCGTTACGTGTCCCACCTGATAGTCCTTTAGCTCCACAATGGTATCGGCTTGAGGACAAGCACGGGGACAGGATAAAGAGTGAGCTCATGCTTGCAGTATGGATCGGGACGCAAGCTGATGAAGCATTTCCTGATGCCTGGCACTCCGATGCAGCCACCCCGGTTGACAGTTCGGGAGCTGCATCAACGCTGATACGGTCAAAGGTCTATCAAGCACCACGGCTATGGTATGTTCGAGTCAATGTGGTTGAGGCTCAGGACTTGGCTCCAGCAGATAAGACTCGTTTCCCTGATGCTTATGTGAAAGCTCATATAGGGAACCAGGTTATGAAAACGAAGACAGTGCAAGCTCGCTCCTTAAACCCTTTATGGAACGAGGATTTATTGTTTGTTGCTGCTGAGCCTTTTGAGGATCATTTGATCCTCACGGTGGAGGACCGTGTGGGTCCAGGAAAAGACGAGGTTATTGGGAGAACGATTATACCATTAAACATGATCGAAAAACGGGCCGATGATCGGATCATCCATTCTCGATGGTTTAATTTGGAAAAACCAGTTGCTGTCGATGTCGATCAGCTGAAGAAAGATAAATTTTCTATGAGAATTCATCTTAGGATCTGTTTAGATGGTGGTTACCATGTTCTTGACGAGTCGACTCACTACAGTAGTGATCTTAGACCAACTGCAAAGCAGCTTTGGAAACCGACAATCGGAGTTTTGGAACTCGGGATTCTGAATGCTGTTGGGCTACACCCGATGAAAACACGAGATGGAAGAGGGACATCGGATACTTATTGTGTGGCGAAATATGGGCATAAATGGGTCAGAACCCGAACTATAGTCGACAATTTGTGTCCCAAGTATAACGAGCAGTATACATGGGAAGTGTTTGATACTGCAACGGTTCTCACTGTCGGTGTTTTCGATAACAGCCAGCTCGGGGACAAGGGTGCAAATAGTAAAGACCTAAGAATCGGGAAAGTCAGGATTCGTATTTCAACACTTGAAGCGGGTCGGGTTTATACACATTCTTACCCGTTACTTGTGTTAATGCCGAATGGAGTTAAGAAAATGGGTGAAGTACATCTAGCAATCCGTTTCTCGTGCACCAATTTTGTCAACATGCTTTATACTTATACCCGACCCTTATTACCAAAAATGCATTATGTTCGACCGTTTAGTGTCATGCAACTTGACATGTTGCGACACCAAGCTGTCCAGATAGTGGCAACTCGGCTGGGTCGAGCTGAGCCACCACTTCGGAAGGAAGTGGTTGAATATATGTCTGATGCGGATTCACATTTATGGAGTATGCGCCGTAGCAAAGCAAACTTTTTCAGGCTAATGACGATTTTTGCACCAGTATTTGCTGTTGGGAAGTGGTTTGGTGATATTTGTATGTGGAGGAACCCCATCACCACAGTCCTTGTTCATGTACTTTTCATAATGCTCGTTTGCTTCCCGGAACTGATCTTGCCGACAGTGTTTCTTTACATGTTCTTGATCGGAATTTGGAACTTTAGGTACCGACCTCGTTATCCACCTCACATGAACACAAAGATTTCACAAGCTGAAGGGGTCCACCCGGATGAGCTGGACGAGGAATTTGATACATTCCCAACGAGTAAGAATCCGGATTTGGTGAGAATGAGGTATGACCGTTTACGAAGTGTGGCTGGGAGAATACAAACTGTGATTGGGGACATTGCTACCCAAGGGGAACGGATGCAGTCACTGCTGAGCTGGAGGGATCCTCGAGCCACTGCTATCTTTGTTACATTCTGTTTAGTTGCAGCAGTTGTGTTGTATGTGACACCATTTCAAGCGATTGCAGCTTTGATCGGGATTTACATGATGAGGCACCCAAGGTTTCGCCAGCGTTTACCATCTGTGCCTATTAACTTCTTCCGAAGGCTGCCAGCTAGGACGGATAGCATGCTCTGAGGATCTTGCAAACGTCACTTTGCTAAAATATTGGTCTTATGGTATGCTGATAGACAAATAAGATATATTGTATGAATCTGTTGTTTAGGTTGTATTCTGAACTTTAACGCTTTTTATCGTTTAATAAATCCTTATCTCTTTTAGTAAGTAAGTAAGTATTTATGTTCACCATTACAACTATCAATCCATAATGTTTCCTGATGAAGATTTCTTTTACGAATGATGAGATAACTAAATGTCACAATGTCACATATCTGTTTTTAACCCAACCATTTGTTAATGGAACAGTCTTGATGCGCCAAGTCAAGTAGGGTGTTAGGGAGCATATCTTTTGCTTATGCTTATTTTTCAGCACTTGCAAATTAACCACTTCCTCACATGTGCGTATAAGTAAGTGCTTATTTCAACACAAAATAAGCATTTTCGGCTTTTTTCACTTGAAAATTGCAATTTCAAACACCCTGGCTCGAGTGGCTCCGAAAAGATGATACTTAAAAGATTTAAGCCCTGATATAGTGCTGACCAATAAGGACTCGTTGGGTTGATTCAACACGACTTGTTAACTTAATCATAAACTTTGGAAAGCCTTTTTATCATATTTGAAATTTCTTTCATTTATGATTAAATATTAAAACTTTAGAAAACCCTTTTATTCACCATACTTGTTATGCACTATCTGATGGCTTAACCAATATCTTATGGTCGTTGATGGGTTAGAACAAATGTTATATCAAAGTTGATACTTTTTAATATTAAGTTAGATGTATGCAATGATGGGGAACAATGTATTGGTCAAATGATTGAGGTTTGACGTTTTAAGTTGTTTAAATATATATCATGATCGTGCCTACAAGTAAATTAAACAAATTAATCATGCATTGAAGCTCTACGTGCACACATGTTTCTTTGATGGTATATTTACTTAAAAAGCTCAGAAGAAAAGTATGAATTCAAATCAGAGACACCATCTTATCGTAGCGAAAATGGTGACTGTGGCGTCTAAGCGGAAAACTAAAGTAGCAAAGAAGGTCGAGCCTAGAAGAGGTTGTATTGGTTCGTGTTTAGCATGGTTCGTGTATCCTCTACCGGCTGCTCTATTTTTTATGATTTTGATGTTTGTATGGTCTTCCTCGACCACTTATATATCGGGGAGGATTGTGCATGTTTGTGTTTCTTCTCGTAAGCTTAGCAACCTCTACTGTCTTTCTGCCACTACTCAACCGAACGAGGAATTCCATCTTCCGTTCATGAATTCTAGTTCTAATGAGTTGATTGAGAAGAAGGTTCCTGTTCTTGAAGAAAAAGTAGAAGAGGAGAAGCGTTTGGTGATTCCTGTGAATGAGAATTTAGTAAACCGGAACCTCAAAGGCGATCTTAAAGAAGGTTCTGATGCTGTTCTAGGAAAGCCGAGTACTTTTCTTGAAGAAAAAGTTGGAAATGATGGGGCTAAGGTCACAAATGACCTCAAAGACGATTCTAACGAGATTTCTAAAGTTGTCATGGAAAACCCAACGGGTGAGGTCAAAGGTGATTCCAAAGAAGTCTCTAACATTGTTCTTGAAACCTCTAATCCTGAAAATGATAGGATTGAGGAGATCAAGAAAGCGAAAAGAACTATTGAAGAACAACTACGATTCCATAGATCTTGGCTAAAAAATCAAAATCAAAATCACAATCAGTGTGACGGAAGAGGTATATATGTCTATGACTTGCCAACAAAGTTCAATAAGGACTTGGTGGCTCAGTGTCATGACATGGTTCCATGGGTCGATATGTGCAAGTATTTTACTAACGACGCATTGGGTGAGCCCATACCCGAGCTAGGGAGCCGTTGGTTCCGGACTCATCAGTACTCCCTGGAAATGATATTCCATTCCCGAGTTCTAAAGCACCCGTGTCGTGTTTATGATGAAAACAAAGCAAAACTCTTTTATGTTCCATATTATGGTGGATTAGATATCTTGAGATGGCACTTCAAGAATGTTTCAACTGAAGTAAAAGATACTTTGGCTTTTGAGCTTATAAACTGGTTAGAAATGCAAAAGCCATGGGATAAGAATCTAGGAAAAGATCATGTCTTTGTTTTGGGTAAAATTTCATGGGATTTCAGAAGGAAGGATTACACTAAATGGGGCACTAAGTTTCTCGAAGTCGATGAAATGCAAAACCCAATTAAACTCATGATCGAACGACAGCCATGGGAGGTCAACGACATTGCTATCCCTCATCCAACTCATTTTCACCCACAATCCGATGATGACATCCGTTCATGGCAACGGAAGATCATCTCATCACACCGACGAAGTCTTGTCAGTTTTGCTGGTGCTGCTCGTCCTGGCTCCCAAGATAGCATTAGGTCTATTCTGATAGACCAATGCACATCAACAACCGAAGAACACTGTAAGTTCTTCGATTGTAAGTCAGGGCTCTGTGACGAGCCCCAATCACTAATAGGGCTATTCACAGAGTCTGAATTTTGTCTTCAGCCTCCGGGTGATAGCCCTACTAGGAAGTCAGTATTTGACTCTTTGGTGTCAGGGTGTATCCCTGTGCTTTTTGACCCATATACGGCTTACTATCAATACCCATGGCATTTACCCGAGGATTACACAAAGTATTCAGTTTTTATTGATCAAGAAGACGTGAGAGCGATGAAGGTCAATGTGGTGGAAAGATTAATGGAAATATCATTGAAGGAAAGGGATGATATGAGAAGATACATAGTGTATGAGTTGATGCCAAAGTTAGTTTATGGAGATCAAAATGCAAAATTTGATTTGTTTCAAGATGCATTTTCCATTACGTTTAACGCTCTAATGGAGAGGATTAACACTTTGAAGTTGGATTAAGTGTCCTAGAGTATCTCAACTGATGATGGGGAACACTCGAGGCATAGCCTCATTCAAAGATGAGAAACCGAACCTGCACATTCTTGTTGTCTGGTTATCGACGTGTTTTTGATGATTTATCGCGTAACATGTAATATTCAATTAGTTAATTTGTTCATATTCTAAGCACAAATCATTACTGGGAGAAATATCTTTGCATTTTTTTTAGATTAGTTCACAATTGTAATTTAATTGGTTCTGTAATAAGACCAATGACAATGTTAAAAGAGTCCAAGTGTTATATATCAGCTAGTATTATTGACTTTACATCAACTTGGAGAAATGAGCTTGTCTAACTTCTAAATGTGGAATAAAAAGCCTTAAATAGCTCTAAATATGATGATTGCTAATAAAAAAACAATACGATATTTTGATTTCAACATTCCTGTTTAAGAGCAGACAATTTAGAGTTGAATTATTAGCAGTTTTACTAACTACATTAAACATATTTGGCTTTGATGTTAGAACCTAAAAACATACGTAGTACATAATTAGTAGATTTGTTACACTGTTTATCCTCTTCTTGCAAAAGGATGAACTTTTAATCGGGTAAATAGAGAAGGATCCCTGTTTAGGTTACCCGGGGAGGCCGACCTTTTTGTCTCATATGTACGCAGCGTAACCGGTATCCTCTTGGTTGTTTCTAGACTTTTATGGGGTCATCCCAAGATGTTCACCGGGAGGTATGACCTTCGGTTTATTCTTATACTTTGAAGACGCCTTACCACTAGGCCACTTTGAGTTTGGTTAATACTTAACTCATGAGTGCAAAAGACTTGACAAAACTTCCACCCGAAGCACACGCAATAGAACCTTACGCTGTGTTCTCGCGTTATTTCATTAAAAAAAATGGAAGGAAATGGAAGTAAAACACTTTCCTCCCATATTTGGGCGGAAATGGAAGTAAAACAAATTCATCCAAATAACACTAACTTTACTTCCATTTTCTTTAATGAAATAACTCGAGAACATAATGCGGGAGTAAACTTTTTCACTTTCCTTCCCTTTTCTTTAATGAAATAACTCGAGAACTGACCGTTAGACATATGAAAAGGAAGACCCACAATCTTGTGAACAATGTCTAGTCAAGTCCTTTGGCTCCCGAGTGTACCGAATTAAAAGGAGTAAGAAATTATATTTTAATCCTTCTTGGGGTATTCCGAATGAATCATCTTTTCCACATAGGCAAAGATTTGCCTCTTACGTACGAAGATAACAAGTTACAAATTCTGTCTCGGTAAAACATGTTACTTTGCTACTCTCATTTTGTGCTTCTCCGCTGAATCTGCCTTCTTCGGATAGTCGTACAAAAGTCATATGAGTTTTTTTTTTTTTTTTTTTTTTGAATCATAGAATAACCAAAGGGAAAATGGCAGGAAAAGGCATTACACTTGTCACTTTTTGTCATTGTATGTAGCGTTTTTTTTTTTTTTTTTTTTTTTGAATTTGGCACCAGCCTTTTTAAATCGTGTCATTGTATGTACTTTGTGACTTTTTCAGTCGTGAAATGACCATTTTACCCTTAAAAATTTTGAAAAAAGTAAGGGTAAAATGGTCACAAAGTACACACAATAGCACGATTTAAAAAGGTGTGTACACACAATGACACGATTCAAAAAGGTTAGTGCCAAATTCAAAAAAAAAAAAAAAAAAAACGCTATATACAATGACAAAAAGTAGCAACTATAATGCATTTTTCTGCCATTTTCCCAATAACCAAAATTTCTTTTAGGTGCAGTTTGGTTTGAGATTCTGGCACTGTTGGATTAGAATGGAACCTTAAAAGCATTGTTTGGTTTGCATTATTGATTACGATCAATCAAACGAAACCCATAGTTTCATTTCTCTCTCATTTGGGGACTTTTGTCCCAACTTTCTGACAAATTCATCTACTTTTCTATCTCTAAAAAATTACAACCACACAAGTTGTCTATTATCTTTTGTTTTATAATATTTAATTACTCATATATGTTAAACAATTATTTTAACAAACTTTTAAAAAATCTACATTTTAAAATAATATAATTAAATGGGCCCACTTTATTATAAAATAATATTAAATAAAAATCTATTCCCACTTATATTTTACAAAACAAACAACATTAATACTATCATTTAATTACTTTTCTTTTAATTTATATCAAATCCAAATCTTAATCCTAAACCTCTCTACAAACCAAACGGGCCCTTAGCTTTAAATTTTATACTACCCATAGAAAACAAGTAGAGGTCAAAGATGTTGTTAAACTTCTTAACCCTTTATTCCCTCTTACATTATTTTAAACCATTAACCTACCAAAAGCCTCATAGTTTTAGCTCAGAACATCAGTCAATCAGCCATGGCTAACCAACCTAAATCCATCTATGATCTTACAGTCAAGGTATACCATTTCTTCATTAATTCATTTATGTGTGTGTTTGTATTATATTATATATACAACTTTCACTGATCACTACTTTAAAGAAATTAAATCTTCCTTGTCATCTGGTAAACCATGTAAAAAATTATCAATTGTGGTATGTTAAATATAATTCAAAATATTCTTGTTGTTTCATTAGGAATATGATATTTACTGACATTTGGATGTATAAAAGTTGACACCCATTTGCTTAAAAATGATCTTTGGCCTGTTGCTGTGTGTCTCAGCTGTAAACAAATCTTGAACTTCCCGTTGACTTTTAAAGTCAAATGTGCTAGTACTTTACAAGCCCAAGTTTGATATGAATAGGTGATAGTTTTATGAATTTTTTCTTGCCCAAATGAGATATTATAAGGCGAAACAAAATCAGAAGACTTTTTGGTCAAATATGTAAGAAATTCATAACATGTAGGTATTTGAAACGTTAACAATTTGACCTTGATAGTCAAACTGTAGTATCAATTATCAAGAATGTTTCGTGGATAGTTAAGTTTGATATACTCATTCATAGTGTACATATTTATGTGTAGGATGCTAATGGAAACAATGTTGATCTTAGTATCTACAACGGAAAAGTACTACTTATAGTGAATGTTGCTTCCAAATGGTATGATTCTTTCACTGTTTATCGATTTTTTGGCTGCTAATGTATAATCTAGGTGCCATTTTGCCAACTGGCTGTTAGTTTATTGGACTTGTATTAATGAAATATTGGTTCTTTGTGGCAGCGGGTTGACTAATTCCAATTACTCTGAGTTGAACCAACTCTATGCGAAATACAAGGATCAAGGTTCGTTTTTGTATAATAACTAGTATTATTCATGTTATAAGGTTAAAAACCGCCAGAATTTGATGCATGATATGTAAAAAGATTATTGCTTGTTTACTCAAAAAATTTGGCCATATTTGGATTTAGTAGGGATTGATCTATTTTCTTTAAACATCCATTAGGGCTTTTCTTATTGAACCATCGTTAACCATCAATTCGTGCAAAAATGTGAAAAAGACACAGATGTCTGCAAATGTGTCTCATCTAGATAAAATATGGAAAAGTGTATGCTATTGACTACTTGACACAACTTTGTACATCATTGTTGGTACAGTGTAGTGTTGTTTTTGCATTTTTTTCCCCCAATAATGATGATCTGCATCAGATGAGAAACTGTATATGACGATTTCAAAGTTCAATATTCTGAAATATATTCATGTAGCTTGTCGGTTCATGGGCTTCTTATTAAGTTCCATTATGGAACTTAAACTGTCTGAGCATATTTCCCGTCTATTATAGGTTCTCACTTTTATTGTTATAAATGGGTAATAACGTTAATCATGTAGTAAAATTAGCAATGCTCCTGATCATTCAGTTTAAGCAAACTGTTAAACCATATGATATTATGATGATTGATGAATCTACGAAATTTTCGTTTCCTTAATTGCAATTAGTATATTTCTGTCATTTGAACCAATGTAGGTTTCGAGGTCTTAGCATTTCCATGCAACCAATTTGGCGATGAGGAGCCTGGAAGTAATGAGCAAATTTTGGAGTTTGTTTGCACACGATTTAAATCAGAGTTCCCTGTCTTTGACAAGGTAAGTACTATTTCATAGGAACTTTAATATTCGGCATAAGATAGCAAAAACAACTCTTTAGTTGGCGACTTGAGTGTTATTTTCGCTATTTTCTGCCAAATGCAATGTCTTCTTATATAATCATACAAATATATTGATTATTGGGAAATTGGCAAAAAAAATCATCATACTTGCCACTTTTTGTCATTGTATGTAGCGTCATTTTTTTTTTTGATTGTAGCACTAACCTTTCTAAATCGTGTCATTGTGTGTACTTTGCGACTTTTTAGCCATGTGAAATGATCATTTTACTCTTCAAAATTTGAAAAAAGTAGGGGTAAAATGGTCACAAAGTACACACAATGGCACGATTTAAAAAGGTTAGTGCTACAATAAAAAAAAAAAAAAAAAAAAATGACGCTACATACAATGACAAAAAGTGGCAAGTATGATGCATTTTTTTGCCAATTTCCCTTGATTATTCAGTGATGAAGTGTTTATTGTCACTTTTGCACGTGTAACATCTGGTAGATTGAAGTGAATGGTGAAAACACAGCGCCAATGTACAAGTTCTTGAAGTCAGGAAAATGGGGGATCTTTGGGGATGACATTCAGTGGAACTTTGCTAAATTCCTTGTTGATAAGAAGGGGCAGCCCGTTGAACGTTATTACCCTACAACCTCACCTCTTACAATCGAGGTAAAAGCCTTACATTGGATTATCCATTCAAGAACTATTAGCTTGTATTATAATGCTATGAACTTTATGATATTTTTGCAGAGAGACATCCAGAAACTCATCAGCGTCCTGGATGCTTCATCGTAGAATTACAAAAGGCTTCCTGTGTTGTACAATAAATGAACAATGATCAAAATGCTACAAGCACTCAATTTGAAGTTTTCATTTGTTTAATTTGAGCTTCATGAATGATTTTGTTGTCTTGACTGCATATATTTACGTCTTCTCAAACTCGATCCAGTGGTCATGAGGATGAAGGATTTGACATATTTATATGGGCAAGTCTTCACATGACAGCATATGCTCATGAAACACCAGAAAACATAAAAACATAATCGTGATTCAAATTAGCAGAGAACCTAGGTTTATCGATGGCATATTTCAGTACTAGACTATCACCGAGTCAAATAATCTCCTAATGCTACTTGACGATCATAAAACTGTCGCTTTCTAGTTGCATATTTGTTAGACAGCCATCTAATCTACAAGCAAGCAAACTTTACATGGGCATAATCTCTCTTTCTTGTAGTTTCTTCAGCACCATTCATTTACAACATACCTATACAGAAAAAGCCAACCGTTAGATGATATATCATCCACGACTAAGGTCAATTTCAGTAGGTGAGTTTTTGAGACCAGTTTGCGAATCTCGTTCCCAAGGAACCGCTATTGGGTTAAACTCTTCATTTATATCCAACCGCTTCTCATCTGTTTTTTTTTGGGTAAAAAGCCGCTTCTCGTCTGTTGAGGGTGCTTCCGTCTTGTTATCCGCCTTGACATTATTACTGTTATACACAAAACTGCATACCATGACCTACAACACCAAAGATCGCATTTAGCTAGAAGAATTTTAAACCATTCCATCCCATGGATATAACTTTGAAAATCTTGAATGAAGATTACAAATATACATGTGGACGTGTTATCGACAACCATTTACATTTTTTGGAAGGTTTAGATTTTTCATTAAAATATCAATGTACTTTTGTGAAAAAAATCGTTGTTAATAACAAGAACATACAATGCTCAAAGAGTTCCAAAAATAACTTCTGAATCCTAAAGCTGGCAATACCTGTACCGGGCTGGATGCAACAAGCCGACCACCAATTGCGCCTCCAAAGACTTTACCATCACCGCTACAAGCTGAGATACTGAGACCCCCGGTCCGATTCTGAGGGCCACCATGTTCCGAAAGCAGATAAGAACCCGATAAGCATAATATCTCAAAACGCCCCTAAAACAAACAACAGTTAAACACAATTGTCCAATTCTGGATTATATGTGACTTGGTTAGACAGTTAATAATATGAGAGTGCCCTAACCTCGTAGGTCAAAGTGCCACCAGAAGATGAAAACTGAGACAGTGTCACTGCAGAAACCGTTCCATTGCCTGACAAGATGCATAGAGCCCTTGGCCTCTGTTTTGCAAAAGATAATATCTTTTCGGCAACATCCTGCACCAAATTATTTCACACTCAGCATATTTACAAGGAACTCGTAAATTACACTCTTTCTTAATTTCTGGACGACTGGAGAATATATGGTCCAAACTTATTTGGCTTGATAGTTAATAGTATACTATCAATCAAGATAATTTCCATGTCAAATGAAGAAAAAGTGCACCGAAGAAGAAAGGGTTATCATGTACCTCACCAACCGATACATGAATGATGTGAGGTGTAAAAGCTAAACCTGCTGAACTATTCATCCATTCACCTGATCAAAATGGAACATTATTTGCAAAAGATATAGATCTTAAACTTGAAACAAGAAGCAGGATCCACGAACGATATAGTCAAAATAAAACTACAAACATATGTAAAAGCCAAACGTGCTAAACCCAAAGGGTTTCAGCTGTGTTTTCATTTTCACACATTGTTACATAACACAGCGGGCAAAAAATACCACCAAATGCCTAGTAGAAAGGTCCTCAATTTCCTCACAAGAGATCAACGGTCCAAACCTTGCTATGTGTGTACAACTGTACATTTGCGGGTGGCCAAGGATGGGTTGGAAACGGTCCCGGGATTAAATCTGTGAGGCCGCATACATCTAAGTCAAAAAGGCTCGCCCTCCCCGGGTAACCTGACAGGGAAAACCTCGTCCGTTTACCCGTTTAGCATAACTACATTGTTTTTTGGGCATTTTCCCTTGAAACCCAACATGTAAAAACCATTCTAGCAAAAAATAAAAGTGATACTACACTATGCAAGAATCATCAAGTTTGAGGCAACTAGTGCTAAACAGGTTTCAGTTGCGTTTGCATTTTGAGACTTTGTCACAAACTAATTGCTTTCTTTTGTGGGGCATGATCAATCTTTATTACCGAACATATGATAACTGTCTCTCTTCAATACCTTACATCAATACATCTACATCAACTAAAGTGATATATCTCACATGTGATCAAGCGAAGATAAAACAAATACGATTGTCACACATCGCCACATATCAACAACATAAAGTAACTAAACAAAATTAAAAACACCTTACCAACATTAGCTAGTCTTTGTTTCCATCCACTACCAGAAGGCCTGCCTCTCTTTTTTGGGGGGCTCGGGCTATGCAAGCTCAAACCCGACACTGGCACTGGTACTAGCCCTAGCTCCATATTCGACACAACCGGCACAATTTTCCTAGGCCTACCCCTCTTTTTCTTCACACCAATTTCACCACCACCACTACTACTAACACCACGACTAACGCCCCTTCTAATACCATGAGGATTAATTGGTAAATTAATATGTTCCAATTGAAATGATGAAGATAACCTCATGGTATGAGTGTTTGGTTGTGTCTTTAAACCAGGTGTTGGAATATGTGGCCCACTAACACCACTTTGATTACTTGACCCACTTCTATTCAAAAAAGAAGGTTTCATTTCTGCACTCCTTCCATCCATTTATTCACCAAACAGATTTCCACAAACAAAAAACACCACTTTTTATAAAAACAAATAAATAACTCAAACTCAATTTTTTTTTACCTTAATTCTCAAAACCCACAATTCTGAAATTCTTAACTGTATTTTAAGAAAATTTTACCTTGATTTAACAAAACCCACAAAAAATATGAGATTTTATATTTTTATTATGGCTTTTTTAACCCAATAGTCTTTTACCCACAAAACAAATTTTCACCACTTTTCTTGAAATTTTAACTGCATTTCAAGAAAATTTTACCCAACTCACAATCAACAAATATTTAACCAAAAAGATTAAATCTTTTTAATGGGTTTGTCAGTAAACATAACAAGAATCAATTAAACACATAAAAACTTAAAGAAATGCATAAAAGATTGAAGCTTTATGCAATTAAACTATGAAAAAAATGTAGAAATAAATTTGGTAATGAGGAACCCTAGATGTAAAATTTGAGAAGAAATGGAAAAGAGATTTTAGGAAAAAGAGAAGAGGGTAGCGACAAAAGTGAGAGCCTTTTTTGTTTAAATAATTTAAAGGAAAGTGAAAATAAAGCTGACATTTATTTAATTAAGATTAAATTTCTTAACGACTAATTGATGATTGCAAACAATGCTGTTATCACTCAATATGATTACTGTTTATTTTATTTTATTTTTTTAGATTTTTCTTGAAAAAAAATATATATATAAACTAAATAAATACAATTAGAGCATCTCATGACTAACATTTTTTAGCCGTTTCAGCCTCACCGGATAACATATCATTTCAACACTCACACTTCAAAATACCCTTCACTGCCACACCCACCCCCTAAAAACAACTAAAAACACTCACACTTCTGCCACATCCTTTTTGTCTTTTCCTCGTCAATTCCCCAACGAAATGTGATTTGACGAGCTCCTTTGGTGTCGTGGCAAAATTACGACGTCGCCGATAGATGTGACACGTTGGATTCGGTGAGGCAATTCGTTGCCACCCTCGATCCTCTTATCAATCCTCAAGATAAAGGATTCAAACCTTGTTTGGTGTGCATTTTGAGTCGGCTAAGATTGATTGGAAATGATCTCGAAAATAATGTAAGTGCAATGTTCATTTAGTGTGTTTAAGTGATCTAAGGTAGAGGAAGGTTGAGTACGATCGCTTTTACAACTTAATCGAAATTCTTGGTAACACATCCAGTCACCAAATATG
This sequence comes from Artemisia argyi, assembly GCA_030686995.1. NCBI lineage: Eukaryota > Viridiplantae > Streptophyta > Magnoliopsida > Asterales > Asteraceae > Artemisia > Artemisia argyi. The sequence goes on along the minus strand of CM060693.1, from coordinate 77,765,222 downwards.
TTAACAACAACTTATATACAATCAGGTGTATCGCATAAATCAACTTTTCTAGCAATAATAATACAGTACTTCTTAATAAATTGAGCAGATCAGACTAGACTCGTACAAGAATTTCATCATGATACAATATGCAATCGAGGCAAACTATGTTAGGCTCAGATTGGTTATGAAGTTTTTATTTTACATTTTTGTCAAGTATTTCCACATTCTAGATGAGAGAAACATTATTTTCTTTTCTTCTTAGATTCATTTAACTTTTATCTAGAAGAAACTCGAGAATACGTTTTTGCCGCTTTCCTTTCCTTTCAAATTAGCCAATTTCTTTTGGATGATAACTCGTAAAAGACCACGAATATTAACCATGCTAACGAATGTAACATAAATAAACAAATTAAGATATTCTCTTAATGTTGCATTTTCTTATGCTTTGTTATCTACAACTTGTAGATTATTGGATATGTGTTACCTTCTTTGTATCCATTTGATTTTGGTGTGTTATGCATTTAATGCCTTACAAAAGTACGATCACATGATCCAAATATGATTCTTGGAGTCAACGGAATGACATGATACTAGTACTATGTAGAGGTGCAAGTTACTACCCGGTTTTTTTTTAACCGGCGGGTAAACCGGAATCGGTTTTTTACAAAACCGGTTATAAGAAAACCGATCCGGTTTTTTATAACCGAACTGGTTGGACCGGTTATGTGTTTTTTACCCGGATCGGGTTTTTACCGGTTATATAACCGGGTATACCCGGTTTTTAAATAAAACCGGTTATAACCGGTTTTATTTATTTATTTATTATTATTTTTATTTTTATTTTTATATATATATACACGTGGGCCGTTTTAAAAATAAAATAAAATTACCGTTATAAATTTAACCGGGTTTAACCGGTTTTTTCCGGTTATTTTTTAGCCGTTTAAAAAAAAAATATATAGTAAAAAGTTACCGTTAACCGGATTTAACCGGTTTTACCCGGTTTTTTCCGGGTGTTTTTTGGGTTTACCGAGACTAACGGCTATATAGCCAACTAGCCCTTTTTTTTGTATTTTTTTGAATGTTTTTGAGAGTGTTAAGCCACTATAAATAGAGGTAATGAGTTGGGGTTGAAAACACATAAAAAACAATCTCATTTCTTTCTTTAATCTCTCAAAAACTCTCTAATATCGCTAATATTTCGCTATAATGGAAAACGCACAATCACAACAAGCTTCCACTACTCCCTCCTCTGTTGCTACTAGCCGAAAACAACATTACACAAATGATGATGTTGAGAAAATTAAACCAACTACCCGAAAAGGTGATGTGTGGGCTAATTACGATTTGTGTCTTATGAAAGATCGTAGTGAAAAGGCGCGTTGCAAGAAATGTGGGCATTTTTATGGCGCCGGGTCTAAGACTACACTTAGGAGTCATTTGGGTAGTTGTAAGGCGGTTCGAAATGATATGTCGCAAGGTACTATTGGTGCGGATGGTCAAGTTTTTATATATGATGCGGATGCGCTTCGACTTGATTTTACGAAGTTTGTCATTCAACAAGGGCTTCCATTCAACCACTTCGATAACGTCAAGCTTACGGAGATCATCAAAAGGAGGCTACAGCCGCGGTATCAACATGTAAGTCGTACTACTCTTAGAAGTGATGCTTTTAATTTATGGAAAACGGCTAAAAAAGATATTATTGATGGTTTTCGTGATTATAAATATGGTGTTGCTATAACTACGGATACTTGGACCGCACCACATGGTACGGCAAATTCTTTTCTTGCCGTTACGGCTCATTGGTTTAATCCCGAATCTTGGTTATTAATGAAACGGACAATTGCTTTTAAACTATTTGGTTATCCTCATACGGGATCTAATTTAAGAAAAAATTTACATGACACTTTAATTGAATATAATTTAGATGATAAAGTTTTTACGATTTCACTAGATAATGCATCAAATAATACTAAAGCTATGGAATTGTTAAAATTACGTGTAAAACCTATTTTAGATGGTGCTTTTTTTCATTCCCGTTGTGTTGCTCATGTTATAAATTTATCCGTACAAGCGGCTTTAAAAATATGTGATAGTTTAAAGACGAAATTTAGGAATTTATTAGTAACTATATATAGTGTGAGCACTTAATCCATGTTTAAATGTTGGAGGTGTAGAACTTTTAATAACAAAAATAATGGAAAATTTAGACTTATCTTTTGGGGTAGAAGGTGAAGACCCCAACTATATAACATCTCAAATTTTTTATTTTAACGATAATTTTAAAAAATTATTTGGAGTTTATGCAACAAAATATGGTCAACAACAAAACCCAATTGTTGACCAAATGCGGGCCGGATCGTCCCGAATGACAAGAGACATTAATATAAACCTTTGTAATTCTTTATTTGAAGACGCTACAAAGCGTCAACGAACATCGGCTCTAACAAGCGAATTGGGACAATATATGGCTACAAACTTTTTAAGAACTTTAAGTCCCAATGAGTTTGCAAACTTTGACATTTTAGCTTGGTGGAAAGAAAGGGAAATCCAATATCCAATTTTATCCGCTATGGCTCGTGACTTATTAGCGGTCCAAGCTTCGACGGTAGCTTCCGAATCGGCCTTTTCTACTAGTGGTCGACTTATATCGGATAGAAGGACAAGACTAACCCCCGAAGCCGTGAAAGTATGTGTATGTTTGAAAGATTATTTGGACGGAGTAGATAGGATACAACATGAATCATCATTGGAAGGTCCAATATTAGATAAAGAAGTTGAAGAAGGTATATTAAGAGAAGAAGATGAAATGGAGATATCACCTTCGATTACCGAAGGCGAATTAGATGAAGGTGAGCTTGAAGAATTTGATGTTGAAGATGTAGATGTACAAGATTTTTTGGAAGAAAATGATCTTGACGATAGTAGTTGAGTATAACGGGTGATGGCAATGCCGAAGCTCGATATACTTGATTACACTAATATGTTTTCGGGTGATGGCCATGCCGAAGCTCGAAATGTATTAGTATTTATATGTTTTTATGATTGTATTGTTTAAATAAAAGTTATGATTGTATTGTATAAATAAAAGTTATGATTGTATTTTTTTGGTGTATAATTGTATTGTTTAAATAAAAGTTATGATTGTATAATTGTATTGTTTAAATAAAAGTTATGAGAATATTGTTTAATTATATGTTTGATAATTAACAATTTTATTAAATAAATGTTCGAAGTTTTTAGTAAAATTCCGGAAAAAACCGAACCGATAAAAAATCCGAATCCGAACATTTTTAACCGAAAAAAGCGCGAAAAAACCCGATTCCGAAAATTTATAACCGAAAAAAATTGATTCCGAACATTTATAACCGAAGAAAACTGATTCCGAAAAACCGAAACTGGTTATTAGAAAAACTGGTTTTTTTATAACTGGTTATTAAAAAACCGAAAATCGAAAAAAACCGATTTTTTTGCACATCTAGTACTATGTTAGGTGGAAATGTGAGACGATATTCACCAAGATTTCAAAATATATTTCAGACTGGGCCTCAGTGTTTAGATTGACCATGCTAAATCTAAAACCAATGCAATTAACCATTAGGGCCCACAAACCCATATAATAGGCCAAAACACATCTTAGACTCCATTTTGTTCGCGGAATCTTTAGGCGTCTGACAAAATTGAAATCTAATTCCATTCCATAACATGCTTAGTTGTCAAATTCAAGAAATTCAAAATTTAAATTTCATTCATTAATGTGTTTAATTAGAAAATAAAATAGAATAAAAATACTTCAAAATCTCATATGTGTGGAATTCAACATTCCATAGCAAAATGGAAAGAACGTTTACAATTTCATCGAATTCATTATTTTTATCATCAAAAATCAATTATAATTATAATAATTATTATTTATTTTATTTTATTTTATCAATTCCATCGAATTCATATTTTTATCAACAAAAAGCAATTATAACTATAATTATTATTATATATTTTTTATTTTATTTTATTATTATTATTATAATAATAATAATAATAATTATTATTATTATTATTATTATTATTATTATTATTATTATTATTATTATTATTTTATATAGTATATTTAATAAATAATATTCAGTTTATCAATTTTAAACTTAAATAAAATTTTAAATATTTTAGTATAATCATTTTCTTCCAACCAAACACGCATTAGTTTTTGCAAATTTCAATTGTTAGGCTTTCAAATGCTACATATTCCAATTTCTTAACATTCTAATTCATTCACATTCTAATTCCATATACAAATTCCAATTCCATCAAAAATATTATGTTAGGTGCCCATATTGATGTTACACAAGTAAAGAATGAGATAGATATAAGGATTGGTTGATTACAAGAATTATGAAAAGTGAAAGAACAATAGTTTCATTAAGATATCAAAATAACCAACAAATATTATGTTTACATAAGCCTTGTATTTATAGGAGGGAAGCTAGGGCAACATTCCCTAGTCCCTTTCAAGCTACTAACGTGGGCTTTGTAAGCCTTATGGGCTTTTACATGTTGCCCATTAACTTAAACATAAACATAAATATTACTAAAGTAACCTAGTACAAAATGTAATGACCGAGACTTGACTATAATACTAAAGTATGTTCCCAACAATCTCCCCCAAAGGGTCGGTCATCACGGTTGCTGGACGTCTTCATCTTTGTCTTTGACTTGTGACATGTATAACTTTTGACGTCTTCAAAAAAATGTTGTAAAATGGATGTACTTTGCTCTAAGTCTTTGTTCTTTGGTGAAAATGTAGTGATTGTATTATGAAGTTGTCTGCCGTTTGTCACTTCTGTGTCTGTGGTGGTTGTCCGCCATTCCAACATGCTCATACATCTTTGGACTTTGTCTTTCAAGTGCACGAAGTTCCTTTTCATTCATATTGATCTTAGTCTTTAAACTTTGGAGATTCTTCTTATTGGTGTAGAATCTGTCTTTGAACTTTGTGGTGCTTAGATCTTTTGGGGAGCTTTCTTTGACTTCAAGATGTATGCATGAGCATGCTGGAATCTACCATCATGGAGGTGATTTGTACCTGCAGGTAAACAGTTAGAAATAATCAACCGGTACTTATAGATAAGGAATTAGAGCTCGTCAACAGCATAGTGTGAAGACTCCTTCTAATCCTTATTAAGGCCGTTCCCATGTCAGATACTCCCGAAGGAGCTTACGAGACCTACTAAGTAGCTCAATGACTGGGTGAGTCGCTGGGGATCACTCCAAGATTGTAGACCGCTATGGAACCACCGCGAACACTAAGCGTAACCCGTGGAGGGTTACCGAAGTGACCTGCTGTCAGGGCTGTTTGATGTTGACCCTGGCAGGAATTTCCGTTCAATCATTGAGAAGTACTTATGTAATTCTCTCATAAACGTTCTCGGCAAATTGCTAAGATCTGCGAATGACTCGATAATTTACAGCTGGTGTCCATTGATGTAGAACACAAGTTGTAGAAATACTAAGTGTTCCTAAGAGATCATTGATTTATCTCATGGTTGTAGACTCGATAAGTGCACACTTAGGTTTCCTATGCGGAGACTAGGGAGGGGTCTCCTGCTTCAATATCAACCATCTCTAAGAGATAAGTCGATAGATTACACTGGTTCCCCGTGAGAATGAAACAAGTTCTTTTAAGAGAACTTGAGTGGTTAAGAAGGTTTAGTGCATTGCGTCACTGGGTCCATGACGACTTTATCTTCAATACCGGTGTTGCCTTAGCAACCACCAGTAGAATACGAGTTGAACCCGGTGTCTGCCCTAAGGTTGAACATATGGAGGGCTATTTCTTTTCACCCTTTTCTTTACTTTTCTTTTTAATTCTTCAACTCCTTCTTTCCTTTTCATTCTTTTCTCCTTTTTTTCGTATCATACCTAAGGACTTCTAATTCTAACTATGGTTGATGTCCTTGGGTAGATCCATCCGGCTCTGGCGGATCATAGGACGGTCTTTCCTATCTTAATCACCTTATAACTCCTTGATTAACCGATAGTAGCCATGAAACCTTTGATTGAAAATCTCTCAAAGTGTTTGTGATAATCAAATATTTTGGTTAACACTTTGAGAGTTTTGTGTTCACTTTTGAAGGGCTCCCCCTTCACATGTGCTCACAAGTAATTAATAAATTTGCACATGTGGGAGGAGCAAACATATTTTGAATTGATCCACTTTCAGTGAACAAGACCGATTCGAGACACGCTTACATCACTAGTTAGACTAGCTTGAAGTTATTACCCGGCCTGGTCAATGATAACGCTCAAAATTAACATGTTTTTAGAAGCGTTATTGTAGATTTTATGATCACTTTTATGAACTTATGGTACTTAATTGAGCATAATTCGTGTTTTAGGTTCATGGAAGCTAAAGTACAAGAAAATGATGAAAAAGACGAAGAAACGATCAATAAACGAAGATTTATGCATGTACGAAAAATTCCCGACTCATTCAAGTCTCTTGGAGTATGTTTGAGAAGATAAAATTCATGAAGTTGTCACTCCAAATTCTCAAGAATAAAGTACAAGAGGGAAAACGAGAAAAGAAATGAAGAAAATAAGCTAAAACGAAGAATTATTGGAAGACTCGTTGTTCCCGACACACCTTCACCATTTTGGCCATAACTTGAGCATACGGACTCCGTTTGACCCCCCGTTCATGGCCACGAAAAGCTAAGAGAAAGATCTACAACTTTCGTGTTTATGACTTTTGCCCAACCGATCGGCATGGTCCCGTAACCGATCGGTTAGTCAGCTCATTAAGATTTTGCAAAAACTCATTCTACCTCATTCTACCCGATTCTAGGCCATTCTTTTTGGTATTCTAGGTCCTTCTAAACTACTTGGAGGCCAAGTTGATGTATTAATGAGCCTAGGCCTTGAGAGGAGTATAAATAGAGAACTTTGCAAGCTTTTCTAATCATCCCTTACCAATTCTCTCTATCCTAACTTGAGAGAACACTTCTCTTACCACCATTACTCCCTCTCATACCAAGATTCGTCCATAAAATCCCAGGAAACTTTGGAGGTCCAAGAAGTCATCATTTGGAGGTCAAAACATCAAGAAGTCATCACCAATACTTGAGGCATCATTACTACATCATTTGTTATCTTATTTCAATCATTGTAAGACTTTTAATTATGATTTCTAATGTTCAAAATTCTGAGTTTATGTTCATGTTTGCTATGAGTGGCTAGTGCCTTTGTGCACTTGCTTAGATGATGTTTATTATTTAATGGTTTGCTTATGATTGTGATAACATGTTTTAATTCAATTTCAAGTCAATCCTAAGAACCAATTGTACCTTAAGTTTCATAGTGACATTTGTTGAGTCAAGGTTAACTAATTGATAATAGTTTCAAGGGTCGAAAGATTTGTTATTATTCAACTAGTTATAATCATTTGTCTATGAATTATTGTTTTTCACCATAATTATTCTTGACTAAACAAAGAAACAAGAAGTATGATTGTAATGAGAATGCTTTTATAACATCAAATCGGATTGTTTGTAAACCTTTAGTAGGACGAAAGTTTAAATGTTTATAAACGATTGTGGCCTTTTTGTCTATGAAGAGGTTACCTTTTGTAATGACCATTTCCTAAGAGTATTTGATTTGTAATAAGAGTTTGTTCTTGTGTTTAAGATATTCACCATACCTTATGAACCTTGGATGGATCTTGAATTGATTTGTTTACACCTAAAGCTTGTTTTTATAAACTAAGATCTTGGCCAAAGTTTAATTTGTAAGAACAATAGATTAGACCACCATCTAATTATCACAACCAACATGTTATCAAAAGTTATCACAATCATGTGCGTCATTAAGTAGTAAACTAGTCTAAGCAAGTGTAGTTTTTAATCTTATTGAATTTTCATAACCATCATTTTCGTGTTACTTATTACTTTTATGGTATTTTGGATCGTGACAACCAATTACCACCCTTTTATTGCTTATTGTTACATAGATTCTCCACAATTGAAAACACCCAAATCCCTGCGAACGATCCCGACTTACCATCATATCTTGCTATAACGGACGAGTACACTTGCTCGTATGTGTTGTTTCTAGATTTGGTAATTCACCCTTATAAATTTAAAACTTGCACTAATAAAATGCACATCAAGTTTTTGGCGCCGTTGCCGGGGATTTGTTTGTGTTTTTGTTTGTTTTGTTTCTGTGCTTTAATCTTTCCCTAGTTGTTTCGTTTTTGTTTTCGAAAAAAAAATCCGTAGCATCCATCCGATCGGTTTCACTTCCAACCGATCGGTTTCTCACATTTTTATTTTTACTGTAGCGTCCATCCGATCGGTTTGGATCCCAACCGATTCGGATTGATTTTTCTGTTTTTTTTTTTCTTGTTCTTTTGTTTAGGTAATTAACTCGATTCTCTTGGTAGTTGTATGAACAGTCTTTCTACTACTAAAAAGCTTAGTACACTTTTATCCGATCCCGAAAGTTTGTTTCGTAAGAAGATATCTTCAACTATTCTTAATTGGTTTGATAATCTTTCCGAAGAACACCCAATTTCTAATCTTTTTGAACCAATACCCATGGCTGACGATTTACCCATGTGGGCCGCCAATATAACCGTAGCACCCACTCCTGGAGCTGCTATTGTTGTCACCGACCTTGGTGAAAACTTTACCGTTAAAGGTCACCATCTTTCTATGATCAAAGACCGTCAATTTGATGGCCGTTCGCAGGCCGATCCGCATAAACACATTGCCGAATTCATTGAAATTTGTGACATGTTTCGTTATGGAGACACTAATGTCGATGCTATCAAGCTCAAAATTTTTCGATCATCACTCGCCGGAGATGCCAAAGTATGGTATAACGAATTAACCCCAGGAACTATTAATACTTGGGAGGAGATGAGGCAAGCTTTTGTAAGCCGATTCTTTCCACCTGCCATGTATGATAGATTAATGGGAGAAATCCGTGCTTTTTCACAAAATCTTAATGAATCTCTTGTTGAAGCTTGGCTTCGCATGAAAGATTTGCTTCGAAGTTGTCATGGTCATAATTTAGGACGAGGAACAATAATCCAAATCTTTTATCATGGTCTTGATGAAGCATCTCAAGAAATCCTTGATGCCGGAGGAATTTTCCTTTACAAAATACCTAACGAGGCATATCAACTTCTTGAAGATCGAGTACTTCTTAAACTCGATTTGTCAAAAGATTCCAAAACCAAACCCTTACGAAAAACCGTTGCTTTTGCCAAAAGTTCAGATAATTCAAAACTCATGGACAAAATAGAAGCCTTGTCTTCTAAAATGGACTCGCAATAGAAAGATATAAAAGGAGAAATGAAAGAAATGCGAGATGGCTGTAATAATTGTGAAGAAAATCACACATCATCCGAGTGTGATGACCAACCTATGAATGGACCCAATGAAGGGGAGGCCAATTATGTCCAAGGAGGATATCGTGGAGGAGGTTTTCGTGGTAATTATTACGGAAGAAGTTCTGGAAATTGGCAAGATCGCCAACAAAGGGGTAATAACCGTGATTTTCAACCCCGAATAGAAAATCCAAACCCAACAAATTCAGATAAAAAGGAAGAATCTGATTTCGAAAAAATGATGCGAGAATTCGTAAATGCTCAAAGAACCACAAATGAGTTTGTAAAAACTCAATTTTTCAATCTCAAAACCAAAGTTGAGCAAGGTCAGAAAAAATCATCAAGCTTCTATTCAGGATCTTGAACAAAAATTTGGTAGACTTTCTGATCAATTTTCTTCTCGAATTCCTGGTACATTACCAAGTAACACCCAATCCAATCCAAAACCATCTGGATCAAACGATAAGAATTATCGTCCACCACAAAATAGAAATGAGCATACCAATGCTGTATTCACTCGAAGTGGTCTTTCATATGATCCACCACCTATTCCTATCGATAATACTCTTATTCAAGATGAGGAAGAAGAAGCTGAAGAAGAAGCAGTTGAAGAAGAACCAACCCAAAAACCAACAGTTCCACCAATAAAGCCTTATATACCGAAAATACCATATCCACAAGCCCTAAGAAAAGAGAAAAGAGAGGAGCGAAATAAGAAGTTTTTAGAGATGATCAAAGAAGTTATAATTAACGTACCCCTCATTGATGTTCTTGCTGGAATGCCTAATTATGGGAAATTTTTGAAAGAACTTCTTAATAATCGAAACAAGTTAGAACAAATTTCCGCTACCGTTCTTAATGAAGAATGCTCTGCTATAATTCAAAACAAAATTCCACCAAAACTTGGAGATCCAGGAAGTTTTCTTATACCATGTACATTAGGAAACAACATCACATGTGATGCTTTAGCCGATTTAGGTGCAAGTATCAATTTGATGCCCTATTCGTTGTATTCTAAACTTTCCATCAATACATTGAAACCTACTAAGATGAGTATACAATTAGCCAACCATACATACCAATATCCTGTTGGGGTTGCTGAAAATATGCTTGTTCAAGTTGGTAAATTTGTTTTTCCTGTGGATTTTGTTATCTTAGAAATGGAAGAAGATAGTCGAGTACCCTTAATCTTAGGAAGACCTTTCTTAAACACTGTTGAGGCAATGATTAAAGTTAAAGGTAAAGAACTCAATCTTGGAGTAGGAGAAGATCGAATCACATTCTTAATCGATAAAGCAATGAAATATCCAAATTCCAATGATGACACATGCTATAACATCGATGTAATTGATGAAGTCACTAAAGAAGAATTGGATGCATTACTTGACGATTCGAAACCATTCATGACTACTTCAGAAAAGATTAGTGAAACAGATTCTGATAAAGAATTTGAGGAATTCATGGAAATAAAATTAGAAGAAGAGGAAGAAGAGAAATTTGAAGATATCATTGAGAAAGATCAATTGAAAATCAAATCATCTCTAGAAGAACCACCCACTGATTTGGAACTCAAAACCCTTCCCAATAATCTCGAATATGCTTACTTAGAAGAAAATTCACTTCTTCCAGTAGTCATATCATCGTTGCTCGAAACAAATCAAAAAGAAAGACTCGTTTCTGTTCTTAGGAAGCATAAACGCGCTTTTGCGTGGAAAACTTCTGATATTCCAGGAATTAGTCCAGATTTTTGCAAACACAAAATCAATTGTGAAGAAGGTACTAAACCCGTTGTAGAAAGACAACGTCGACTCAACCCGAATATGAAAGAGGTTGTTAAGAAGGAAATCATTAAACTTCTTGACGCAGGAATTATTTATCCTATCAAGGATAGTCCATGGGTGAGTCCAGTTCATTGTGTTCCAAAGAAAGGAGGAATGACTGTAGTGACAAACGAAATGAATGAATTAGTTCCTACTAGAACTGTCACTGGATGGCGAGTATGTATTGATTACAGAAAACTTAACAAAGCCACCAGGAAAGATCATTTTCCTTTACCCTTCATGGATCAGATGCTCGAAAGATTAGCAGAAAACAAATACTTTTGCTTCCTTGATGGTTTTTCGGGATATTTCCAAATTCCTATCGATCCAGCCGATCAAGAGAAAACCACATTTACATGTCCTTATGGAACCTACGCTTACCGGCGTATGCCTTTTGGTCTATGTAATGCACCTGCAACTTTTCAAAGGTGTATGATCGCAATATTTCAAGACATGCTTGAAACATCTATGGAAGTTTTCATGGATGACTTTTCAGTTTTTGGTGATTCTTTTGAAACTTGTCTTTCCAATCTCGATAAAATGCTTGAGAGATGTGAAGCTGCACATCTAGTTCTTAATTGGGAAAAATGTCATTTCATGGTAACTGAAGGAATTGTGTTAGGACACAAGATATCAAGTTTAGGAATAGAAGTAGACAAAGCTAAAATAGATGTTATCACCAAATTACCACCACCAACTAACGTTAAAGCTGTTAGAAGTTTTCTAGGACATGCTGGTTTTTACCGCTGATTTATCAAAGATTTTTCAAAAATATCACGTCCTATGACTAAACTTTTAGAAAAGGATTCTGTATTTGATTTCAATGCTGACTGCATTAAAGCTTTCGAAACATTGAAAAGTCAATTGACTAGTGCCCCAACTATGGTTGCACCTAATTGGTCACTACCATTTGAAATCATGTACGATGCAAGCGATTTCGCTGTTGGAGCTTTTTTAGGACAACGTGAAGGAAAACATTTTCGTCCTATTTACTTTGCTAGTAAAACACTCAACAATGCTCAACAAAACTATAGGGTTACGGAGAAAGAATTATTAGCCGTAGTTTTTGCATTCGACAAATTCAGATCTTATCTTGTGCTTTCAAAAATGATAGTTTTTACCGATCATTCTGCACTCAAATATCTGTTTAACAAACAAGATGCAAAACCGCGTCTTATCAAATGGATTTTATTACTGCAAGAATTTGATATCGAAATAAAAGACAAGAAAGGAGCAGAAAATATTGCAGCAGATCATTTATCACGTCTCAAGAATCCAAATTTGGAAGAATTAAAAGAAAATGAAATTAATGATTATTTTCCAGAAGAAACTCTCATGACGATAGATAAAGATGATGATGAGGAAATACCATGGTTTGCAAATTACGCAAATTATCTTGCAGGAGATATTCTTATAAAAGGGATGAGTCACTACCAACGTAGTAAGTTCTTTTCAGAACTAAAACACTATTATTGGGAGAAACCTTACCTTTTTAAGATGTGCAAGGATGGAATGATACGAAGATGTGTTTCGGGTGCTGAAACAAGAAAAATTCTTGATGAATGTCATCATGGCCCAACTGGGGGACATTATGGTCCTTCCACTACAGCTAGAAAAGTTTTTGATGCTGGATTATATTGGCCTACAATTTTCAAAGAAGCATATACTCTTGTTCAAAACTGTGATGCGTGCCAAAAATCCGGTAACCTTTCTCGACGAGACAAAATGCCTCAAAAGAGCATTCAAGTCTGTGAAATATTAAATATTTGGGGAATTGATTTTATGGGACCCTTCCCTAAATCACACAAATACGAATATATCCTCGTTGCAATCGATTATGTTTCCAAATGGGTTGAAGCTGAAGCTCTTCCTACTAACGATGCACGAGTTGTTGTCAACTTTCTCAAAAAGCTTTTTGCTCGCTTTGGAATTTCTAAAGCTTTAATAAGTGATAGAGGATCCCATTTCTGTAATAAACAAATGGAGAAAGTAATGAAACGATATGGAGTTCATCATCGTTTTGCTACAGCTTATCATCCATAAACTAGTGGTCAAGTCGAAAATACCAATAGAGCTATAAAAAGAATACTTGAAAAAATGGTTAAAGACAATCCTTCCGTTTGGTCAAGGAAATTAGACGACGCTCTATGGGCATTTCGTACGGCATATAAGACACCAATTGGTACGACACCATACAGACTCTTGTATGGGAAAACATGTCATCTACCGTTCGAACTTGAACACCGTGCTTACTGGGTGTTAAGAAGCTGTAATCCTGATTTAAAAATAGCTGGAGAAAAGAGATTTTTGCATTTACATGAACTTGATGAGTTAAGACTTCAAGCTTATGAAAACTCCAAGCTATATAAAGCAAGAACCAAAGCATATCACGATAGAAAGTTGAGAATTCAAAAACAATTCAAAGTTGGAGATAAAGTTCTGCTTTTCAATATGAAATACAAGTTTAAAGCTCCGAAACTAAAGCCAAAATGGTTTGGACCATATGTAGTGAAACATGGATTTCCATCAGGTTATGTTGAACTTTATGACAAACATGGTGGAAGTTTCATTGTAAATGGGCACCGAATTAAACTCTATTATGATAAGGAGCAATTAAACGTGATTTCTAATGAAGAAATTTCATCCGAATTTGAATATGAAGCTATCACATTCATAGCTCCACACAAGGAAATGGTTCCTTGGGAACACAGTAATGGTTTTATCTATGATGCTCTTCCTAGAGCATGGGAAAATGTTAAATTGGAAAACATAGATGAAACAGGAGAGGGAATTGTGATAGGAAATGTGTTGTATATCCCTAAAAGGAAACATAACACTAAAACTTCATAATCTATTTCGAAGTTTGAGTCTGGCAGAGGACTCACTAATAAAACAAGCGCTTCTCGGGAGGCAACCCGAGCTTTTAATTTTTTGCTTATTTAAAAAAAATTATTTTTCGTATTTCATTCTTTTGTGTTTGTGTTTAGATCGTATAAGTTTAAATGTCTTTTGGTTTTTGCAAGAGCGTCATTTCATATAATTCTACTTAAACTCGGTTTTTCCATTTTTAGTACATTGTGAATAAATAAGTACTTGTTTTATTAAATAAAATGTTTTGAATTTTGTGGGTATGTTCACTGGAAACCCTCACGAGACTTCACTCGTCCACTCGGGCCACCGAGGGGTTTAAAAGGCTTGTTGCATATGCTAAATGCAATCGTGATGCCTACGAAAGTGAGTTTTAGGATTTTACGTGTTTTTGTAGTTTAGTTTGTTTTTGCAGATTTAATAAGCTCTTGGAGATTGGATTATTGGTGACATTGTACTTGGTGTGTTGATGTTTTGTTGGAAGCGAAATCGATTGATCTCACATGCTTAGCACCTTATCATTTGGAGTTCGATCGCGATTTCTACGGCCCGGGAAGTTTCGTTTCTCTTGGACTATTTATTTACTTATTTATTTTTCCCATTTTACATGCTTTGAAGTTTATTATTCACATTTAGTACAATGCTTAACTTAAGTGTGGAGGAAAGTAAAATATTGGAAAACGAAACTAGTTTTTAATTTTCTAATTTTTGGGTCAACAATTTGAAAAATAATTTTTGTTTACTTGTTTGCCCTTGTAATCTAGTTGTTTTCACGCTTTTAGGATAATAAACTAGAATAACTTGATAATCCACTGGTGAAATCTGTAATTTTTGAAAAATTTGAGATGTGTCCCGATTAATATTGCAATCCATTCTGGGATCGATGACATTTGCTAGCACACATTATAACCCTTTCCACTAAATTGTGAGGATTTGAGCCTATTTCATATATAGCATACATCTTTTATGCTTGATTTTTTTTTTTTTTTTTTTTTCTTAAAGGTAAATTTTATTAAGAAAAAGGAAAGCCCAAAGGCATTTACAAAGTAAACAAAAACACAAGTACAAAGTGTACAAAAGAGACTAAGACACATCCTTAGCTCCACACTTTGAACCACAAAATACTAATGGCATAGGACAATTCCCTAGCTCAATACAAGAAAATAAACTAGAAAAGAGCTAGATAAATACCAAAATCTAATAAGAACATATCCTTAATAAAATGTCAAAGCAGTAATAGAAGCTTGAACTATTGTTACCAATATACTATGAATACATGGGTTAGTGAAAAGGAATCAACCAATTCACGTCCAAACATCACCATATATTGACAACAAATAGAAAGCAAAGCTGCTAAGACAATTCTATTAAAAGATAGTAATACAGAATGCCATACAAAACATAATACCAGGAACCAAAAGCAGGAAGCCAAGCAGAAGGCCAATTCCACATAACCTGAAGCAGCATAATCTCATCAACAAGTTCCAGACCAAATCAATACTTCTTGTGCAGTCTTTAAAGAGGATGAAAACCAGGTAAATAATCACCCACAATCCATATCTCATTAAAAAACCTTGTCCAACAAAACCCCGAGGGAAAAAGCTTGAGCAAGGAAAAAGAGTATATGGAATAACATACATATGAATAAGCTTAGCCAAGTACAAAATCTCCATAAGAGTCTGGTGAATACAATAGCAAACCTGATAATACCAGAAGTGGCCACAAGTATCGCCCAAGTACCAAAACAAAGAACAATAACAAGTAGCAGTAATGCACAGACTACCCAGCATCTTCCAATACAACCTATTACTATTAATGATCTTCCACTTGTGAATAATCCTTCCAAAACTAATAATTAACCAAATGTACTGATGTGCATCAATATAAAAAACCTCAAACACCCAATTGCACTTCCACAACCCAGTACTAATTCAAAAACTACCCAACCTAAGACTATTACACCAAACAGACCCATAACCAAAGATTAAAGACATATTAGTCATCATTACCATCAATGTTCATATTGTCAGCCATCAAATCATCCAAAACACATTTATACTTATGATAATTACTAATAGGAAAGTTCCATACCTCAGCAGCAGATATGACATCAGGGGTGACATTGATCTTCAAACCCATGATTCTAAATCTAACTGAATCAGTAATAATCTTGAATAGCTCATCCTCTGTTCTAATATTACTTCCAAATAATCTGTTATTTCTCTCCTGCCAAATGAAGTATCCAGAAGCACCCCACACCAATCTTTGAATCACACTCCAGATGGAATTTTTTGCAGGCCTGTTCACAATACAAGAGATGATTTGGGGCCAACAGTTAGACACATTATCTAGTTTAGTCATAGGCTTCAACCTTTCCCACAATCTTCTAGCAAAGTGACAACTGAAGAAAAGATGACTGTGAGAATCTTTGCATTGTTTACAGAATGGGCAACTCATATCCTGAATATTTAACCATTTAGAAATCCTATCCTGAGTTTTAAGTCTACTTTTGACAGCCATCCAAAGAATAAATGAATTTCTAGGCATACATTGAGAGAACCATACATGATCATACCAAATAACTTTAGGGTACCTGTTCTTCATCACTTTCCAAGCTTCTTTCACAGAAAAATTCTTCTCCTTTCCTTTCATATTAATCCAACTAATTTTGTCCTCCACATTCTCAATTAACTTAGGCACTTGAACATCAATAATTTCCCTAAACCTGTTATTCCAGTAACTAGGCCACTTCCACTCACCTTCATGAATAAGATCAGCAACCTTGGCCTGCATATCAGACTTACAATGAACCAGAGATGAATAGTTAATCAAATTACAGAGGGGACTTCTATCATTCCATCTATCAAACCAGAAGTAACACTTACGCCCATTACCAATTCTATATAAGATAAAGTTTCTAATTTTATCCCTTAAAGCAAGAATCTGTCTCCAACTCCAAGATGTATCCTGATTAGGTTTAATAACCCAAACACTATCACCCTTAAGCCATTGAGATTTCACCCACTTGACCCAAATGGATTTTTTTATCAATCACCACATTCCAAAGATGCTTTGCCATCAAAGCTTCATTCCACACATGTAAAGATTTAAGCCCAAGACCTCCTTCCCTCTTTTGTAAACATACATCTTTCCATGCCACACTATATTTACTACTCTTACCATCAGTATTCCATAAAAAGCACTTCAATAATTTATCAATATCATCACATATTCCTTGAGGCAGAATAAACATAGAAGCCCAAAAGACATTCAAAGAATTCAAAACAGAAGCAATTAGTTGGAGCCTCCCAGCAAAAGAAAGACTTTTATTCTGCCATCCATCTATCCTCTTTTTCACATTATCTAACAGAACAGAACAATCACTTCTATTGATTCTATTAGAGTATAAAGGAATGCCAAGATACTTAATAGGAAGAGTACCTTCATTGAAAGGCATGACCAACATGATATCATTTTTAACAGCAGCATCCACATTACCGTAAAAAACAGTGCTTTTATCCATGTTAGGTCTCAACCCAGAAGATAAACAAAATTCATCCAAAGCTCTTCTCAAAATAGAAGCTGAGATTTTATCCCCATGGCAAAATAACATCAGGTCATCAGCAAAACATAAGCTTAAAATACCAAGTTTCTTACAACCCCAATGGTATTTAAACTTCTTCTCATATGTAACATGTCTTTTTAGCATTAAAGTAAATACTTCCATGACAATTGTAAAAAGATAAGGGGAGACAGGATCTCCTTTCCTGCGACCTCTTTTAGCTTTAAAGAACCCATGTGATTCACCATTTACACAAAAGGAAAATGAGGCAGACTTCAAGCAAACCATAATCCAATTCACCGTAATTCTATGGAACCCAAACTTGATAAGACAAAACTCCAAGAAATCCCATGAAACAGTGTCATAAGCCTTCTGGATATCCACCTTGAAAGCACATCTACCCACCTTCTTTTTACTGATATAACCACACATTAATTCTTGAGCAAGCATAATATTATCACTAATTTGCCTACCCTCAATAAAAGCACTTTGATTTTCATCAATAAGATCATTCAAAACCTCTTTAATTATGTTAGTAATGACTTTACTTATGTACTTATGCTTGAATCTTTTGCTATGAGTGTGCCGGTGATTTTATTTATTCTAGAACTTGTACTTGTAAATCATTACCAGACCGTTGTAAGATCGCATTCGTGTGATATAAGTGTATTCGTGTGATAAAGAGGCAACCTTAGGAATAAAACCAAATGGCCATCCGTTTACAAAATAATTTTTGCTAACCACATCGGTTAGTTATCCTCGTATTTGGAACCCATTTGTTAGCGTTCATCTTTAGCGCTAGATACCCCTAGTTAAACCCTCTGAGCCACTTTAAACCTTAGCCTTACACCTTGTCAAAGTCTAAATAGTGGGTTGCTAGTTGCTTGGTATGTTCGATTGTTTTTTATGATTATTAGTTAGCCACACTTTATGATTCGTGTGTGCCATTCCAACAAAGACGAAGGATGCATACTTCTTATTTGTATTTTTTGTGGTGTATGCTTATGCGAAGTGTGGGGGAGATGTGATGTATAAAAAAAATGAGGTTGAAAAAAAAATGAGAATAAGTCATCGCAACTATAAGATGACAATTATAGCCAATGTGCTATATTATGCATGGAGATGAAGAAACAAAGTTATATGTTGTTAGCCGATGTGCTAAGTATGAAGAATATTGTTATGGAAAATCAATGTATCGAAGTCTGAAGAAGAGAAGATTGTAACTATAATCATTTATGGGTTCGTGGTTTGTTCGTAACTAGCAACAATGGGACTTAGACTTGACTTTATTTTTCTTTTAAAACAAATTTCATAAATATTCTCATGCCTTATCCCTACCCTTACCAAATTACTTTATCTCTACGGATATTGTAATGGCTTTGTGAGAATATCAAGTGCATGAATATTGTAGTGACCATTCGGTTTTTGAGTAATCAAGAATTCGCGCCAGCGAACTATTATGTTTTTGTATGAGATGTTTGAACATAAGCCTGGTAAAACCCTGTAGCCGTAACATTACAACCCGAATAAAAGACCTCTTTAGATGTTTACACTTGGTGCTTACGCCATGTCGGTGGAGTTTTGTTTCTTGTACAAGCCTATGGTAATAAACAAATCATGACCGAGCAATGAGTGTGATTTCTCTTTTATATACTCCACCACCACAAATAAATGAGTGTAGAGTGAAATATACTTCGTTTCTTTTTCATGAGGTGTTTAGAAATATTAATCAAGCAAGAAAATCATTAGGTATTGTCAAACATCTCGATTTTTGACCACTAAAGCTTAAAACGATGAATCGTATCTTGTACTTGTGCTTGGTAGATTTGCATCGCAATTTTCTAATCATACTTGTGCACCATGTGGATCTATTTTACTTAATTTTTGCTTGAGGACAAGCAAACCCTTAAGTGTGGGGGAGTTTGCGCTCATTTTCGTTTATTTATCTCATTTTAGCTTGTTTATGTAAAAAAAAAAAAAAAAAAAAAAAAAAAAAAAAAAAAAAAAACCCAAAAATATTTTTCAAATTTTTATAGTTTTCAAAATTTTCTTTTCGTTTTTTTTTTTCATTTAGGTATGGTTTTGATTTTTCTTTTTCTAGATTTGCTTGAGGGCAAGCAAAGTTCAAGTGTGGGGGATTTGATAACGCTCAAAATTAACATGTTTTTAGAAGCGTTATTGCGGATTTTATGATCACTTTTATGAACTTATGGTACTTAATTGAGCATAATTCGTGTTTTAGGTTCATGGAAGCTAAAGTACAAGAAAATGATGAAAAAGACGAAGAAACAATCAATAAACGAAGATTTATGCATGTACGAAGAATTCCCGACTCATTCAAGTCTCTTGGAGTATGTTTGAGAATATAAAAGTCATGAAGTTGTTACTCCAAAGTCTCAAGAATAAAGTACAAGAGGGAAAACGAGAAAAGAAATGAAGAAAATAAGCTAAAACGAAGAATTATTAGAAGACTCGTTGTTCCCGACACACCTTCACCATTTTGGCCATAACTTGAGCATACAGACTCCGTTTGACACCCCCCCCCCCCCCCCCCCCCCCCGTTTGCGGCCACGAATAGCTAAGAGAAAGATCTACAACTTTCGTGTTTATGACTTTTGCCCAACCGATCGGCATGGTCCCGTAACCGATCGGTTAGTCAGCTCGTTAAGATTTTGCAAAAACTCATTCTACCTCATTCTACCCGATTCTAGGCCATTCTTTTTGGTATTCTAGGTCCTTCTAAACTACTTGGAGGCCAAGTTGATGTATTAATGAGCCTAGGCCTTGAGAGGAGTATAAATAGAGAACTTTGCAAGCTTTTCTAATCATCCCTTACCAATTCTCTCTATCCCAACTTGAGAGAACACTTCTCTTACCACCATTACTCCCTCTCATACCAAAATTCGTCCATAAAATCCCAGGAAACTTTGGAGGTCAAAACATCAAGAAGTCATCACCAATACTTGAGGCAACATTACTACATCATTTGTTATCTTATTACAATCATTGTAAGACTTTTAATTATGATTTCTAATGTTCAAAATTCTGAGTTTATGTTCATGTTTGCTATGAGTGGCTAGTGCCTTTGTGTACTTGCTTAGATGATGTTTATTATTTAATGGTTTTGCTTATGATTGTGATAACATGTTTTAATTCAATTTCAAGTCAATCCTAAGAACCAATTGTACCTTAAGTTTCATAGTGACATTTGTTGAGTCAAGGTTAACTAATTGATAATAGTTTCAAGGGTCAAAAGATTTGTTATTATTCAACTAGTTATAATCATTTGTCTATGAATGATTGTTTTTCACCATAATTATTCTTGACTAAACAAAGAAACAAGAAGTATGATTGTAATGAGAATGCTTTTATAACATCAAATCGGATTGTTTGTAAACCTTTAGTAGGACGAAAGTTTAAATGTTTATAAACGATTGTGACCTTTTTGTCTATGAAGAGGTTACCTTTTGTAATGACCATTTCCTAAGAGTATTTGATTTGTAATAAGAGTTTGTTCTTGTGTTTAAGATATTCACCATACCTTATGAACCTTGGATGGATCTTGAATTGATTTGTTTACACCTAAAGCTTGTTTTTATAAACTAAGATCTTGGCCAAAGTTTAATTTGTAAGAACAATAGATTAGACCACCATCTAATTATCACAACCAACATGTTATCAAAAGTTATCACAATCATGTGCGTCATTAAGTAGTAAACTAGTCTAAGCAAGTTTAGTTTTTAATCTTATTGAATTTTCATAACCATCATTTTCGTGTTACTTATTACTTTTATGGTATTTTGGATCGTGACAACCAATTACCACCGTTTTATTGCTTATTGTTACATAGATTCTCCACAATTGAAAACACCCAAATCCCTGCGAACGATCCCGACTTACCGTCATATCTTGCTATAACGAACGAGTACACTTGCTCGTATGTGTTGTTTCTAGATTTGGTAATTCACCCTTATAAATTTAAAACTTGCACTAATAAAACGCACATCAGTAAAGTCCATAGAAAGTTTCTCGAAACGGTACATTTCTACTTACACAAATCCTTTTCGAGACACGCTTACGTGGTTAGTTAGAGAGTTCCATTGTCAGCTTTTAGGTGACAACTAGCTCTAATTACTAACTTGATTTCATTACCCGTCGAGGATAAGTCTTTTCGAGATTACTAACTTTCATGTTTCGTCAATTCCTATGTCAATTCTGAGTCTAGCTCGCACAAGATACAAATTTTAGCTTTTTGACCACTTATATTTTAATCACTTTTACATTTTCTCCCCCTCAAAAATAGCATTTGAAATGATGTTTTTGATAATCTTTTTAGATTAAAATATGCCTTTTTGAGTCTTATGGGGAGATTCACCAAGAACTTTTCATTGTTTTAGAACTAACTAGTTTTGTTTGACAAGTGCTCCCCCTCAACAAGTGATTAGGTCTTATTGAGGTGAAATAATTGTCCTTTTGAGCAGAATTATGAAAATCATAAAATATTTGATTAATTCTACTCAAAAGTAAGAAGCCTTCGCTCCTTATATTAGGATTGAGGCACTGATGCATACCTTAGGGTCCTTTCTTTACAAGTTCGGGTTGTACACTGTAATGTGTGCACAAACCATAATGAATATTTAGTATTGACAAATCAAATCAAGAGCTTACAAACTTCTACCATTCGGGTCTCTGAAACGTCAACACTGGAAATCCTGGTCTGCCTCCCACATAGCTTTCCAATCTCCTTATCTGATCCCTACGCTTTAACCGGTTCTCAATCCTTGTGATGAATCTACGAGCTTGTCTGGCCTCATCGGTATTCCACCTTTTGGATTTGTACAGTGCAACATCATCTAGTCGGCCTTTGATTCCATCTCTGACAAACTTAAGTGTTTCATCACAGAACTTGTAGATTTCATCATAAGCCATGAAGCATTTGCGTCGGTTGACACTGCGATAGGTGAAACCAAATGTCGGATGCTTGATCAAGGTGTATTGAGATTCGTGTTGAAGGTTGGGGATGTTGTAAAGGTTAGGTTTTGTGAAATTCAGCTTCTTCTGGTAACTTTCCATTCCCAGTTGAAGATCTTCTACTCACTCTTTTATGACGATGTGTCGCATGAAAATGAGTAGAGCTGTGATGAAGGCAAGCTGCATATCCTTAGGTAGGTTGCAAAGCTTTCCTTAGACTTTGAGCAGATACATATCTTCGATGTCATTAAGGAGCAATCATGGAAAGTCTGACTCGGAAATTACGTACTCTAGTTCATCAAGTCTTTTGAGCACGATTTTGTTGAGAAAGGAGTACCCAAAGTGAGTGACTGTAGAAATAAACTGAATGGAGACAATATTTAACTCACTCATCACATTTCCCATAGTCTGATTAAGTCTGCTGCTTCGATAATATTGTGCCCTGTTTCCTGGCCAATGGTGAATCCCGTGAGTGCGTTCCGGTCATAGGCAACAACTTTGTCCACGAATAAGTCTGAAGCTTCTTCTTCGATGGCGTTGTTGAGGTATCATTACAAAACATAAACTCATTGAACTAAAATTTATGACATAAACAAGTATTTAGTGATTAACATTCTCTTTACATCCAAATCACTTAAGGTATGAATAAACAAAGTGTTTAGTGCAATTTATGATCAAAGTGGTATTTAATTAATTATTACAAAGTTTATTTTATTATATAAACATATTATATATTTTTGAAAAACACTTTTGGTAATAAAGAAAAATGTTTTATTCATACTAAATATAGGAATTCAAATTTTTAACCAAAATCAGTTAGTTTTTCACCAAATAAACTTTCCCCACTAAAAGACAAAGATTCTGGCCGTTACAGCTGGGCGGCCCCCTTAATTATAAGGGGCGGTCCCCTTAAAATTAAGGGGACCGGCCATGATTTAAGGGGACCGGCATGCTCCACTTGTCAGAAATCTTTGCCTATAAATACCACCTTAAATCTGGAATTTTTCCCCACCTTTTGCACTTCTAAACTTTCTTATCTAGATCTCCATTTCCATTCTCTTAATCCTTTGATCATACATTCATAAATCTTTGTTTCAAAGTGATCCAAACATCATCCTTTCAAGTGCAAGAGAAGAATACTTCTATCCCTCAAGACAAGAAGTATTACAACTTGTTGTAATCTCCACATCTAAGTTGTTAGAGCATCATCATTGTATTTATCTCTTTGTGAAATTAGTTGTGAATATTTGATAGAAGATAGTTTAGCTAGGTGTATATATAGTGTGATTGGTTGGTAGTTAGTTGTGAAGAAGAAGAGTTAGGAAGTAGATTGGTGTGAAGAAAATTGATGTGAAGAAGATTGGTGTGAAGAAGATATGTGTGAAGAAGATTGGTGTGAAGTAGATAGGTGTGAAGTAGTGTTGTGATTAAGTAGTGACTAGGTGTGAAGAAGTTGTGTAGAAGGTGTGAATAAGTTGTGACGTAGTTGTGGTGTGTACATTGGTGTGTAAGGTTTTCTCTGCCATAAGGGAGCTTGTTGACATAGTGAAGAAAACTCTCGAGTTAGGTGCTCTGGGAGTGGAGTAGGGCAAGGAAGGTGACCTTGTAGCCGAACCACTATAAATCTCTTGTCTCGCGGTTCAATCTTTCCAACTCTCATCTATTTCTTTACTTACATTATTATTGCTTTATCGTACATTTTTAGTGTTGTTCATATTGTGCATGACTTGATATCATATAGCATCAAATCTAAATTTTTGGAAACAAAGAAAACTTTCAAACAATCTTTTGTAACAAATTAAAAAGACGTAAAACTATTCAAACCCCCTTCTAGTTTTCCACAATTGGTATCAAGAGCCACGTCTAGCAAGATTTTTAAAAAATATATTGTATTTTAAAACTTGTAACGATCTATGGAATCTTTAAAATATTTAGTAGGGCAATCTATGCAAAGACCACCACTATTTGAAAGTGATAGATTTTCAAGAGGATCCCAAAACCTATCACCTAGAAGTGGTTAAGCGTATCTTCCGATATATTAACGGCATTATACACTTAGGATTATGGTATCCTAAGGGATCCGGCATAGAAACCATCGTTTATGCGGATTTGGATCATGCGGGAGACTACGTAGATAGAAAAAGCACTAGCAGTATTTGCACGTTTATGGGATGTTGTTTA
Source organism: Artemisia argyi (assembly GCA_030686995.1). Lineage (NCBI taxonomy): Eukaryota > Viridiplantae > Streptophyta > Magnoliopsida > Asterales > Asteraceae > Artemisia > Artemisia argyi. The sequence goes on along the minus strand of CM060693.1, from coordinate 77,740,450 downwards.
ACATCTTGGTTTTCGAAAAAGCAAACCGCTTTTGCTATTTCTACCACCGAAGCCGAATATGTAAGCACTGGAAAGGCATGTCAACAAGCACTATAGATGAAACAAGCTCTTATTCATTATGTGCGATAACAAAGGTGCGATAGATTTAAGTAAAAATCCGGTGCAACACTCTATGACTAAACATATAGAAATACACCACCACTTTCTTAGGGATAATGTACAAAAGGGAAACATATCTATAGAAAAAGTTGCATCGGAAGATAACATTCACTAAACCCCTTAAGCGTGAATTATTCAATCACTTGCGTTTAGGATTAGGAATGTTGGAACAAGTTGACTAAGTACTATTGCATTTAGACATTTTTTTTAAAACTTTGCATAAAATTTATTTTTCTTCCACTTCTCCAATTCTGAGTCAAGGAATCTATTTCGCACAAAATTAAAGATTGGGAAATATTATTTTCGTTGAATATACTCTTTTGTAAAACCCAATAATTTTTTTTTCTCTCACATCTTGGAATTACATGAACATCATTTTTCTTGCATTGTTGACTAATGCTAAAAACATTTTTCCAAAATCATGCATAAACTCTCACATAAATTGTCAAGGTATATAATCTAATATATATCTTTGACATTTATGATCGAGCAAAAATCGAATCAAGGAGATTTTGGATTGTTTCTTAAGAAATTTTTTCTTCTTTGCATTTAGGAATCGAAACAATCACAACTCCACATTTGTTGCATATAGGCACACACTAGGACAAAATCACTCATAATATTGTCATCTTGTTTCATCACTAGATTTTTGACTCACTAGTTGCCTTTGCCTTTGATCTAAGATAGTTGCCTTAGGAAGATTAAGTGCTCTTGCCTTTATTTGTCTCATTTAGCTTATTATTTGTTGCTTATTTACTCTTTTGCTTAAGTGTTTTTGCATGCATGCTATATCTTGATTAGATTAGATGCTATATTGCCTAAAGGAATTGAACTTGCTTGAATCCAAATCCAAAAACACAACATTTCTGGAAATTTTCTGCCAAAAACCCAATTCTGGAAATCCGGGAATCATCAGATGGGCGGCCCCCTTAATTATGTAAGGCGGCCCCCTTAATTTTAAGGGGACCGGCCATCTGCTGGACGGGTTTACGGAATCTTTTCTGCTTTTTAGCCCATTTCAACCTACATTTCCCAATTTTCACCAACATATTTTGTCCTAATCTCCCAAACAAACTTTATCCATCCATAAACACACAAATCTTACACTATAAATATCCCCAGTCTTCAACACTCTCCATTCATCCCTTCATGACTTCTCCAAACAAACCAAAACCAAAAGCCTCAAAGCTAGCAAGGATGACGGAAAAACCCATTTGGCGAAGAAAAAACCCTCGAAACAAATCCATCATAACCAATGAAGTTGGAAATCACTCAACACCTCCAACCACTTACTTCCCAAACTTTACACCAAATTCACAAGGACATTCATTTGATCCTCTTCACAAACCATACAACATTGGCCAAACATCGTCTTTCATGCCAAACTACACATCTCATCCACCAACCACTTAAAATGATCCATACAAGTTTGATCAACCATCAAACTTCAATTCCAACTACACAAACCCTATTCATCCATATCAACACAATGATTCTCTCCACATTGCCACGGAAAGGCAAAAGTTCCGTGATGAAATAACCCAAATCCATGATCTTAGTGATCTCCTTGCTATGCATCGTGCACAACGCAACAAAGGGCAACCTCCATCATCACCTTATGACAATTGCCTACCCCACTCTCTCAACTTGGATCAAGTTACAAACCACACTCACTATTTCCCTTGTTGCATCTTCCTTCAAAAACAAATTCTCTACTTGAGTGAAGACATTTCTTGGATTGAATATCTTCTCACTCGTCCTCATCCAATACCACCCTTAACTCGATACAACATCGTAAGATCCACCTCTTACGCTCCATATCCCTCTCCATCTAACAACTAAGCTCTATGCTTATGTTCTCCTTCAAGCAAATAAAACAATCAACCATGGGTTGCAAGCAAGTCCAAGTGCTCTCTTAGGCATTATAGGACTATGTCTTTTCTTTTCTTTTTTTTATTGTAATCAATATGCTTCAAGCATATTGAATGTTGTAATGCTAATCATTTCTATGATTATATATGCTTGAATGAATCTATTTGTATTTGCATGATTCTTGCTTTGCATATATATGTCTTGTTCTCTTCACATATTTTTTGTAGCCAAGCTTTCCATAGCTCGTTTCCTTGATGCTCTCAAGTGAGGGGGAGCATACATCAAGGGGGAGCATTCTACCCGTTTAACTTCTTTTATGAAGCTTAATCGGTTTAACCTTTTTGATTTTACAAAAAGGAGGAGAAGAGAATAGTAAACTCTAAAATACTTGTCTAAAAATAAATTTTAGACCTATTGAGTTTAAGGTTTTGTAATAATCAAAAAGGGAGAGATTGTTGACATAAATAATGCTTAAAAACATTATTAACATATTATCAATATCTCTATATTTTGATTATTACAAAACATAAACTCACTGAACTAAAATTTATGACATAAACAAGTATTTAGTGATTAACATTCTCTTTACCTCCAAATCACTTAAGGTATAAATAAACAAAGTGTTTAGTGCAATTTATGATCAAAGGGGTATTTAATTAATTATTACAAAGTTTATTTTATTATATAACCATATTATATATTTTTGAAAAACACTTTTGGTAATAAAGAAAAATGTTTTATTCATACTAAATATATGAATTCAAATTTTTAACCAAAATCAGTTAGTTTTTCTCCAAATAAACTTTCCCCACTAAAAGACAAAGATTCTGGCCGTTACAGCTGGGCGGCCCCCTTAATTATAAGGGGCGGTCCCCTTAAAATTAAGGGGACCGGCCATGATTTAAGGGGACCGGCTCGCTCCAGTTGTCAGAAATCTTTGCCTATAAATACCACCTTAAATCTGGAATTTTCCCTACCTTTTGCACTCCTAAACTTTCTGTTCTAGATCTCCATTTCCATTCTCTTAATCCTTTGATCATACATTCATAAATCTTTGTTTCAAAGTGATCTAAACATCATCCTTTCAAGTGCAAGAGAAGAATACTTCTATCCCTCAAGACAAGAAGTATTACAACTTGTTGTGATCTCCACATCTAAGTTGTTAGAGCATCATCATTGTATTTATCTCTTTGTGAAATTAGTTGTGAATATTTGATAGAAGATAGTTTAGCTAGGTGTATATATAGTGTGATTGGTTGGTAGTTAGTTGTGAAGAAGAAGAGTTAGGAAGTAGATTGGTGTGAAGAAAATTGATGTGAAGAAGATTGGTGTGAAGAAGATAGGTGTGAAGAAGATTGGTGTGAAGTAGATAGGTGTGAAGTAGTGTTGTGATTAAGTAGTGACTAGGTGTGAAGAAGTTGTGTAGAAGGTGTGAATAAGTTGTGACGTAGTTGTGGTGTGTACATTGGTGTGTAAGGTTTTCTCCGCGATAAGGGAGATTGTTGACATAGTGAGGAAAACTCTCGAGTTAGGTGCTCGGGGAGTGGAGTAGGGCAAGGAAGGTGACCTTGTAGCCGAACCACTATAAATCTCTTGTCTCGCGGTTCGATCTTTCCAACTCTCATCTATTTCTTTACTTACATTATTATTGCTTTATCGTACATATTTAGTGTTGTTCATATTGTGCATGACTTGATATCACATAGCATCGAATCTAAATTTTCGAAAACAAAGAAAACTTTCAAAAAATCTTTTGTAACAAATTAAAAAGACGTAAAACTATTCAACCCCCCCTTCTAGTTTTCAACATGTGCATATTCCATTGTTCGGCCATCTTGTGGTGATTGATTTTCTGCAAGAGGTGGTTTAGCTTTAACCATTTCTTCAAACCAAGAGTACTCAGCCGTTTTGTCTTCGTCCAGCCATTTGAGAATATTTTTGGGTTTCTTAGGTTTGGTGCTTTTCGAAGAGGTGTCCGGTTTGTGCTGATGATGCTTTTTTTTCCTTTCTTTCTTCTTTGTTGATAAAGGTTCTGGTATTTCGTCGGGTTGAGGGAAATCATCTCCGCCGGTGTACTCAAAGTGATCTTGGGCTTTAGGACCTGATCCTGATGCCTTAGGTTGTTGAGTTGACGTTGTGGTTGTTGGAGGTATGACAGGTTGTTTGTGCTAAGATGAGGATCCTTCGGCTTGCTTTTGCTTCTTAGCCTGTGAGTTAGGATCTTTGTCTTCATCATCTCTTTGACGTTTCAATTTATCGGCCTCAGTGCTGCATGATTCTTTGGACATCTTGGCTCGTAAAGCTTCCCATATTTTAATATCTTCAGGTGTCATGGTAGTTTTACTTGCCAACATGTTGAAGAGCTGAGCCTCTAATTCATTCACAGTCATTTGTTGTTGTGGTAGAGGTGTTTTGTCAGCTCGGAGAGTGAAAGAAGTAGTTCTGATCACTTTCTTGACAGCTTGTTCAGTAATCTTTGTAAGTTCATCCTTCATCGGCTTCAACAATTCTTTCAATTCTGTAACTAAGTGTTGTTCCATGTACTGATTTGCTTGAGCAGCCAATGTTGCTTCCATACCTTCTTGTACATCTTTAGCTAAGAAGGTGTCAACTTTGTCACAATTCGTAATTTCAAGTCCTTGTTCAGATGTCGAAATTTCATTTTTCATCTCGTAAAGTTACTATTCACCAATTACTATTCATCGTTTTACTATTCATCATTTTTTGTGTCAGTTTGAGATTTTGAGAAGCGTTCAGAAAATTTACTATTTACATGGCACTATTCATTTCCGAAGAGAAAACACTATTCATGTACTTTACTCATTTCATCGTAAATTTAGTTTACGGGTAATTAAATTCGTGTAATCAGTCAGGTTAAGCTGCGAATTCATGCATCATCAGTAGGGACACTTCATATGGACTAGAAATGGCTTACATATCATTACAATAGCATTTACATACTATTCCACTCATAGGATATTCCAATTTCTATTTTTGGTATAATTGACTTTTTACGTATGTTAATTTTTAAATAAACGTTAACACGCGACCAATAATGTGACTAACACGTCCGACACTCCCGACTATGATCCTAATATATTTTTATATTTATTTTAATAATATATAAATTATATTATTAATTTACCCGGTATTTTGAAAATTAATTTAATTTATATCGTACGCCTAATTTAATTACGACGGTTTTCGTAAAAACTAAACAATAACCATCCAAATACTCAATATTTATACCCAACGTATTTTTACAATTTTTATGGCTTTATTATGTCCCGGTTAACTCCGTTAAAATTTATTTTTAGTTAACTCGGTACCCGGTATTCCCTAAAACTATTAATATATACATAATAATACAAGAATTATACCAACTATCTTACACTAGCTACATGTTTTCTTCCCTTTTTCATAAAATGCAGCCGCCCCCCCCCCCCCCCCCCCCCCCATTCCTAATATCTTACACAACTTGAAAATGTTACCATTCAATTAATGTATCAATTATTTGTCTAATATATATAATATATATACTAAAAACACCTCATTTTCATCTCATTTCAAGATCTAAAAGCAAGACCACATTTTCTTTTTCTCTCTTGGTGTGGTGCACGACCAAGAACAAGAAAGGATAAAAAATCCATTAATTTTTCAAGATCAAGTCATAAACAAGATCATTTAGTAATCCTTGTTAAGGTTTTGAAAGAAAAACTCAAGGTTTTATAGGTTTTCATCTCCAAAAACTCACCAATCCTTCAAAGTAAGTATGTCAAACTCATTTTTATAATTTTACCAAGTTTTTATAATGTTCATATGATTTATATTCAAGATCTACATGCATATGTTAGTTTATACCACTCTATTTAAACTTTTATATCTTTTAAACCTTAGAAATGGATAATAGGTAGATCCTTGTTAGATCCACTTGATTTATGATGTTTAGGAACCCATGACACCCTAAGAAGGTGTATGGTAAGATTAGACTAGATTTGTGGTGATTGAAAGTGATTTGGTTGAAGTTGAAACTAGATTAGAACCCTAGAAATGGTTTTTGAAACAATATATATACCTACTGTCCATATTTTTAAAACGTGGGAAAATCAGTAGATGATGGGTAATTTTTGACCAAATATTTAGAAAATACTTTCAAAAACGAAGCCGTGGGCGAAAGAACGGATTAAAACGAGCTTATAACGAAGGAGTTATGATTTTTGCAAGTTTAATGACGAAAACTATTTTCGGAAAATTTAACGTGCTGATTGGCGATTTTTGACGGAGAAAGAGAGACGTTAGACATAATCTAATGGAGCCGAACTATCAAAAATATATTAATACATGCTAAGACGAATCCATGGATATAAAAAACGAGGAAAATGAACTTAAAACGACAAAGTTATACACGTTTTAAAATCGTCAAAACTATATATATAATTATAGTCACTAATAGAAATAATATAACTACGTACTAAATACTATATTTTCTAGATTTCTTGTTCAAGAACTATATTCTTAACTAATGAAGTACGTATGACCCAAGACTTATTTATACGACTACTAGACGTTATTTCAAGGTTTTCAAAACGAGGAATATAACACTAACATTTTTTTTATATACGATATATTACGACAAGTTTTTATTATTCTAGTTGGACTTATTTTTCTTAAGTATGAAAATTACCTACTTTGACAATAACTAGTATTTTCAAGTTACGAGTGGTATAGGTATCATGTGCATGTGCATTCATTACATCACGGCATGATCTAAAGTAGATCGTTATTACTCATATTAGGTTGCGGCTAGTGGTCGCGCCTTGTTGTCCTGATTATTTCATCACATTGTACTATCACTTCAGGTGAGTTTTCATAGCCCCCTTTTCAATTACATATTTAATTTCAAATCCCACGGGGGAGAATACATTGCATTACTTATTTTTCTGTACAAGCCAAAGTATTAAATTCCTTACATTGCTTAAATTGCCTTATTACCACGTCATGACAAGTCCCCTTTATTATCATGGACAGTTAATTAATCTACAAGCGAGAGTGAGTGAATAGATCTATTGAGGGTGACTCCTTCATTCGTGTTTGGGTTGCTCCAACGGGTACGAATGCATTTCATGTCTAATACATTTAGAGTTTCTGGTAAACACTCATTTGGGGCCAAGTAACGTCTAGCTTCGGGGTCATGAGCTTAAGAGCCAATGTATTACTTTTGACATTTTGTCGGTTTACTTTATACTTGTGGCCAATGTACATACAATTTAACTTACAAACCTATGATTATTCACCAACATTCGTGTTGACGTTTTAGCAATGTATTTTCAGGTTATTAAGGTAGCTCCTGCTAGCATGCATTTGGACCTTCATGGAGTCGCGGAGTCGACGCGTCTCACATATATATATATATATATATATATATATATATATATATATATATATATATATATATATATATATATATATATATATATATATATATATATATATATATATATATATATATATATATATATATATATATATATTTTCTGCACTTATGAAACGTTTGATCTGGATTGAACTTGTTTTTCATAAACTTGAAACACCTTTTTGGGACCTATGTTTTGTAAACTCTGAATGTTTTAATGATCAAACGATCTATTTTTCCAAACGACACTTTAGGTCGTTCAATATAACTGTAACTGTGGTGCTATGACAGTCACCCCCAGGTATTCCATTCCGCTGCCATTCAGGTATTTTGGGGGTGTGACAGATTGGCATCAGAGCTAAGGTTATAGCAAACTAGGATGTATCATGGACCCTAGACTATAACTACATCATCATAGCATCTCATCATTTCATCATAGGTGCATATTCATTATACATGTTGTTTCATGCACACATTGTGCGAGTTATTTATACCCATACTCATATATAAATATAATTATGTTGACCTGGTTCACAAGTGACATGTCTTCAAATACCCACCCTGTCATCCTTTTATCGGATTTCGACATTGGAGATGCCTTGTCATCTTCCACTACCATTTTACTACTAGTTGCACTTACACTGCCATTGACACCATTGAGTTGCAAAGAAGATAATATGTTTTCTTTCCTTCACTAGTTGGGCGCTTACTACTCAGGTACTACCACCACCGTCAGCAACTTATTACACTATTGGTCGTCCCATAGTATGTACTTCAATTTTACCTTTTAGATGTCGCGAGGTTGCGCGACAAAGGGTAGTATTCCATTCACCATTATCACCATCACATCTCAGAGATTCTACACCCATATATGACAGGCCGCTTGAGAAGCACTCACTATTTGACATGCCATTACCATCTACCACACGTTACACCACCTTATAGGTTTGAGGTTGGTGAGAGTTTGAGAGCCACTATTGCTTGACAACCTACTACTCTTCATCGTTAGACGATGATCTCTAATTATTTGAGATTACCCACGAGTGTTAGGACGATACACTCTGAATAATACCACAAGCCTCACAAACATAATAAGAATTGCAACAAATCGCCCAAGGGTGGCATCTATCACAAGGACTCTATATTATCTTAGATATGATCGACTCATACCTCCATAATACAATAAACCAACAAGATGCCTTGAACGGTATTATACCATCATAATGGAACTCATCACAACTCTCCCTTCATTATCAAGTTTGATTACACCACATTCTAAGCCGATGATTACATCATTAGTCGCTCTAGCAACACTCCACCGACCAATGTGGTCACATTAGTAGATTTGACATGTAATTACAACTTTAGGAAGATGCAAGTAAGACAATAGGATAAATAAAGATGAAGATGTCTTTACGATTAAATGGTCATGTTGACCAAGATAAGAGTGACTGCCCTAATTTTCGTGTTTCGGAGATAATAACAATTCAAGTAAGTTAAAGTCAAATTAAATTTTTGTACAAACAAAAAGATTTCTTGCAAACCTTACGAAGTACGACAAATTATTGATTTTCAATGGTTGGATTTAAAACTCATTTTTGTTTAAGCAACAATCTTCTTTAACTCCCTTTTTTCCAAAGACATATATATATATATATATATATATATATATATATATATATATATATATATATATATATATATATATATATATATATATATATAAGATATTGTTTTTATCAAAATACAAAATATTTCTGATACGTGGGAATCGCACCAGGCTTTACCTCTCAAGGTATCTTGAGAAGCTTACAACCCCCACCAGGCAGTGTACCTAATCGTTGTAGTATAGTATAGTGACAAGTACCGGGCGATTGATCGTTCAGCTAGGAATAGTGTCGCTAGGATTAGAAAGCCTAAATACTAGTTCTAAAGATGAAGGATGATTATTTTTGTATTTTTATGTTTTTAGAAAGCAAGTAAAAATCTCGGGTTTGAAGGATTTGGGCGGAATTAGTTGCTAGTCAACTAACCCAATACTAAAGATGCAATCAAAATAAAATACTAGAAATGAAAATAAACTAAATTAAATTAAGGTTGTGAGCAATAAGTGGAGAAATTGTGTTTACTTAGATTTCACTACTCCCTAGATATCTTTTACACGTTAATTACTTGTTATAGTTGCGTGGATGACGGATTGTATTCCTTAATACCATTCATGGGGTTGCGCACTTAATTCCCTAATCCTATGAGTGTCTACTTCACTCCTATGTCGAGCCGGCTAAGAAGCTCCTAACATGGGATCATTAGAATTTACTCATGCATTAAATACAACCAATAAAACCTAGTGCACATCAGTTCATGTTTCCTAAGACGTTCAAGCATGTTACCATTTGGAGATCTGCCAGTTTTCTTAAGCCTAACATCGAAATCATTCATCCAATACAACCATAAACAAGTAATCAACACATAATCAACATCTAGGTTTCATTAGATCCAATCAAACACAAGATAGATCTAGCCTAGCATGATGGAATTAAGACAAGAACAAGATATAGATAACCAACACATAGACATATTGATTGAATTAAAAGAATACTTATCTCAATTACACATGAAAGGGTTCAAGGGCTGAAAACCCTTGAAAAACCTGTAAAATTCGTACTAAGTTCGGCCTTAGGGTTTCTCCAAAACTTCTCTTTTTTTATGAATGAAAATTAGAAAACTATATATAGGAAATTGAGGCTGACGGCGTCAAGACAAAATTGGTGACGCCGTCATCTCGCCGCCAAAAGAATTCTCGGACTGCCTTGATCTACTTTTGACGCCGTCACATTATAGCATTTTCCAGGCCGTCACGTATTTTACTCTTGACGCTCTACTTCGTGACGCCTTCAATTCTGTACTGGGCCATCATGGAAATTACTCTTGACGCCGTCAGAATTTCCTTCTTGACGCCGTCACCTACTGTTCCCAGCAAGGAAAATTAAGACTTTGGCGTTTTCTTCAAAAACGTCCGAATTGCTTCCTTTTCCAGATTTCTCTGCCAAAGTACCTAAAATCACAAAAGGAACGATTTAGGGCAATATTTGGTCAAATAAATTCAATTCCGGGCTTAAATGACCCCCTAAAAGTGGTTCATTTTTCGCCTCATCATATACCCTTACACTTGAGATTTGCTTGTCCTCAAGCAAATGCGCTTTTATTCTACTCAAAATACAAGTTAGGGGTCATTTAACACTAATATAAAAGTAATTACAACAAATAATCGTTCCACTAAAGACCAATAGACAAGCACGGAGGTCAAATACTAGCACCTCACAAATAGTGTTTATATACTCACATCTCTCGGGTGTAATAAAGTATAAATTACAATATGGAAACGGAAGATATCTCTCACTACCTGTCATAGCAAAATAGATTACCATAGGCTTGGGAATTGATCAAACCTCCACCACATGGCGTAAGCACCTAGGATAAATTATCAAAGAGGTCTTTTAAAGGGTTGTAACGTTAGGTGTAGGGATATGAAATACACGGTTTTGTTGGATAAAGGAAGTTTTTTACTGGTGGCGAGCTAACAATCTTGGTTAATTACATGTACAATATGGCGTTGCTAAGCCAAGACTAGACTCGACTTAAGCTAATAAATCAAAAATAACAAAAACATAAAAATGAACATAGAATAAAAAGGGATGGTAGTCCGTATGCTTTTTCTCTTTTTCTTTTTCTATTTTTTTTTTCTTTTTCTTGATTTTTCGATTTATTTTTATTTTTATTTTTTTTATTTTTTTTTGCATACACTCTTACCCTACCATCCAAATTAATACATCATAGGGAATGAACATTCCCCTTACACTTGAATCTTTACATACTTTACAATAACTAATCTAACGACTCGAATTAAGAAAATCAAAACACTTGGAGCACTTTTAAGATTAACGTACATATGGGGGTAACAAAATGATGTTCTTCCCCATTACTTTACCCATGAGTCCCAATCGTCCCAAAACAATATGTACAAGGATATGACTCGACTTAGCAACCATGTAATCAATTAGATAGTTAACTTAAGGTTTAACAAATAACAATAATGCACTAAAAATGAGCGCATACACGGAAGGCTAAGGCGATTTGGGTGTACATTTAAGTGGGGTGTAACAAATTCTTCCTTTAAGTAAGATGCTTAAAGTTAGAAACGAAAAGATAGGCTCGGAGGGGTGTACTAGGGGTTTCGTGTACTAAAAATGAGTACAACGCTAAGGGTGTGGGAAAATTAGTTGACTTAACTAGCCAAGTAATATGACTTAAATAGTCAAGTAATTATGATACGGGTTTAACACAAGGGTGATCCTAATGCCTCTTATCATGTAGTAAATCCTAATACACGAATGTAGTCTCACTAGCGGTCTCGGGATGCATCACTAACACAAGTTCTAGAATCTAAATGCTACCGGTACACTCATAAGCACTAATAGTAAATGCTTTTCCTATCAAATCTAAAGGCGAACCTCACATATTTAGGTGGAAAATTTTTCTGAAAGTACGGTTATGTGCTAGTCATACAATCTCCTATCCATGAGACGCTTGCTATGGCTAAAGTTTCACTCCTAAATGTTGTAAAAAATTTTAAATTTTGCGCTAAAATTGCACTAACAAGTATTTCTCATAGTTTTATTACACATCTACCATTAAACAAAACAAACTCAAGCGAAAGTGTACATGTAAGGTATCATCATTTTACCCTCCCCTTACACTTAAGATGAACATTGTCCCCAATGTTCAAGTAAAGAATGTAAAAGTGAAAAAGTAAAAAGAATGAAATCAAATACTCCCCTGATTCGCTCGGTATGGATAATAAGGCGGCCAGGTTAAATCTTCCTCCAAGAAAATGAACAATCAAAGCGTCCCTTCCAGAATATAAATCATCTTCTTGTCATACATAACCTGTGAATCCTGAGAAAATAGACAAGACAACCTCGCATAAAATCGGCGAAAACCTATATAAGTTACTAAATCCTAGAAAACAAAATAAGATATAATGCTTGTGGAATGAAGTTTGCAGATTTCCTGGAGATTATAAAACTTAATAATTCACAAAAACCATAAGACTCCGTTAGAAAAACAAAACCGGTAAAATTTCCAGATTTTTACACGTGACGCCGTCAAGAGTTAACTCGTGACGCCGTCAGAAGTGACCTGCAGAAATTCTTATGTTAAGTTTCCGGAAAATTTCTGGAAAAACTTGGTCTCACTTCCTGGAAAATCCTGCAAAACTTCATTATGACTCAATACAAGCATTTGACTCTAACAAATACGAATATACGTGTTCATTTAATATTCCAGAGAATCATGATCGGTTTGTTTCTTGAAAACATATTTGGGGTTTCCCCTTACACTTATCTTTTGCAAAAATACTTTTAGGTGGAGTTAAGACTAGGCCAAAACAACAAAGTAAAGTATTTCTACTATTTGATTGAGAAACATGATCTACCAACAACAAAAATAAAGCATGCATACGGAAGCAAATAACAAACAAACAAAATAAAATCACACAAAACATGGGTTGCCTCCCAAGAAGCGCTTTTCTTTATTTACGAGTCTTGTAGCTAGACTCAAGGTCATGGGTTACTACGTGACCTCATCGTTGGGTCCACTCTCCGATTGTAAATATTCTTTGTAGAAACCAATCACCTTTTTCTCAACCGCCCCCATAATCTTTTGGGCAAATTCTTTATCGACTTTATACCTTGGTCCTAGGGCCAAGCAATCTTTGTAAAAAAGACTCCTCTTTTCCCATACACAATCCATGCCATTTTTCTTATCCTTTTCATTGATGTCCTCAAAAGCACCAACGTTGTCCTTATCAAATCGGGATATAAAGCGAAATTCTTTCATCCTATTAGGCATCCTATAAGTGATACTATCAGTGTTACATGCAATTCGGATCGTTCCTTCTATCTCGTCATATTCCAACTTAGACTCCTCAACAAACGGTTTGCCAAACACAACATTGGATAATCGACAATCAATAACATTAGCAAGATCTTCCACAATCATAAAGTCGGTGACAAAAGTGAAATTACCAACAAAGACATGTAGACCTTTGACTCTCCCGACAAAGTCACAAACTCCACCGGGGTATTTGGGATCTTTTCTAGGTTCAAGTCTTGTTTTCACTATATCATTATAAACATTTGAGGACATAATGTTGATTGGAGATTTAAAGTCAATGTAAGCATTGTTAATGTGCCTATACCCAATCATACATGGTATCTTAGCATTCTTAGGATCGCCTCTCTTTATCTTAGGTTCGATTATAGTGAAAGGAGATCGCGGGTTATCAATAAGATTATTATAATATGCAATCTCCTCCTTAGTGGGGTATAGATTAAATTAGTCATTAAGCTTCGGATCTATTTCCCCCTCTTCTAGTCCCTCAACAACATTCACAAAGTCATTAGGCCCTAGGTCCTCATTTGAATACAAGGCGGTCGCTAGGTCACTAAATGCATGTTCGAGCTCAACCTTAGTCAACCTATTAAGCTCTCTAAGTTCCCTAATCTCACTCTCAATTTGTTCACGTAACACAGCCACTTCTCTAGGGGAAAGGGATGGATTCGCGTTTTCCATAATGGTCAACGGAATAGTCAATGAATTTAATTTACTAACAAAGGCACAAAGAAAAAGATAGACTAAAGAAAATCTAAAAATAAAAATAAAATCTTACTAGAAAGGAATTTAGCAAGTAGACCTAATAAAAAGAGATTCTAACCTAGACAATAAGTATTCCCCAGGCTGCGGCGCCAAAAAACTTGATACGTGGGAATCGCACCAGGCTTTACCTCTCAAGGGATCTTGAGAAGCTTACAACCCCCACTAAGCAGTGTACCTGATCGTTGTAGTATAGTATAGTGACAAGTACCGGGGGATTGATCGTTCAGCTAGGAATAGTGTCGCTAGGATTAGAAAACCTAAATACTAGTTCTAAAGATGAAGGATGATTACTTTTGTATTTTTATGTTTTTTAGAAAGCAAGTAAAAATCTCGGGTTTGAAGGATTTGGGCGGAATTAGTTGCTAGTCAACTAACCCAATACTAAAGATGCAATCAAAATAAAATACTAGAAATGAAAATAAACTAAATTAAACTAAGGTTGTGAGCAATAAGTGGAGAAATTGTGTTTACATAGATTTCACTACTCCCTAGATATCTTTTACACGTTAATTACTTGTTATAGTTGCGTGGATGACGGATTGTATTCCTTAATACCATTCATGGGGTGGCGCACTTAATTCCCCAATCCTATGAGTGCCTACTTCACTCCTATGTCGAGCCGGCTAAGAAACTCCTAAAATGGGATCATTAGAATTTACTCATGCATTAAATACAACCAATAAAAGCTAGTGCACGTCAGTTCATGTTTCCTAAGACGTTCAAGCATGTTACCATTTGGAGATCTGCCAGTTTTCTTAAGCCTAACATCGAAATCATTCATCCAATACAACCATAAACAAGTAATCAACACATAATCAACATCTAGGTTTCATTAGATCCAAGCAAACACAAGATAGATCTAGCCTAGCATGATGGAATTAAGACAAGAACAAGATATAGACAACCAACACATAGACATATTGATTGAATTAAAAGAATACTTATCTCAATTACACATAAAAGGGTTCAAGGGCTGAGAACCCTTGAAAAACCTGTAAAATTCGTACTAAGTTCGGCCTTAGGGTTTCTCCAAAACTTCTCTTTTTTTATGAATGAAAATTAGAAAACTATATATAGGAAATTGAGGCTGACGGCGTCAAGACAAAATTGGTGACGCCGTCATCTCGCCGCCAAAAGAATTCTCGGACTGCCTTGATCTACTTTTGACGCCGTCACGTTATAGCATTTTCCAGGCCGTCACGTATTTTACTCTTGACGCTCTACTTCGTGACGCCTTCAATTCTGTACTGGGCCGTCATGGAAATTACTCTTGACGCCGTCAGAATTTCCTTCTTGACGCCGTCACCTACTGTTCCCAGCAAGGAAAATTAAGACTTTGGCGTTTTCTTAACTTTTATGCTCCAAAAACGTCTGAATTGCTTCCTTTTCCAGATTTCTCTCCCAAAGTACCTAAAATCACAAAAGGAACGATTTAGGGCAATATTTGGTCAAATAAATTCAATTCCGGGCTTAAATGACCCCCTAAAAGTGGTTCATTTTTCGCCTCATCAATTTCGTAGTCACATCTTTTACATAACTATATTCATTACAAACTTCAAATAAAGTCACTCCAAGATACATTTATGACCAAATTTCACAATGTTTCACTCAAATAAATGTTGTTAATTTTAGAAACCATATCTCCAAGAAGGAACACGCATAACTCATGAACGAATCTCGAAAGCAACCACTATACCTACTTGCTATTTGACCTTAGATGCGAAAGAAACCCCTCTACCAGAGATTGCCAATATTGATACACCATGCCTTAACACCAATACTTCAAATCATTGGCACCAAATTTCTGCCCTATATCCTTTCATACATAGACTATCATTTTCAATTGACTGTAGATGCCTTAACGACACGTTCATCTTTCACACCCTTAATATCACTACCATATTCTTGACCACTTCATAATCATAAACCACTGCCCTGTTATGAACTAAGATGTTACATTCTTTAAATAAGTGGATTAGTAGACTATTACCATACCATAAGATTCACCCATGTATCCAATAAACCGTTCAACGAATTTTACTTCAAGCTATTTTACTACCATACGGGGAAATTGTTTTACGGAATTATTAAAAGAAACTATTTTATTACCACCCTATAAATTGATTTTTCCGTTATTGCACCAAGTATTTACTATTATTACGCGAAACAATTTTCATGTTACTTGAAAGGAAATGACTAGAATACCATTTTTCAAAACAAAACGTTGAACACCATCTAAAACTTTTGAGAAAAATAATGCTATTTTGGCTAACTCAAGCATTGCATCATTAGTCCTCAATTATACATAGCCTGATCACCTATGTATAATTCAGGAAGGATTATGCCATGAAGTAAATAATTATTTTTTTTTTGTATTGCTAATAACAATCTTCATGTAAAAGCGTTTTAAACAAGTAAACTCTTTTATAAATGTCTCTTTTTGACAAACTTTCCCCTGGATACTTACCTCACCTGTCACTCACTTAGCCATTAATATGGACTTTCCATTGACTTTTTTAGGAGAGACTTTCCCTATCAAGTACTAGGAGGATTACTCGATACAAGAAAAACAATAAAAGGATTACGGAACTACTAAACCTAGACTAAGAAATTTCATAATCCAACAACAATCCTAAGATACCACGATACCATCCGAATCACCATTTCTGACCTAGTTGCCAAATTTTATCATTCAAAGGTACTAGCAAGACTGAGCTACAGGATCGAACACATTGTGAAGGTACGCTAAACAACACTATAGAAATAATCCAAGCACCTAATTGAGACTGTAAAGCAATTCATTTAAACATGGCCTCATCCATACGCAAACTTCCCTGCAGTGAGTTTACGCTAAGAATGATTGATTCGAATTATGGATATCAATATAGATTCCCCTAAAGCGTTGTGTCCTCAAGAAATTCTAGATAACCTCACCTATACATCAAGAGAGGCATCAGGCCTAAGCATATCTCCCCAGCTTTATGTGGAAATAAAATAGACATTCATCGACATAGTATCAATGGACACCCTCATTTTGCCAACATGATGACAATTTCAACGATAAACCATTTCAGGACTTAAGTTGGTTGAATACCTAGGCTTGTAGTTTTGCCAGATAACCGCCAATAGGCATTTTCTAATATCAGGAACTAAACGTTAGGCATCTATGCATTTATGCGAACATTACCTATCCTACTATTTTATCCTTGTTAGTGTTTTCACTTTTAAACGAAGTTGATTTAAAAATTGCGTTTATACAAATCACATACCTCGTAGAAAATAATTTTTGAATTGCCTATTTTGAACAAATACGATCCTTTTTGGTCAATATTTTGCGAAACCATTGTACAATGAGAAATATTTAAACATCAAGCTTTGGTAAACAGTCCTACTCACAACATGTTTGAAAACCGCGTCACATGTCATAACTATTGAATTTTGAATCATCAAGAAAGATATTATTTAGTAGACCATTTGTTCCATTTTCTAAATTCGTTTATTCAGAAAAAGATTTCGACCAAAAACTCAAAATCGTGAGATAAATTTTGAAGACAAATCACCATACTACCTCGCTTATGCATTTAGGGCTTTGTGATTTGACAATAAGGAATATTAGAATGTGTGATGAAGGAAATTAGGAGGGACACCATAGATCGATTACAAACGTCAGTAATGGAGACCAAGCACAATAAGCAAAGAAACACACATGTCGTAGCATCAATTAGACCAAAACACAAGGAATCAAAATTGTTATCCATATTCTATCTTCTCCGTATAACGCCCTTTTCGAAATGTATAACATTGTAGAATTAGTCACCAGATTCATTGTAACCGTTTCAATTATTCCTGATAAAGGTGATCGAATCACCTCAGACTTCTAGCAATCATTTTAAGATTTTCCTCGAAACCCCATTTAGATGTAAACACCGTATATCATCCTCAGACCAATGGTCAAATCGAGAGGACAATTCAAACATAGGAAAGGTATGCTCAGAGAGTGAGCGATTGACTCTAGAAATGGTTGGACTAACCATTTATCATAAATCAGATTCGTTTTCAACGATAGTTATTGCACGAGTGTAGAGACTACACCATTTGAGGCACTCTATGGTCGAAGTACCAATTACCCATTTACAGACCGAAATCGGAAAGTTAAATTCATTGGTCAAGAACTAAACTATGGAACAACAAAGGAAATTTCACAAGTCAAGAACCAGTTACAAGTCAAGAACCAGTTACAAGCAATGAGAAACTGGTAGAAGTTAGGTTGGTGCATGACGCACGTCATGCGGATTGGGTATCCCTAAACAGCAAACCATCTAGATTCAAATGGGAGAATGAACTAAGTTGAAAGCTTTGCCTTGGAGAGGCATGATACAATTTTGGTAACACAAGAGATTGAACCTCTAGTATATTGAACCATTTAAGATTCATTTTAGAATCGACCAGCTGACATACAAATTTGAGTTCTGGCAGAGTTCAGCAACATATATTACCAATATCACATTGTAAACCTCAAGAAGCACTGATCATCTATCGACGGACCGAACGCGGAAAAAGGCCAAATTCATTATTTCTGTAAGCACTCATGAAATAACCAGGAATTTCCTGCAAATCAAGAATCAGTTACAAGTCGATAAGTTGTAAACCCTTAGAATTTCAAGTTGGTGGTAGGGTCACGTTAAAAGTTCTGCCTAGGAAAGGCTTGATACCATTCAGAAAAATCCAGGAAGTTAAACTCGATGTACACTGGACCATTTAAAATTTCAGACAGAGTAGGCAAGTAACCCTCAGACTTGAGCCTTGTTGGAAAGTTGCAAGATTTCACAAACATGTTTGAAAATTTCAAATCCCGAGAAATGACTTTCAGATTAGTCACTCATGATTCCATTGGAAGGAATTGAAACCAATGACAAACCTAAATATGGTAGGAGAACCAGTAGAAATCATGGACCGTGAGGTCGAACGGTTGAAGCAAAGTCAAATTCCTATCGTGAAAGTTCGCTGGAATTCTTGAAAAGAACCCGAATATACTTGGGAACGGGAAGACCAAATGCAACTCAAGTATCCATGTCTTTTTACCGAATATACTTCAGAGACCAACCAAAACTGAACTTCAGGACGAAGTTCCTTTTAGAGGGGAAGACTGTCACAATTCGTAATTTCAAGTCCTTGTTCAGATGTCGAAATTTCATTTTTCATCTCGGAAAGTTACTATTTATTAATTACTATTCACCGGTCACTATTCATCATTTTTTGTGTCAGTTTGAGATTTCGAGAAGCGTTCAGAAAATTTACTAATCACATGGCACTATTCATTCCGAAGAGAAAACACTATTCATGTACTTTACTCATTTCATCGTAAATTTAGTTTACGCGTAATTAAACTCGTGTAACCAGTCAGGTTAAGCTGCGAATTCATGCATCATCAGTAGGGACACTTCATATGGACTAGAAATGGCTTACATATCATTACAATAGCATTTGCATACTATTCCACTCGTAGGATATTCCAATTTCTATTTTTGGTATAATTGACTTTTTACGTATGTTTATTTTTAAACGTTAACACGCGACCAATAATGTGACTAACACGTCCGACACTCTCGACTATGATCCTAATATATTTTTATATTCATTTTAATAATATATAAATTATATAATTAATTTACCCGGTATTTTGGAAATTTATTTAATTTATATCGTACGCCTAATTTAATTACGACGGTTTTCGTAAAAACTAAACAATAACCATCCAAACACTCAATATTTATACCCAACATATTTTTACAATTTTTAAGACTATATTATGTCCCGGTTAACTCTGTTAAAATTTATTTTTAGTTAACTCGGTACCCGGTATTCCCTAAAACTATTAATATATACATAATAATACAAGAATTATACCAACTATCTTACACTAGCTACATGTTTTCTTCCCTTTTTCATAAAATGCAGCCCCCCCCCCCCTCATTCCTAATATCTTACACAACTTGAAAATGTTACCATTCAATTAATGTATCAATTATTTGTCTAATATATATGATATATATACTAAAAACACCTCATTTTCATCTCATTTCAAGATCTAAAAGCAAGACCACATTTTCTTTTTCTTTCTTGGTGTGATGCACGACCAAGAACAAGAAAGGATCAAGAATCCATTAATTTTTCAAGATCAAGTCATAAACAAGATCATTTAGTAATCCTTGTTAGGGTTTTGAAAGAAAAACTCAAGGTTTTATAGGTTTTCATCTCCAAAAACTCACCAATCCTTCAAAGTAAGTATGTCAAACTCATTTTTATAATTTTACCAAGTTTTTATAATGTTCATATGATTTATATTCAAGATCTACATGCATATGTTAGTTTATACCACTCTATTTAAACTTTTATATCTTTTAAGCCTTAGAAATGGATAATAGGTAGATCCTTGTTAGATCCACTTGATTTATGATGTTTAGGAACCCATGACACCCTAAGAAGGTGTATGGTAAGACTAGACTAGATTTGTGGTGATTGAAAGCGATTTGGTTGAAGTTGAAACTAGATTAGAACCCTAGAAATGGTTTTTGAAACAATATATATACCTACTGTCCATATTTTTAAAACGTGGGAAAATCAGTAGATGATGGGTAATTTTTAACAAAAGATTTAGAAAATACTTTCAAAAACAAAGTCGTGGGCGAAAGAACGGATTAAAACGAGCTTATAACGAAGGAGTTATGATTTTTGCAAGTTTAACGACGAAAACTATTTTCGGAAAATTTAACGTGCTGATTGGCGATTTTCGACGGACAAAGAGAGGCGTTAGACGTAATCTAATGGAGCCAAACTATCAAAAATATATTAATACATGTTAAGACGAATCCGTGGATATAAAGAACGAGGAAAATGAACTTACTACGACAAAGTTATACACGTTTTAAAATCGTCAAAACTATATATATAATTATAGTCACTAATAGAAATAATATAACTACGTACTAAATACTATATTTTCTAGATTTCTTGTTCAAGAACTATATTCTTAACTAATGAAGTACGTACGACCCAAGGCTTATTTATACGACTACTAGCCGTTATTTCAAGGTTTACAAAACGAGGAATATAACACTAACATTTTTTTATATACGATATATTACGACAAGTTTTTATTATTCTAGTTGGACTTATTTTTCTTAAGTATGGAAATTACCTACTTTGACAATAACTAGTATTTTTAAGTTACGAGTGGTATAGGTATCATGTGCATGTGCATTCATTACATCACGGCATGATCTAAAGTAGATCGTTATTACTCATATTAGGTTGCGGCTAGTGTTCGCGCCTTGTTGTCCTGATTATTTCATCACATTGTACTATCACTTCAGGTGAGTTTTCATAGCCCCCTTTTCAATTACATATTTAATTTCAAATCCCACGGGGGAGAATACATTGCATTACTTATTTTTCTGTACATGCCAAAGTATTAAATTCCTTACATTGCTTAAGTTGCCTTATTACCACGTCATGACAAGTCCCCTTTATTATCATGGATCGTTAATTAATCTACAAGCGAGAGTGAGTGAATAGATCTATTGAGGGTGACTCCTCCATTCGTGTTTGGGTTGCTCCAACGGGTACAAATGCATTTCATGTCTAATACATTTAGAGTGTCTGGTAAACACTCATTTGGGGCCAAGTAACGTCTAGCTTCGGGGTCATGAGCTTAAGAGCCAATGTATTACTTTTGACATTTTGTCGGTTTACTTTATACTTGTGGCCAATGTACATACGATTTAACTTACAAACCTATGATTATTCACCAATGTTCGTGTTGACGTTTTAGCAATGTAGTTTCAGGTTATTAAGGTAGCTCCTGCTAGCATGCATTTGGACCTTCATGGAGTCGCGGAGTCGACGCGTCTCACATATATATATTTTCTGCACTTACAAAGCGTTTGATCTGGATTGAACTTGTTTTTCATAAACTTGCAACACCTTTTTGGGACCTATGTTTTGTAAACTCTGAATGTTTTAATGATCAAACGATCTATTTTTCCAAACGACACTTTGGTCGTTCAATATAACTGTAACTGTGGTGCTATGACAGTCACCCCCAGGTATTCCATTCCGCTGCCATTCAGGTATTTTGGGGGTGTGACAAACTTTTTCAAGCATTTCCTGAACAGTTGTCATTTGCTTTGTTAATTCAGCAACTTGACTTGCTAGTAATACAACTTGATTTTCTAACTTGTTTTTCTTCTTTTCACGAACTCTCTTTACTGCCCTTTTAATCAACTTTGATGCAGCTGAGGCTTCAATTCTTGATGGTTTCTTGACTGATTCATCATGTGTTGGTTGTGATGCTGGAGGTGATGATTGTAAAGATTCTATGTGTGTTGAGGTGTCCTTATCATCTCCTTTTGGTGATTCGGGTTTATCCTTATGCTCTTCTTTCTTTTCCGTGACTTTAGCTGCTTCATCCCTTAATCTCTGCTCTTCTGCCAATTTGTCAGCTTCTGCCTTTAGCCTTAATTCTTCTACTAATTTGGCTTCTTCATCTTTTCTTTTCTTTGTTTCTTCTTGAAGCCTTAATTCTTCGGCAAGTTTAGCTGCCTCTTCAGCTTTCCTGTTTTCTTCCATTCGTATTGCTTCTTCCAGTTTGGCTTGTTCTATTTCCTCAAGCCTCGCCTCTTCAGCTTCTTGTTTTCTCTCTTAAGCCTTTTCTCTTGCCTCCATCTCTTCCAAAGTTATTAGGTGTGGAATATCAGTATCCATATGGTCCTCCTCATCATCGTCTCCCCTTTCTGAAGCATTTTGCATCTCTACGTCTTCAGGTGTGACTGTGGGAGATTCGTAGACGATCATATCAGCAGTGGTACCCGTTTCCTGAGTTTGATCAACTGGTGTGGATTCAGGAATACTGCTAGACCCTCCTGCCTCAGGAATATTGCTTGATCTGCCAGCCTCGCTTGTTTTAGTGAACGGAGGAGGTGGAGGTTGATCAGCTTGGAAGAAGTCAATTTTGCTGTGGAGTAGCCCTAACTTGAAAGCTCTTTTATTCTCTTCTTCCACAGTCAGACCAAGGTTTGTGTGATCCTCTTCTTGTTTTTCTTGTTCAGCAGTCATAGGCTCCTTCAACTTTTCGCCCCTTAACTGTTCTTCTTCCAGCTTAGCATCTTCTTCAGTTAAAGGTCTTTGGATGAATGTTGTTTGTTTTTCTACTTCATCAACAAATTCATCGATGCTTCTGTCCCAATCTTCTATAGTCATGTCCAGATCTTCAAGATCGTCATCCTGTTTGTTATAAGCTTCCCTATAAACTGGACCACTATCGGATTCGGTTTCTGATTCAAATGGTTTTGGAGAAGATGGTTGTGTGGGTTCAGGAACTGGTTCAGGAATAGGTTTCTTGACTGGTATTCTGATCTTAAGAGTTCTCTTGTGAGGCTTTTTAGCAGATTTTTTAGAGCTTTCAGAACTGCCAGACTTGCTACCTTTCTTTCACTTCTTCTGCATAAACGAAGGTAGAGGAAATTCGTCTAAGAACCCTACTTTCTATTCCTTGAGAGATTGAACGTAATACTTGTAGTTCTTGCATTTCTTTACTTTATCATTCAAGAGACATTCGGGAAGTATCATTCCTTGTTTACGTTTACTGGTATCATGTCTCTTAATCTGCTTGAGAGTAGACTCATTTCTGAATGTGTGCTTGTCATCATCATCCAGTCTTTGAGGAATGTCGTCATACTCACGAAGGAAGCTTTCAATGAGTAGCTTGGTGAAGTGAATAAATGGAATCTTTTCAGACTTGTGTTGTATGTGCCACACAATATCTTCCCAGATAATAATAGCAAAGTCCACCCGTTTGACATTTGCGATAGCCCAGAAAAGTTTGAGATGTTAGAGTTTGGGGGTGTTCGTGACTAGCATCTCTGCCAGATAAGGACTTGGCAATTAGGATGTACAAAGTTCTCCATGGTTGTGGAAGAAATCTTGTGTTGACCTTTGAGTGTCTAGTCACCACCTCTTCTGACTCATCGTATCCAATATCCCGTAACCATGCAATTAACTCTTCTTCATTAGGAACTGGGTGGTACTCTTCATCTGGACCAAGTTCGGGCAAACCAAGAACGCCACCAAGAGTATCTTTGTCCACAGTGACTTGTCTCTTATGAAGCATACATGTAAAAGATTCTTTGCCAAGGTCCAGTTGAAATGTATGCCAAAACTGGTGAATGTAGAAGCAAGCTACTGATGCTGATTTGGTGAGCAAGATTTTATACGGGTGATAGACTAAAGCATCCACAGCTACAATGCAAGAGGATTCATTGCATGTGATTTTGTTGAAGTTGACCCTTAAGTTGTTCTTTCCAATCTCTCTGGAGTAATCTTCGGGAAAATTTTCTTCCCATGTGAGCTTTGGTTCAGGTACAGGTTCTTGTGGAATGTTTGCTTGTTGGGCCATCTGAATTGATCATACACAAACATAGACATTGCAATAATATAATTTGTTAGCTCATATATTAATTTACTTGTTAATGCATGATTGGATTGATAGTGGGTGTTTGTGTTCAAAATGTTGTTATATGATGTTAAAACTTAATAGAATTTGATTACAATCAATGCCCAATATGTGTTAACACATACAAGAGTTTATACATTTGAAAAATTACAACACTTAGACAAATTTCAAGGAATCAGACAAAGTTACGTGTAAGATATGGAAATCCTACGCATAACATTTCTTATGCGCAAGGAGTTATATTATGCGTAAGATCAGAATCTACACATAACTTAGATCTTACGCGTAAGATCAAACTTTTGCGTAGGCCAATTCTTATGCGTAGAAATACATCTTTTGCGTAAGAATTGAGCTTATGCAAAGGTTTGAACCTTATGCGTAAGTTATAACTTATGCGTAAGTTTTGACTTATGCGTAAGATAAGTACTTAAGCGTAAGAAAAAACTTATGCGTAAGAAATACTCTTTTGCGTAAACGATGTCTTATCCAAGACAAGTTTTTCAAACGGTCGAATCTTAGGCGTAAGATTTCATCTTACGCGTAGGATGAATCATCTTTTGCGTAGGAATGCATCTGATTGAAAATCACCTTCAAATTTTAAGTTTCTTTGATTCCTGAAAGATTTAAACACCACCACTGATCAATACTTTATCCAAATATATCCCAGAAGCTTTAAATCACAAAATTTATGCATAGACATGCACAAACCAATCTTTTGCGTAAGAACGCAAGAACACCAAATCACAATTTACAAAAACATGATTCTGGGTTAAATTGGGAGTTAGGCGAGTGTTGTATACATGCTAAGGAAGATTTTGACCAATTTATAACACTTGTTAACCACAAAAACGCATAATCAAAACTGCTAGTGCGCAAGAACCCTAAATCAATGATTCTAGATCCATACACGTTTTTGAAACAATTCAACCACTAAAACATGTTCCTAATCACATACAAACACTATCCCAATCATTAAATTGTATCTAAACACTATCAATCAGAAATACCCAATTATAACGTATGAAACCTAATTCCTCTTATGATCAATTGATGCTACTGCGCTTGATTAGAGTTTATAAACATGTTTAGTATACAGTAAAACCTCTATAAATTAATAGTGTTGGGACCTGGATATTTTATTAATTTAATGAGATATTATCATATCGATAAATTAATAATTTATTAATTTAAAGAAGTTTTATTATGGCCGTTAAATTTTCAAGTGTAATATACTAGTTACAATGTATACTCCTTAAAGATGAAAAATAAATTTGAAAAACAAGTTTCAATTAAAATTTTATGAATTCATATTCACACTTTATGAAAATAAAATCAACACTTTTGTTGCAATATGAGAAGACAACAACACACCAACACTTTACCGCAATAAGAAGATTTTGAGATAAACTCAATATAAATTTGAATTTCAACAAAAAATAACAAGTGACAATGAATTTCATTTTTTACTAAACAATCTTAGGATTTTGAAGTGTATCTCTTTCTCACACATATATACATATATATAGAATTTTTAGTAATTATTAATTTATAGTTTCGTTGGGACTAATATATATACACTAGGGTTTCAAAAAAATTATTATCTTATTATTTTATCGATTGGGGTCCAAATTTGTACTGGTCCCAAGTTGGGACTGGACAAATTATTAATATTATCGAGGTTATTAATTTATAGAGGTTTTACTTTAGTCTTAGGAACAAATTCCCATCAACCAATTCAATCACAAACACTTCAAATTTCTAGGTCTAACTTTACGCAAACCCTAGAGCTCATTTAAACGAGTAAAGATAAACAAGCCATTGGATTAAGATGAAATTAAAAACCCTTGTTAAGAAACATGATCAAACCATTTTGGCACTTATAGATTTGAAGAACAACGTTTGGATTACTATATTGATTGTGAGTCGTTGATATCGTTAGGTGAAAGTAGTAAATGTGATTATCTGTTTTTGCAGGTGTAGTAAATGTGAAGGTCAACTATGCATTTTGACTAGAGTAATATTAGTTTCTCTTATTGTCACTTATAGTCCCTTAACCTCACATCATACTCAAACAAAGTACACTTAAAGCTCACAATTTAACTTAAGTTAGTTACACCAGGTATTGAGAAATAACAATTTTGGATAAATTTGCTCCCCCTTGACCTTAGACTGATGCTATTGTAATTTGAAAATTTGTTTCAATGGTCAAGGAGAGTAACCCGAAAAAAAAAAAAAAAAAAAAAAAAAAAAAAAAAAAAAAACCATTTTTAAGTAACACATTTAATTATATAAATCTAAAATATTTTTGGTAAAAATGCAATTATGAAGTAAAAGTATAAAAAATTTTAAAATTACCATAACTCCCCCTCAACACTTGTTTTTGAAATAATTTTTAGAAATTTGTAAAAATTAAAGTGTTGAAAAGATAGGTTGGTACTTGCATTTTTTTTTTTAAAGTGAAAAAGTAGAAAAGATAAAATCTTTTTGTGTTTTGTTGGTTTTATATTTTTGTATTTTGTTTTTGGAAAAAATATTTACAAAGATAGTTTTGATGTTTGACAATCATTTGTGTTTTAAAAACTTTTCCAGATCTTCTGGAGTCAAACATCGCATACCAATTTGGTGGACTAAATCAGCAAACCTTGTTGGAGGTAATGCTTTAGTGAGTAAGTCTGCCAACTGGTATTCAGTTCCCACAAAATATAATTCAATTGTACCCTTTTCGACATGCTCCTTGATGAAATGATAGCGGAAATCAATGTGTTTGGATTTGCAATGATGAACAGTATTGCCGGAAATGGCAATGGCACTTTTGGAGTCACAGTAGATCGGAATCTTATTGAATAGGTAGCCAGAGTCCTTAAGTTGTGATCTCATACAGATGACTTGAGCACAACAAGCAGACATAGCTACATATTCAGATTCTGTTGACGACAGTGATGTGCAGTCCTGCTTTTTAGATTGCCAAGACACAAGTTTATCTCCGAGAAACTGTAATCCACCAGATGTACTTTTGCGTGTGTCTAAGCATCCTGCATGGTCAGCGTCTGAAAAAGCAATTAGTTCAAAACCAGAATCCTTCGGATACCAGATTCCCAAGTTAATGGTTCCCTTTATGTATCGAAGGATTCTTTTAGCCTCATTGAGGTGCCTTTCAGTTGGTTAGGACTGAGAACGAGAACACATGTAGACAGCAAATACTATATCAGGTCTACTAGCTGTGAGATACATGAGTGATCCAATAATACTTCGGTATTTGGTAGGGTCAACAGGAGTCCCATGTAAATCAGCATCTAGTTTTGTGGCAAAGGCCATTGGTGTATTATAAGTATCACAACTCATCATTCCATGTTTCTTTAAAATTTCCAAAGCATATTTGGACTGATTCAGAAAAATTCCACGGGGTGATTGATGAATTTGTAGTCCTAAAAAAAATGAAAGTTCACCCATCATGGACATTTCAAAATTTTCTTTCATTAAATTTGCAAAATCATTTGAGTAACTTCTATTTGTTGAAGCAAAAATAATGTCATTGACATATATTTGAACAATTAGTAAGTCCACCCTGTATGTTTTTGTAAATAATGTTGGATCCACCGAACCTTTAGAAAATTTATTGGCCAGCAAAAAAGCAGATAATTTGTCATACCACGCCCTTGGGGCTTGCTTGAGTCCATAAAGCGCCTTTTTGAGTCGATAAACATGATTGGGATGCTTAAGATCAACGAAGCCGTTTGGATGGCTGACATAGACCACTTCACGGAGTTCACCATTCAGAAATGCCGTTTTCACATCCATTTGATAAACCACCATGTTCCTATGAGCAGCATATGCCAGAAAGATCCGAACAGCTTCAAGTCTAGCAACTGGAGCAAAAGATTCCTCAAAATCAATTCCTTCTTCTTGGAAGTATCCTTTAGCTACCAAGCGTGATTTGTTACGTATGACAGTGCCTTTTGCATCCAGTTTGTTTTTCCAAATCCATTTTAGCCCAATGACAAAGACTCCGTCAGGTCTTTCAACTAATTCCCAGACTTCTAATCTTTTGAATTGCTGAAATTCCTCTTGCATAGATTCAATCCAGTTGTCATAATTCATTGCTTCTTTAATGTTTTTAGGTTCTTCTTGACAAACTGTGAGTGCATAGATACAAGTTTCACCATCTGTGTGAAGCCGTTGTCTCGTCATGATTGGTGCATCTGGATGGCCAATAATTTGAACTAAGGGATGATCTCGAGTCCATTTGTGTGTCAAAGGGTGTAGTTGATAGGTATCTCTCATGTTAGCAGGATCCAAATTGCGTTTGGATGACTCAACTACTTCAGGAAATGTTGGAGCCGGTGCAAACGGGTTAAAGAACGCATTTGGATCATACTCTGCGGGTTATGGAACTGATTGTGGTGTAGGATCTTCAGCTGATTGTCATGAGTTGGAAGCGGTTTGTTCTGTTGTTATGGGAGATGCAATTGGAGGACCGTCTTTCTCAACAGTTGTTGTTGTTTGTTGAGGTGAGTCAGGTACTTGAATATTTTCAGGTTGTGCAGCGGAAATTAGTGAGACCTCAGGATAACGGTATACAATTGTATCATCAAACAGTGGAGCAAACAGGGTTTCCAATTCTTTGCGGTTGAGAGGCAATGGTTCAGCTGAAGAGTCTGGAAAGTTAAGACGGTTGGATTCGGGTCATAAGTTGTTTTGCTCAGAAGCCATTTGTGTGAGTTCATCAAAATTAGCATGAATAGTTTCTTGAATTTCTCTTATACGACGATTCCATATCCGAAAGCCTTTGGAATTTTCACAATATCCTACGAACACTCCGATGTCAGCCTTTGCTTTAAGTTTACCTAAATCATCACGATCATTTTTTGGATAACAAAGTGCTCCAAATACATGAAAGTAGTCGATGTTTGGTTTTCTTTTGTGAACAAGTTGATAAGGTGTTTTGCGATGGCGTTTTGTAATCATGCAACGGTTTTGGGTGTAACATGCAGTTGAAACAGCTTCTGCCCATAAGTAATCTGGTAATTGAGCATTTATCAACATGGTTCTTGCAGCTTCCACTAACGTCCTATTGCGTCTTTCAATGACTCCATTCTGTTCTGGGCTTCTTGCAATAGATGTTTGATGTTCAATTCCCACTTTCTCAAAATATGATCGAAGAGTCTGATTCTTAAATTCTGTACCATTGTCAGTTCTGACCATTCTAACCGGATTGCGTAACTGAACTTGAATTTTAATGAGAAAGGTGATGATCATTGAAGGAGCTTGATCTTTACTGTGTAGAAAATAAACCCAAGTCCATCTGGAGTAATCATCAACAATTACAAGTATGTAGCGTTTACCGTTGATACTTTGAACACACATCGGACCACACAAATCCATATGAAGTAATTGTAAAACATGATTCGTACTGTGCTCGATTTTAGAAGGAAAATGAGCGTGAGTACTTTTTCCTTGTTCACAGGACGGACATAAGTGATCTTTGGTAAAACGAAATCTTGGAAAACCATCAACAAGTTTATGACGAGCAAGTTCAGTCATAGTTTTGAAATTCAAGTGCGAAAGACGTTTATGCCATAACCACGATTTAGTCGATTCTGTTTTAGAGAGAAGACATATTGGAGATGAAGCAATCATATCTGACATCGATATTGTATAAAGATTTGAACCACGTGAGCCGGACATTAGATCATTTCGTTGTAAGTCACGAACGAAACAAGTTTTCTCACGAAATGCTACTTCTAAATCCCCATCACAAAATTGACTGACAGAAAAGAGGTTGTGACCTAAGCCTTCCACATAATAAACACGACTGATTTTAATGTTCCTACTGACATAGTCACCGTATCCCATGATTAAAGCGTAATGATCATTCCCGAATCTGACAGTTCCGATAAACTTTGAAACAAAGTTGACAAACAGTTTGAGATTGCCTGTCATATGTCGGGTGCATCCGCTATCAACAATCCAGAGAACAATCTGCACCACCTGCATCACAAGAAGACGATGAGGATGGAACAAAAGTAAGGGTGGAACCCAAAGAAAGCGCGGGTTCCTGTTGGTTAGAAGCACACGTATTCAATAATTTAGGAATCCATTTAAAGTCTGGTTTATATTGTAACCAACGTTGCCAATTCCAACTAGTTCTCGCTTTCTTTTTGGTAAACTCACTAGTAATGGGCTTGTTCCTAGAATTGTTCTTTTCAATTATGGGGGAAACTACAACATCATTAGAAGCCGTAGATGGCGGTTTTCTTAATTTTGACTTAGAGGCAATAGTGGGCCAAGAAGGAATGCCTGTCCTACGTTTCTTATGACGATTTAAGAGAAAATTAGCTACACATTTTGCGTGATCACCAGATGATACACTTTTACGACAAAACACACAAGATGCATTAATATTCAAAACATTCAAAGGTTCATCATTCGTTACAGTGAGATTTTGATTACAATTTGCCAGATTAGAATATAAATCAGATGCAACATGAGTTTTATTCGAATTCCTAAGTTGATCTTCTACTTCTTGAGCTTCTAGTGTTCCTCTTTTACGTTGCAAGATCCTATTCTTCTTGTTACTTTTTCGCTTGGGTCTGCAAACGCTATTAGTGGAGACTATTCCTGTGGAAGTGGAAGGGTCAACATTAGTGTTTTGAACATCATTTCCCTTATCAGTTTTGTCTACTTTGTACAATTCTGGTACTATCACAATGGTGTCAACAAACTTTCCTTTTTGAAGTAGCTTAATTTTCTCTTTCAATTCAATGATGATGTGATTTTTATCTTGAATATCAGACTCAAGTAAACCATTGCAATAATGATTGTGATCGCGGTTTTGTTGCCACTCGACGTTTGCAATTTTTAAATCTGCAATTTCTTTTTCATATTGAAGACATTTATTTTTGAATGATTTATTGTTTTTGCAAATCTGACAAGTTTTTGAAAGATTATGACTTTGAAGTTGTAATTCCAGGTCAAGACTTTGAGCTTGACACTATTCAAGCCTTTGTTTGAGTTGACAAATTTCTTTTGAAAATTGTTTTCTCACATCATCATTGTTTTGTCTCATTTTATCATTTTCTCGTTTTAATGCCTCAATTTCGGTGTTCAGCAAATCATTATCAGCACATTGATCTTCCACAAGCATAGAAGTACCAGATTTCTAGAGATCATTCATGATAATAGACAAAATATCAGCATTGAGAACTTCTTCCAAGAGTCGATCGGTATCATTTTTCAAAACTCTGTTTCTATGCTTTTGAACCAAAATTGCCTTTTCATTTGATTTGAAAACGTTTATCCTTGATTTGACTTCTTTTTGAAGATGTTGTTCCCAACTTGTAGCATAATGACGGAGGTGTTGAACGATTGGCAACATTTGTTTTTGAAAAATATCTCTCTTTTCTCGCTCGTAAGCGGATTGAAAAGTTTCAATTTTTATTTCTGAATTTCGTGCAATTGTTTCCTCCAAAATTTCGATGTCTTCCATAAAAGTTTTGAAATAATTTAGAACATGACAACTTTTTGGTAAAGGTGTAACTTCACCAGAAGATGGTAAAGGACCATTTACTTGTGCCACAGTTTGGACAGGAGCCGTATTAGAAGATGAAACATATGACTCAGTGACAAACCAAGATTTCTCAGGTATTTCCTTTTCAGGAACAAAAGTTTTAGAAATGTGAGGAGTTTTTGAATAATCATATGGTTTCCAATATTCAACTTGACTCATTTTTGATCGACTCTCTTCTTCAAGTTCTTCCTCTTCCTCAGTATCATAAACAGTAGTACGCACAATCATGTCATCACGCATACATTCCATACTGTAAATTTTAGGATTTTGTTTGAACTCTTTGTGAAGAAACATTGATTTGTAATCACCAAGTGCAAAATCTTTATCGGGTCTCGGTTTTAAAGTAAATTTCTGAATTGTTGTGATAGAGCCCCCGGTTTTGTAAATAACATTACGAAACTCTTTGAGTTGTTTTTCAAAATCAACAATCTCACCGATTAAATTATCTATATATATTTCCTTTTTCGTATTTTATGTTCACAAAAATCCTTTTTGCAAATTGACAACTCTGTTTCTGTTTTTGAAAGTTCTTTTTGAAGTTGTTCAACCTGTTTTTGAAGTTCACACTTGTCACTTTCAAGTTTTGAAACCAACTTTCCATTTGACTTAATTAAATCTTGCATTTTGTGTTGAAGATCTTGTTCTTTATTGTAATATTCTTGAAAAGCCTTTTCAAAACTTTTTTCATGTTTAACCTTGTGTTCTAGATTTGAAAGTTGTATTTTATAACACTCAATGTCTCTTGTAAGTGACTTATTAGTTTCTTTTAAAGCTTTATTTTTCTCATTGCATTTCAATATTTTCAATTGTTGAGCTTTCATTTGTTTAGACAACAATATAAGGTCAGGGTCTGAATCAGACAATGGTTCATGTTGTTCTACAGAATCATGTTTATCATTATCAATGGGAGCATCAAATGAAACAACTGTGTCGTCATCAAATGTGACAACTGTGTTTATTTGTTCATCTTCTTGAGAAGATAAAGATGAGTCAGATGGAACAACTTGCGCCTTATCTGATTTAGAAGCAGAGGGTGATGCTATTTCATGTATTGGGTACGTATTAAGGTCATGTACCTGAGACAAGCCATCAGTGTCATACACTAGGCCTGATCCATTCATATCAAGTTCCTGCATGTTGGCCATAAGCATCACAGCTGCATTTGCTTCCAGATCTTCCATGTCATCATCGTTATATGCATTTGCTATGAAGCTGTTCTCCTACTCAGTGAAATGTCCTTCCTTTTCATCTTTGAGAGCCATGAGTAATGCTTGCTTGTGAAACTTACTGCCCCGAGTTCTCGGTTTTGAACATGCTGTTACAATATGACCTTTCTCATTGCAGTTGTAGCACCATACTATATTCCCAGAGTTAGAGTTCCCAGTTACAACACTTTCATTCCTTTTCTGAGTAGCACCAGAGTTGTTTCTGAACCCTCCATTGTTGTTGAACCTTTGTTCATTTCCAGAATTTCCCGAATAACCACCTGATCGTCCATAATTTCGATTCTGTATCTCAAACCCTCCCATCTTGAATGACAGCTTGATTCCTAGTGTTTGATGAAGAGCGAAGACGGTTGTTTGTCTTGTTTGAGAATTTGCTGAAGGCACGAGCAATGAGAGCAAGTCCTTGATTCAAAGTATTGAAGCCATCATCTTCATCGTCATTAGAGTTAGAGTAGTACATTGACTCATTCTTTTCATAGGGAACAGGTTGATTATATTGCTGAGAAGAATCATATGGGATCATCTGATTTGGAGTTGTAGGTTGTGGGTAACTAAAGTAATTCTGTTCTTGAACATAAGCATGATTTGACATTGGAGGTGGAGTATACTGAGATTGAGCTACGAGTGCCAAAGAATTTGGTGTTGGTGGTGGTAAGCAACCTCCTCAAAGAGCACGATCTTTCTCCACTTCAGGTTCATGGTGTTTTAGAAAATCATACAACAAGCCATACGGTGCATCATGGAGATTTTTTGTTTGACGAACGAATGTCACATACTTTTGCCAATCCGGACCAAGACTACCTACAAATTTGGAGTTCACTGCGATCCTCGGTACTGTAATTTTGTGTCGTTCCAAATCATTTACCACATTAGTGAAACGATGATAATAGGATTCAAGTGACTCCCCTAGTTCAATTGAGATGTTAGTGTATTCCATGTAGAGTTTGGATTCCATATCATCTTTGTTCAATTAAGTGCCTTCCATTAGGAGATGAACATGTTCCCACATAGCTTTAGCCGTATTTTGAGCATCAACACTTTGATAAATTGGATTAGGTATTCCTTGAAGTATGTAGGCCATGGCATATTCATCAGCTTCACGATGTAGTTTCTGCTCTTGTGTTAGTTGAGATTCTGGAAGGGGTTTCTCTACTGGAGCCCGAGGAGGACCAGCAGATGGATCTCCACTTTCAAGTCTAGTTGGCCACTCAAATGGTCCTTCAAGTATCACTTGTTTCAAGAATTTCCCATGGGGTTTTTTAAGTTCAAGGAATCATAAGAATCGACTTGACCACTGAACATAGTTCCCAGGTGTTAGCATTGGAGGTGTTTCAAGTGATCCTGCCTCATGTCTGGATTGTTGAGTCATAATAACTTCACACATTCTATCAAACCAGTGAGGTTGTTTGGACGAATACTGAGTGGGTTGTTGTGACATTGGATATGGTTGTTGTTGAGGAATGATTTGATGTTGTTGCATCATGAGATATTGGTGTTTTGGCTGAAACGGTTGTTGCTGAAAGTGTGATTGTGATGGTTGTTGATACGATTGTTGCTGATAGTATTGTTGTGGCTGATACTGCTGATGTTGATGTTGCTGAGGATGAGAGAAGTAGTAATGTGGTGGTTGAGACATCTTCGAACACTTGTGTAATGTTGGATCTTGTAGAAGATTGGAAGGTATGTTCCTTTAGTTAAGATCAAGAATCTTTTGGCAAAGATGAGAATCTTACGCGCAACACAAGACTTATGCGTAGACTTAAAAGTTATGCGTAAAGGTTGATTTTATGCGTAAACAGTGAGTTTATGCGTAAGATTTACCTTTACGCGTAAGTTTAAGCTTATGCGTAATAGTTTATGCGTAAGGTTCAAAGACCAAACAAATCTTTCAAACTTGTCCAAGCTTGAAAGATATCCGTAGTCGAAGTATTCCACTAACTTATCCAAGCTAGGGAAGTACTGAGTTACCGTAGCACGAAGAGAAGACCGTTGATGAAGCTTAATAGTAAATCTGTAACTTACGCGTAAGAATAAATCTTATGCGTAAGAATCCAAGTTCTGCGTAAATAGGCAACTTTTGCGTAGGATCTGAATCTTAAGCGTAGAAATGGATCTTAGGCATAGAAAAGGGGTTTTTCACCAAAACTTAAGCATAGACTTCAAACTTATGCGTAGAAATGGGGTTTTTGGCATAACTTATGTGTAGACTGACCAAATAGTACTGTTGACAGCTATAAAGTTGTACTATACTAAAATCTTACGCGTAGAGTGACTAGAAACTTGTAAAAATCACTACTTTTTGAAGAAAAATGCTTAGAAATAAGGTTCTATTGATCAAATAACTTCCCCAACACTTAGAAAACACTAAATATGAAAGATTTAACTACCAAAAACTAGTTTTCTAATATCAAAGAAGCTACAAAACTCAATAAACTAGGAGAAAAAGTACTAAAATCTTTAAAAGATCAAAACTTTATGCAAAATCTAAGCTTCTAATCACTATATCAACCTTGAAACTTGTCCAAGCTTCAAGATTTGAGTGAAAGAAACAAAGAAAAAGCAAAAATATAAAGAAAAAACACCCTAAAACCCACGTTAACACCAAGAACAACACTTCAATCTCTATTAGGCGAATGATACCACTTGTTAGGTGCCCATATTGATGTTACACAAGTAAAGAATGAGATAGATATAAGGATTGGTTGATTACAAGAATTATGAAAAGTGAAAGAACAATAGTTTTATTAAGATATCAAAATAACCAACAAATGTTATGTTTACATAAGCCTTGTATTTATAGGAGGGAAGCTAGGGCAACATTCCCTAGTCCCTTTCAAGCTACTAACGTGGGCTTTGTAAGCCTTATCCCTTATGGGATTTTACATGTTGTCCATTAACTTAAACATAAACATAAATATTACTAAAGCAACCTAGTACAAAATGTAATGACCGAGACTTGACTATAATACTAAAGTATGTTCCCAACATATTATGTGAACCAAATAGACCCTTATTACCATAAACTTGATAAACTAAATCATTTAATAATTTAAATTTTTAAAGATGCAAAATAGTACCCTTGGCAAATTGAAATTGCTACTACCATATACTAGATATTAATAATTATTTTATGCTAAAAAATCAATTTAGTAAAGCCTATTATAATCCACATGATTTGTAGTTAAATTTAGGATAACTAACTTTATTTTTTGTAAAACTTGGTAACTTTTAGTTTTCTTTTAATTAATACAATATTTTATTGGCATTGAGAGAAAAGTTATTTTTGAAATAATGCATTACAGAAAATAAATTTATCTCACTATTTTTTATATATACATATCCATACTAAATAGTAAATGATTGTTCAAATAATTCTCAAACCATAACTATTTAATTTTTCTTATTTCTTTATATACATATATTAAATTAAAATTTACAAAAATTCTTATGTAGTTAATTACAAGTTAATCTAAAAATAATTAGAGACAAACATTTTATATTATAATATGA
The DNA here is from genome assembly GCA_030686995.1 of Artemisia argyi. NCBI lineage: Eukaryota > Viridiplantae > Streptophyta > Magnoliopsida > Asterales > Asteraceae > Artemisia > Artemisia argyi. The sequence continues at coordinate 77,703,476 of CM060693.1, read as the reverse complement.
AGATATATTAAACTAGTTCGTAAAAAATATTTTAAAATAATGTTATATATTCTTTATGTTCAAAATAATATCTTAAAATAATATATAAACAATATAAAAAACAATTATTTTAGCGAAAAAATATTTAGTTAGCCAAACTTTAAGCACAAACCATTTATGTTACAATAAACTTTACGAAATTGATTTCTTGGTAAAAAGGAAAAAAAATTAATTAATGAGTTAATTTAGTATATGATAGTAGAAATTTCATTTTGCTAAGTTCATGGTACTATTATGTATCCTTAAAAATTTAAGGTACTAGATGATCCAATTTGTCAAGTTCAAATTACTGATATATGTTTTGATCTATATAATATCATATTAAGTGTAGTTATGACCAGTGCATTCACCAACTGTAACTTACCATAACTCAACTTCTCGTTTACCAACATCATTACAAAATAAGTGTAATAAAACCACCGCATTCACCATCAAATCAATTATTATTGTCATTTTAACTAGTTTATTAATGCTAAATTTTTTTCTTTAAAAAAAACAATACATTAGAATACTCGAATAAAAATTAATTCATTGTGCATTTGGTCGATGTGCAAGGTGTTCTACCAGATCGGCACGAGAGTTTAGATGATTTTCCTCATGATCATCCTCACGATGTTATATCTACGTCATACATTGTGTTTCTGGAAAAGTAAATTACGACAAAACGATAATGAGCGCCATAACGATCTCAATTCATTACGGTTTCTTGGTAGCGTGCTTTTTTTTGTTCTTCGCAAAATTTCAACTTGATTATTCAGATACATCAACGCCGTATTTTTTAGAAACTTAAAATTAATGCTATTAACTTCTTTGTTCGTGGACGTAAACATGAAATGTCCGGAATCTATTTGGTATTGATGCGTGTTTTGCAATCTCGCAAAAGGTTTTACCTCTCAAGGGATCTTGAGAGATTTTGCAATCCACCAGGCAGTATACGTGACCGTTGTAGTGTAGTATATGGTAGGTCCGGAGGTGATACGTGGGAATCGCACCAGGCTTTACCTCTCAAGGGATCTTGAGAAGCTTACAACCCCCACCAGGCAGTGTACCTGATCGTTGTAGTATAGTATAGTGACAAGTACCGGGGGATTGATCGTTCAGCCATGAATAGTGTCGCTAGGATTAGAAAACCTAAATACTAGTTCTAAAGATGAGGGATGATTATTTTTGTATTTTTATATTTTTTTTAGAAAGCAAGTAAAAATCTCGGGTTTGAAGGATTTGAGCGAAATTAGTTGCTAGTCAACTAACCCAATACTAAAGATGCAATCAAAATAAAATACTAAAAATGAAAATAAACTAAATTAAACTAAGGTTGTGAGCAATAAGTGGAGAAGTTGTGTTTACTTAGATTTCACTACTCCCTAGATATCTTTTACACGTTAATTACTTGTTATAGTTGCGTGAATGACGGATTGTATTCCTTAATACCATTCATGGGGTGGCGTACTTAATTCCCCAATCCTATGAGTGCCTACTTCACTCCTATGTCGAGCCGGATAAGAAGCTCCTAACATGGGATCATTAGAATTTACTCATGCATTAAATACAACCAATAAAACCTAGTGCACGTCAATTCATGTTTCCTAAGACGTTCAAGCACGTTACCATATGGAGATCTGCCAGTTTTATTAAGCCTAACATCGAAATCATTCATCCAATACAACCATAAACAAGTAATCAACACATAATTAACATCTAGGTTTCATTAGATCCAAGCAAACACAAGATAGATCTAGCCTAGCATGATGGAATTAAGACAAGAACAAGATATAGACAACCAACACATAGACATATTGATTGAATTAAAAGAATACTTATCTCAATTACACATGAAAGGGTTCAAGGGCTGAGAACCCTTGAAAAACCTGTAAAATTCGTACTAAGTTCGGCCTTAGGGTTTCTCCAAAACTTCTCTCCTTATTGTGAAAAAATTAGAAAACTATATATAGGAAATAGAGTTTGACGGCGTCAAGACCAATTTGGTGACGCCGTCATCTCGCCGCCAAAATACTTCTCGGACTGCCTTGATCTACTTTTGACGCCGTCATGTGTTATGTGTTTCTAGGCCGTCATGCATTTTACTCTTGACGCCCTATTTCGTGACGCCTTCAGTTCTGTACTGGGTCGTCATGGAAATTACTCTTGACACCGTCAGAAATTCCTTCTTGACACCGTCACCTACTGTTCCCAGCAAGGAAAATTAAGACTTTGGCGTTTTCTTCACTTTTATGCTCCAAAAACGTCCGAATTGCTTCCTTTTCCAGATTTCTCTCCCAAAGTACCTAAAATCACAAAAGGAACGATTTAGGGCAATATTTGATCAAATAAATTCAAGGGCTTAAATGACCCCCTAAAAGTGGTTCATTTTTCGCCTCATCATATACCCTTACACTTGAGATTTGCTTGTCCTCAAGCAAATGCGCTTTTATTCTACTCAAAATACAAGTTAGGGGTCATTTAACACTAATATAAAAGTAATTACAACAAATAATCGTTTCACTAAAGACCAAAGACAAGCACGGAGGTCATACACTAGCACCTCACAAATAGTGTTTAGATACTCACATCTCTCGGGTGTAATAAAGTATAAATTACAATATGGAAACGGAAGATATCTCTCACTACCTGTCATAGCAAAATAGATTACCATAGGCTTGGGAAAAGATCAAACCTCCACCACATGGCGTAAGCACCTAGGATAAACTATCTAAGAAGTCTTTTAAAGGGTTGTAACGTTAGGTGTAAGGATATGAAATACACGGTTTTGTTGGATAAAGGAAGTTTTTACTAGTGGCGAGTTAACAATCTTGGTTAATTACATGTACAATATGGCGTTGCTAAGCCAAGACTAGACTCGACTTAAGCTAATAAATGAAAAATAACAAAAACATAAAAATGAACATAGAATGAAAAGGGATGGTAGTCCGTATGTTTTTTCTCTTTTTCTTTTTCTATTTTTTTTTCTTATTCTTATTTTTTTTTTTTTTTTTTTTTTTTTTTTTTTTTTTTGCATACACTCTTACCCTACCATCCAAAATAATACATCATAGGGAATGAACATTCCCCTTACACTTGAATAAGTACTTTACTCATGCGTCCCAATCGTCCCAAAACAATATGTACAAGGATATGACTCAACTTAGCAACCATGTAATCAATTTGATAGTTAACTTAGGGTTTAAACAAATAACAATAATGCACTAAAAATGAGCGCATACACGGAAGGCTAAGGCGATTTGGTTGTACATTTAAGTGGGGTGTAACAAATTCTTCCTTTAAGTAAAATGCTTAAAGTTAGAAACGAAAAGACAGGCTCGGAGGGGTGTACTAGGGGTTTCGTGTACTAAAAATGAGTACAACGCTAAGGGTGTGGGAAAAATTAGTTGACTTAACTAGCCAAATAATATGACTTAAATGGTCAAGTAATTATAATACGGGTTTAACACAAGGGTGATCCTAATGCCTCTTATCATGTAGTAAATCCTACCACACGAATGTAGTCTCACTAGCGGTCTCGGGATGCATCACTAACGCAAGTTCTAGAATCTAAATGCTACCGGTACACTCATAAGCACTAAAAGTGAATGTTTTTCCTGTCAAATCTAAAGGCGAACCTCACATATTTGGGTGGAAAATTTTTCTGAATATACGGTTTTGTGCTAGTCATACAATCTCCTATCCATGAGACGCTTGCTATGGCTAAAGTTTCACTCCTAAATGTTGTAAAAAAATTTAAATTTGGCGCTAAAATTGCACTAACAAGTATTTCTCATAGTTTTATTACACATCTACCATCAAACAAACAAACTCAAGCGAAAGTGTATCTGTAAGGTATCATCATTTTACCCTCCCCTTACACTTAGGATGAACATTGTCCCCAATGTTCAAGTAAAGAATGTAAAAGTGAAATAAGTAAAACGAATGAAATCAAATACTCCTCTGATTCGCTCGGTATGGATAATAAGGTGGCCAGGTTAGATCTTCCTCCAAGAAAATGAACAATCACAGCTTCCCTTCCAGAATATAAATCATCTTCTTGTCGTACGTAACCTGTAAATCCTGATAAAATAGACAAGACAACCTCGCGTAAAATCGGCGGCAACCTATATAAGTTACTAAATCCTAGAAAACAAGATAAGATATAATGCATGTGGAATGAAGTTTGCAGATCTCCTGGAGATTATAAAACTTAATAATTCACAAAAACCATAAGACTCCGTTAGAAAAACAAAACCGGTAAAATTTCCAGATTTTTACATGTGACGCCGTCAAGAGTTAACTCGTGACGCCGTCAGAAGTGACCTGCAGAAATTCTTATGTTAAGTTTCCGAAAAATTTCTGGAAACTTGGTCTCACTTCCTGGAAAATCCTGCAAAACTTCATTATGACTCAATACAAGCATTTGACTCTAACAAATATGAATATACATGTTCATTTAATATTGTGAAGAATCATGATCGGTTTGTTTCTTAAAAACATATTTGGGGTTTTCCCTTACACTTATCTTTTGCAAAAATACTTTTAGGTGGAGTTAAGACTAGGCCAAAACAACAAAGTAAAGTATTTCCACTATTTTAATTTTGAAACATGATCTACTAACAATAAAAATAAAGCATGCATACGGAAGCAAATAACAAACAAACAAAAAATAAAAATCACAAAAAACATGGGTTGCCTCCCAAGAAGCGCTTGTTTTTGTTCGAGTCACGAGCCTGACTCTACCCTTATTTAACGGAAATAGGGGAGGTTTTCCCTACACTTAGGATTAAGTGCGGGTGGAAGTAGCGATACACACCCTTAGGGTGGAAATATGCCTCGTGAGGGAAGTGTGGTGGAAGAATTATATGCTCAAAGGGTTGTGCTCCTATCATCATAACCTTACCTAATTCAATCGGGTTAATGGGTGGATTAAGATTTTCTCCTAGAAAGGGATCATTTTCTATCAACTTCGAGAGACTACTAGTTGGGGATCCATCTTGACCTAATAAACCCGGTTTAAACCCATAATGTTACTTGTGATCAATCATAAATGGGTGATGTAAGTACGTAAAGTCATGTTCCACTCCTATGTCAGCTTCCTCTCTGCAAGGTTTAGAGTCTACTACCTTTGTTCTAAGACTACCCGGACTATATGGTTTGATGGGTGGATTGGAACCTATTTCAATTCCTAAATTTTCATCAAAGGATGGAAGATTAGGTGACGGTTTTGATTGAGGCTCCAGTTCATCAAAACTAGGAACTTCCTTAGGACTAAGAGTAAGGTTATCATTACAAGTATTCAAACCTATATCCTCTAGTGGTGCTTGGTCCAAGGGTTCTACCTCAATTGGGGTTCCTATAGTCTCCTCTACTTTTTCCGGGTAAGTCACAGGCGGTGTGTATGCCTCAAATGATGGTAGGACTTGTGGGGTACTTGATGGGCTTACGTTACTTACCTCATCCTCCATTTTATCTAGATTACCTATGTGTTTGTTTTGTACTATGGCATTACATGACAACCACTTAGGTATCTCAACACTAATATATTCATCCCCAAACAAACTTGTTTCATGATCCTGGAAATTTATATTCAATTGACTTGTACTAACGTTTGTTGGGTTGTCTACCCTATAATATTATTGGGCACAATCTTCTATGGCATCCCATGCTTCTTCAGCACTTAATTCCCTAAAGTCCCCATTGGCAAAATCCACAATGCGCATTTGGTCATATTAGCCAACACGATAGTAAAAGGTTCGGGTTAGGGATGCTAAAGCGAAACTATGATGAGGGAATTTTCGGAGTAAATGTCTAAAACGAGTCCATGCATCATATATGGGTTCATCTCGATATTGTTTGAAATTCGAGATGTCAATAGGGTAGAATGGCCTTTGTGGTTGGTGGTATGGTGGATTCGCGTACTCCATAATGGTGAACAGAAGAGTCAATGGAAATTACGAACAAACACACAAAGAAAAAGATAGACTAAAGAAATCCTAAAAAATAAAGGTAAAATCTTACTAGAAAGGAATCTAGCAAGTAGACCTAATAAAAAGAGATTCTAACCTAGACAATAACTATTCCCCGGGCTGCGGCGCCAAAAACTTGATGCGTGGGAATCGCACCAGGCTTTACCTCTCAAGGGATCTTGAGAAGCTTACAACCCCCACCAGGCAGTGTACCTGATCGTTGTAGTATAGTATAATGACAAGTACCGGGGGATTGATCGTTCAGCTAGGAATAGTGTCGCTAGGATTAGAAAACCTAAATACTAGTTCTAAAGATGAGGGATGATTATTTTTGTATTTTTATATTTTTTTTAGAAAGCAAGTAAAAATCTCGGGTTTGAAGGATTTGGGCGGAATTAGTTGCTAGTCAACTAACCTAATACTAAAGATGCAATCAAAATAAAATACTATAAATGAAAATAAACTAAATTAAACTAAGGTTGTGAGCAATAAGTGGAGAAGTTGTGTTTACTTAGATTTCACTACTCCCTAGATATCTTTTACACGTTAATTACTTGTTATAGTTGCGTGGATGACGGATTGTATTCCTTAATACCATTCATGGGGTGGCGCACTTAATTCCCCAATCCTATGAGTGCCTACTTCACTCCTATGTCGAGCCGGCTAAGAAGCTCCTAACATGGGATCATTAGAATTTACTCATGCATTAAATACAACCAATAAAACCTAGTGCACGTCAGTTCATGTTTCCTAAGACGTTCAAGCATGTTACCATATAGAGATCTGCCAGTTTTCTTAAGCCTAACATCAAAATCATTCATCCAATACAGCCATAAACAAGTAATCAACACATAATTAACATCTAGGTTTCATTAGATCCAAGCAAACACAAGATAGATCTAGCCTAGCATGATGGAATTAAGACAAGAACAAGATATAGACAACCAACACATAGACATATTGATTGAATTAAAAGAATACTTATCTCAATTACACATGAAAGGGTTCAAGGGCTGAGAACCCTTGAAAAACCTGTAAAATTCGTACTAAGTTCGGCCTTAGGGTTTCTCCAAAACTTCTCTCCTTATTGTGAAAAAATTAGAAAACTATATATAGGAAATAGGGTCTGACGGCGTCAAGACCAATTTGGTGACGCCGTCATCTCGCCGCCAAAATACTTCTCGGACTGCCTTGATCTACTTTTGACGCCGTCATGTGTTATGTGTTTCCAGGCCGTCATGCATTTTACTCTTGACGCCCTACTTCGTGACGCCTTCAATTCTGTACTGGGTCGTCATGGAAATTACTCTTGAGGCCGTCAGAAATTCCTTCTTGACGCCGTCACCTACTGTTCCCAGCAAGGAAAATTAAGACTTTGGCGTTTTCTTCACTTTTATGCTCCAAAAACGTCCGAATTGCTTCCTTTTCCAGATTTCTCTCCCAAAGTACCTAAAATCACAAAAGGAACGATTTAAGGCAATATTTGATCAAATAAATTCAATTCCGGGCTTAAATGACCCCCTAAAAGTGGTTCATTTTTCGCCTCATCAGGAGGATTGATCGTTCTCTAAGGGAATAGTGTCGTTAGGATTGAAGTGTAGGTCAACTAGGTCTAAAGGTGAGGGATGATTCTTTTTGTATTTTTATATTTTATGGAAAGCAGTAAAGTCTCAGGTATTGGAAGAGTGGACAGAATTAGTTGCTAGCCAACTAACCCAAAATTAATAACTACACTAAAAACAATAAAATAAATAACAAGAAAAGTAAATGTGGTGAACTTCTTATATGAGACAAGTGTGTTTACTTAGATTTCACTACTCCCTAGTTATCTCTTATTGATTTATTGATTTGTTACAATTGTTTAGTTGAAGGATTGTATTCCTTTATACCAGTCATGGGGGCGTGTACGTCCTTCCCTAACCCTATGAGTATCTATTTCTTCTTATGATGACACGTTTAGTATCCTATCATAGAATCATCAACATCTACTCATGCATTAAATACAATCAATAAAACCGTAGTATACATCCGATTACGTTTCTTAAGACGATCAAGCTTGTTACCGTATAGGAAGTTAGCCAGTTTTCTTAAGCCTAACACGAGTCAATCAACCAAAAAATCAATAACAAGTCAACAATCAATAATTAACAACTGATTTTCATTAGATCTAAGCAAACACTAAGAAATCTAAGCTAACATGTTAAGATAAAGAAAAGACAAACAATTAATCAAACAACACATATACATATTGAATTATTAAAGGAAGAACTTATCTTTAATTCAACATGGAAGAAAAGAGAGTTTGAAACCCCAAAAATACAATGAAATTCGAGCTAGGGTTTTCTTCTAAGTTCCACTCCAAAGTTCCACACTTCTAATGAAAAAAATCCAAAAGTATATATAGAGATACAAAGGTGACAGTGTCAGGTTATAAGTCCTGATGCCGTTATCTCGCCGTAATTAGGGTTTCTTGATGCCCAATTAAGCTGCTTGACGTCGTCACTCTTTAATTTCACTGGGCCGTCTTTTGTTATCATTATACGTGACGGCCTACTCCACATAATATGTGACGCCATCACGTGTTAATCCTCCAAAAGTCTTCTGGAGCGTCATTTGCAAATAATTCCACCTCCTGAATCTATAAGTGACGGCGTCACTGTAACAAGTCGCATTTTCGGGTTACCATTCATTTCTACTATTCACTATTACTATTCACTCTCACTATTTATTTCCAAAATTTTTATTTCATATTCTCGTAAATTAAACTATTTTAATGATAATCTGAGAGTTTGACACTCGTCAGATCATTTCTGCAAAAATCATGAAACCGTGTCCGAGATTTACGTTTAGGTTTAAACGTCATTCCAGCATCCCGATATGTCCATAAAACACTATAAACAATAGAAATATGAATTTATCTCATTTTACGACAATTCCAAAAGTTTTGTAATTTTACGTTTTCTAGTTCAGCGTTTTTCGCGAATTACGCGTTTTAGACCCGCGTTTCCAGTTTTAACAGCGTTTAAGCAACTCGATGGAACTTACCATTCATTTTATATTTTATTATGGAGTATAATGATATGTTAAATTATTCCTACAATTTTCATATTTTTAGGATACCCGGTTTTAAGTTTCATGACTTTGTGACTTACAGTTAGCGATTAACGGTGTAACAATTCGCAATTTCAGGTTAATTAATTTTTCCCGGAAAATTTCACTATTCACTTTTACTATTCATTTTTCCCGAAACTTTCCCGAAAGTTGATTTTTATTTGATATTCTCGAGTGATAAATCATTTCCATGGCAAATTAAATGTTTGACATTCGTCAGATCATTTTCGTGAAAGTTATTAAGGAATTACACGTTTTAGGGTAAAACGTCAATCAGAAATTCTACGCACAACGAAATTCAACCCCGTCAGGTGACCCCACATCGGAAAAATGTTTGACACACTCATGATTTATTTGAGAATTAATCGTGACTGAGAAAAACATGACCAAAAACTTCCCAGCAGGTCACCCATGCCTATACTACTCTCGCATGAGCACGCTTAACCATTTGGGCGATTAACCGTGAGACCACAAAACGCGTTTCTAAGAAGATTTGAGTTTTCAACTTATTAGAAAAAGTCAACATATTCTTTCCCTCCTCCATTGACCAAAAATGATCCCTTGATGTTATAAGTCATTTCGTGATTTTTAGGCTTACGGTTTGATGTCTAAAAGACATTTAATACCAACCGACACTAGACTGAGCCCAGTCTAGACATTATAAGTCATTTTAAATCATTTTTATAACATTAGAAAAGTAACATTTTACTTTTCTCAATTTTACGCAATATTCAGCGTTTTACGCGAATTACGCGTTTTAGACCCGTGTTTCCAGTTTTTAGCAGGGTTTTACACCCAAATGGAACCTACCACTCATTTTATATTTTATTATGGAACTTATTGACATGTTTATCAATACTTTCAAATTCAATAATTTTACGACACCCGGTTTTACGTTTTGAGGCGTAACAACTTACGATTTGCATTTTTCGGAGTCAAAACACACTAGATATCTTGGATAATATCATCCAAAGTCCAACCCTTGTTCTCCAAGGTCTTGAAACCGCCATAGGGGGGGGGGAGTCATCCCATAGGTGGCATAATATCATGCTTAGAGCCATTAGATGTGAACATGTGTTAACCTTGGCCTCCAAGGTTGGACTAGTCAACATTAGTAACCTCCTCAAGGCTATATAAAGCCCCTCCCCTCCCCTCTTGTGCCGTGCATCCCCAAAACCCATAACCATTCCATCCTTTGCTCATTTCCTTCCAATTTCTTGCAAGGTTCAAGTGATTCTTCAAGGTTGAAACCCTAGTTTCTTTTAGATAATCAAAACACTTCCATAACCTCATATACTTGGTGATTTCTCTTGAGTTTGAATCCACTCAAGTCACCTAAACCTTCATCATCCATCTTTCAAGAATACCAAGGGTAGAAAGATTGCATGAAGTGAAAAAGGGTTGAAGCAAGTCTATCAATGTCCTATCCTTACATGTTAACTTCCTTTCATCTTTGAAAGCCAAAAGTTGTGAGCCAAACCCTAACTTGATTCTTGTTAAATAATCATGTTCATGTTATTTACATGTTATTCTTGCTATATTATGTCTTGTAGTTATGTCCATGATGTATAAAAGTGAGCAAAACAAGTTATTGTTATTGATTGACAAGATAAGTTACTAAAACAAGTAAACTAGTGACTTTCTTGGTAAGACCTGATCAAAATGGTAAAAATATGATGTTGGATCATTACATATTACAGTAGAGGACTTAACAAGGAAACCATAGCAATTTGAACCACCCAAAACGAGTATACGAGTCAAAAGTTACGCCCATTTGAAATTACCAAAGTTTCCGGCAAAACTGCCAAATACCATTCTGATCAAATTTGGGTTTTGAAAGTCCCACTTCTGCTCCGATTCATCAAAAAGTTAAAACACGAAAGTTGTCCGAAACGACGTTTTCGTTCAGGAACAAAGAAGCTCGAGAGCTAAAAATGCTTTCCGAGTGATAAATTTCTTCAAATTCTAAACAGCCCATTTTTAGACAAAGTCATTACATATAGGTTATGGTTTATGAAGACCAAAGGGGTCTTATGACCTATAATCAAGACCACAACCATGGCTAGAGCCAAGGTTGTGTCTCATGACCTTGAAACAAGGACCAAAGGTCATGGCTAGGCCATGACGAAATGACCATACCAACTTTCATAGGCGTAAACATGAAACAAAGAGTTGACGAGAACTTGAACATACAATTTGGATCTACTTCATCTAAAAGGAAACCATGAGATTTTACCAAGAGAAAATGGTCATTCAAGACTTATGAAACTACCCCTAATAACAATCTTCATGTACAAATAAACTTTCCTAAGTTTATTCAAGTATCGGACATGTAACTTTTCGGATCAAAACTTATATCTATATATTTCATCAACTACTACAATAGTAGGGAGCCTCATGTGAGGAGTTCATTATGTAAGCCGTCGAGTTGAGTTGTGGATTTACGAGTTAAAGTGTCCTGGCTCCTCGAACGCTTACTAACATGACTTCTGAATTATGTCGGCCCGAACGGTAGTAAACGATATACAAAACATACATGTTTCATGAATCATTACTTTCAAAGACTTACAATATACATCATACCACATCATGGACTAAATGCAAGATATATATATAGGCACTACTTCATATTCTTTACTCCAATCCTAAGTCGCGACATTCTATTATAGGTTGCTTGTAGAAACCTTCACGATTCGACCGTTACATTCATTACTTGCTATCTTACTTAAGGTGAGTTCATAGCCCCACTTTCGATTACTTAATCGTTTTACAAACCCTTGGGGGAAATACATGCTATTTATAACCGAGCACAATGTTTTTAAATTGTATGCTTACCTGATTGTTTTATTATCACTAAGTACCAGCCTTGCTAAACCGATATCCTTGATTATGAACCATTTAATCACTAGTAATAGTGAGCGCGAATATTAATAATAGGCCTATTGGGATTGACGAATCCCATTTGTTTTGACTAAGTGCAAACAAATGCATTAATATTTGAGATTTAGGTATGTTAGCAAAGTACCTACCGGGATAAATCTGCCGATCGATATTGGTACACGTTAACGTTATGGTGTCATAAGCTTAGTGTATAATACATGTTCCGGGCGTATAATAACGTAGCCTACCTGTTTTGTTTTCCAAACATTGGTGTGAGCCTATAACTCACACTACCAACATATTGTGTTCAATCGATTTAACAAACTCTATGAATATCACTCAACCTTTGTGTTGACCTCTCAAGCATGTATTTCAGGTTCATGACGATCAAGGATGGCACGGAAGGACACGGATACTCAAGAGGGCTATAAATTTTATTATCATTCAAAACTCATTTATTATACATTGTAAACATGGAACCAATTGGGACCTCATTTTGAAATCTCTGATATTTATATAATTTGAATGATACATCTTTTAAAACGACTCAATTGGAGTTCGTTTTCTATTATTGTGACTATTGTGCCGTCGAGTAACACCCAGTTTGAATTCCGCTGCATCCATGAATTGGGGGTGTTACAGATTGGTACCAGAGCCATGGTTATAGAGAAACGGGTCTAATTGAGACCTAAACTATAACTACAACTACAAGCAAAACCATTTTTATAGCCTTCCGCTCTCCATGTCTTCCATCCTCCAGACGATTATGGACTTAGCAAGCATTTTATGCTACACAAACATAATTGCATATTGATATATGTACCCTAAACATAATTGAGCATTTCCCCGTAAGCATTAGTATATTGATATATACACACTAAGCATTTTATGCTACATGAACACATATAAGTATATTGATATATACACACTAAGCATTTTATGCTACATGAACACACATAAGTATATTGATATATACACACTAGGCATTTTATGCTATATGAACATATTAGTATATTGATATATAAACTCGGTTTATTTTCAATCATTTATCTAAACAATGGACTAAACATATCTGTGTATGCCTATTCTAAGGCATTTCGGCACAGCCACACTCTCCCAATCATGTTCCTACTCCAACATTATATGTCCAAGACATTGTAACTAATTACAATGGTCTCATTCATTTTCCAAGACATTGTGAGTTACAATGGTCTCATTCATTTTTCAAGACATTGTGAGATACAATGGTCTCATTCATTTTTCAAGACATTGTGAATTACAATGGTCTCATTCATTTTCCAAGACATTGTGAGTTACAATGGTCTCATTCATTTTTCAAGACATTGTGAGATACAATGGTCTCATTCATTTTTCAAGACATTGTGAGATACAATGGTCTCATTCATTTTTCAAGACATTGTGAGTTACAATGGTCTCATTCATTTTTCAAGACATTGTGAGTTACAATGGTCTCATTCATTTTTCAAGACATTGTGAGATACAATGGCCTCATTCATTTTCCAAGACATTGTGAGATACAATGGTCTCATTCATTTTCCAAGACATTGTATGATACAATGGTCTTAATCATTTCTCAAATATTTTGAGTCACACAATGACCTAACCTACTTCCCAGACATTGTGAATTGCACAATGGTCTAACCTACTTCCGAGACATTGTGTTTTGTGCAAATGGTCTCTAGAATTATTCCATCACATCATCAATATCATTTCTTATGATATCAAAAACCCGTCACAATCTATCGATTTCAAAACAAGAAATATGTGATTTCTAAAGGACAAACTAATCCATCATCGACAAAAGCTGAACTTTCTCTACATTCATCAAAGTTTTCTTATGAAACCTTCACTATTAAAAGTTTGTGATCCTGGCCAAGTATGTTCTATTTTAGAACTACTTAAAACTTCCTTTCCATACGTATCTACCCTTACTACCTTCTATGCAATGGAATATGAAAACATACGTTACAAGTCTTGTATGGACGGGACTTGCAACTTAAGGGTTTGACATCGCCTTTGTTTAGTGAACAGTTTCCCGAAAGCAACAGACATATCAAAAGTATACCTAGTTTAGGTATTTGAAAATTTTATCGAACCTTGGCTAAATATAGACTAGTCACCTATATTTAACCTAGGGACAGTGGAATATAGTCTGACTAACTATATTCGACTTAGAATTTTCAAATACTGAGAATAGTTGTACTAGGGTTATGTTTAGGTTGATTTCCTACATGAACACGATAAACCACCAGAATACATTAAAACAATCTAAAGACACGATAGTGCCTTACCACTCAGCAAGATCTTAACACCTTATTTGTATGATCTAAATTCATTCTTGAAAATTTTCATTTATGAGATAATCCGAACGACTATCTTGGGATAATTATCAATTCTTCTCTTCATCCCGTGGAAGTACCATCCTGTTTAGAATACCATTCCGTCATAAACTTTTAAAAATCTCTTAAGATTTTTAAAGCAAACTCAACATCGATACCTAAGAGTATTAATGTTAAGCATACACTACACACTTTTGTTCATCAACATATCACATCATTATCTTCACAACCGTTACAAACACAAGCTCATTAACAGATCTTGATGCACTTTTAAAGCTCAAATCATCCTTAGTTACACCACAAGTACCCTCATCAGCTTTACAAGTTTGAATATTCATCTTGTACTTTTGGAACACCAGTATCATCTCGTAGTACACTACCTTGTAACTCACCGGCTAAGTATGAATGTTGTGTCGGGAATTCTTGAGTATGATGATTTATAATGTCCTTATTTGAATGGATTAGGATGCCTTTTCATTTAAATAAAGAAATTATAAATCATCGAACCATACGTTTATATTCCTTTAGTTACATTGTTTGGGATGCCTCTCTATGTAAATAAAGAATTATAAACAAGTGGGCTTATTTATATCCGAAATAACATAAGTATGAAGTCAATGAACACTAGATACAACAACAGATTACCTACTAGGCTATGATTGCAACAACTATCCCAATTTCCATAAGTACGAGGTTTACATTTTGGTTTTCATAATGATAGTGCAATAACAAACAAACTCATTACGAGGCCATGTACCTATATGCATGTGCAGTCGTAACAAACTCATTGCGAGGCCATGTAACCTTATGCATGTGCAGTCGTAACAAACTCATTGCGAGGCCATGTAACCATATGCATGGGCAGCCGTACAATTCAAACAGGACTTGGTCCAACCACATGTTCAACGCTTATTCCATGATTCGATTCTTATATCAATTTCCATTTATTGGATTCCTATGTAAATTGCTATTGTTGTTCAACTGTTATATCAATTGCTATTGATACTTGACAACTATATCAATTTCCATTTTGATATTTAACTATATCAAGTTCTATTTGATATTCAACTACTATATCGATTCCTATTAATATTCGACTGCTATATCAATTTCCTTTGATATTCGACTATTACCATACCTTTCCTACATAAAAGGAAGCCTCATCCTACACCATACACTGAAATGACAAATCAAATTACATTACCGGAAATCCCAGACTTTGGTCCTCATAAGTAACCACACATCTTTATCGATACCACTCCAACATATGACACACATAGAACTTCGGGACGAAGTTCCCCGTAAGGGGTAGAGACTGTAACAATTCGCAATTTCAGGTTAATTAATTTTTCCCGGAAAATTTCACTATTCACTTTTACTATTCATTTTTCCCGAAACTTTCCCGAAAGTTGATTTTTATTTGATATTCTCGAGTGATAAATCATTTCCATGGCAAATTAAATGTTTGACATTCGTCAGATCATTTTCGTGAAAGTTATTAAGGAATTACACGTTTTAGGGTAAAACGTCAATCAGAAATTCTACGCACAACGAAATTCAACCCCGTCAGGTGACCCCACATCGGAAAAATGTTTGACACACTCATGATTTATTTGAGAATTAATCGTGACTGAGAAAAACATGACCAAAAACTTCCCAGCAGGTCACCCATGCCTATACTACTCTCGCATGAGCACGCTTAACCATTTGGGCGATTAACCGTGAGACCACAAAACGCGTTTCTAAGAAGATTTGAGTTTTCAACTTATTAGAAAAAGTCAACATATTCTTTCCCTCCTCCATTGACCAAAAATGATCCCTTGATGTTATAAGTCATTTCGTGATTTTTAGGCTTACGGTTTGATGTCTAAAAGACATTTAATACCAACCGACACTAGACTGAGCCCAGTCTAGACATTATAAGTCATTTTAAATCATTTTTATAACATTAGAAAAGTAACATTTTACTTTTCTCAATTTTACGCAATATTCAGCGTTTTACGCGAATTACGCGTTTTAGACCCGTGTTTCCAGTTTTTAGCAGGGTTTTACACCCAAATGGAACCTACCACTCATTTTATATTTTATTATGGAACTTATTGACATGTTTATCAATACTTTCAAATTCCATAATTTTACGACACCCGGTTTTACGTTTTGAGGCGTAACAACTTACGGTTTGCATTTTTCGGAGTCAAAACACACTAGATATCTTGGATAATATCATCCAAAGTCCAACCCTTGTTCTCCAAGGTCTTGAAACCGCCATAGGGGGGGGAGTCATCCCATAGGTGGCATAATATCATGCTTAGAGCCATTAGATGTGAACATGTGTTAACCTTGGCCTCCAAGGTTAGACTAGTCAACATTAGTAACCTCCTCAAGGCTATATAAAGCCCCTCCCCTCCCTTCTTGTGCCGTGCATCCCCAAAACCCATAACCATTCCATCCTTTGCTCATTTCCTTCCAATTTCTTGCAAGGTTCAAGTGATTCTTCAAGGTTGAAACCCTAGTTTCTTTTAGATAATCAAAACACTTCCATAACCTCATATACTTGGTGATTTCTCTTGAGTTTGAATCCACTCAAGTCACCTAAACCTTCATCATCCATCTTTCAAGAATACCAAGGGTAGAAAGATTGCATGAAGTGAAAAAGGGTTGAAGCAAGTCTATCAATGTCCTATCCTTACATGTTAACTTCCTTTCATCTTTGAAAGCCAAAAGTTGTGAGCCAAACCCTAACTTGATTCTTGTTAAATAATCATGTTCATGTTATTTACATGTTATTCTTGCTATATTATGTCTTGTAGTTATGTCCATGATGTATAAAAGTGAGCAAAACAAGTTATTGTTATTGATTGACAAGATAAGTTACTAAAACAAGTAAACTAGTGACTTTCTTGGTAAGACCTGATCAAAATGGTAAAAATATGATGTTGGATCATTACATATTACATTAGAGGACTTAACAAGAAAACCATAGCAATTTGAACCACCCAAAACGAGTATACGAGTCAAAAGTTACGCCCATTTGAAATTACCAAAGTTTCCGGCAAAACTGCCAAATACCATTCTGATCAAATTTGGGTTTTGAAAGTCCCACTTCTACTCCGATTCATCAAAAAGTTAAAACACGAAAGTTGTCCGAAACGACGTTTTCGACCAGGAACAAAGAAGCTCGAGAGCTAAAAATGCTTTCCGAGTGATAAATTTCTTCAAATTCTAAACAGCCCATTTTTAGACAAAGTCATTACATATAGGTTATGGTTTATGAAGACCAAAGGGGTCTTATGACCTATAATCAAGACCACAACCATGGCTAGAGCCAAGGTTGTGTCTCATGACCTTGAAACAAGGACCAAAGGTCATGGCTAGGCCATGACGAAATGACCATACCAACTTTCATAGGCGTAAACATGAAACAAAGAGTTGACGAGAACTTGAACATACAATTTGGATCTACTTCATCTAAAAGGAAACCATGAGATTTTACCAAGAGAAAATGGTCATTCAAGACTTATGAAACTACCCCTAATAACAATCTTCATGTACAAATAAACTTTCCTAAGTTTATTCAAGTATCGGACATGTAACTTTTCGGATCAAAACTTATATCTATATATTTCATCAACTACTACAATAGTAGGGAGCCTCATGTGAGGAGTTCATTATGTAAGCCGTCGAGTTGAGTTGTGGATTTACGAGTTAAAGTGTCCTGGCTCCTCGAACGCTTACTAACATGACTTCTGAATTATGTCGGCCCGAACGGTAGTAAACGATATACAAAACATACATGTTTCATGAATCATTACTTTCAAAGACTTACAATATACATCATACCACATCATGGACTAAATGCAAGATATATATATAGGCACTACTTCATATTCTTTACTCCAATCCTAAGTCGCGACATTCTATTATAGGTTGCTTGTAGAAACCTTCACGATTCGACCGTTACATTCATTACTTGCTATCTTACTTAAGGTGAGTTCATAGCCCCACTTTCGATTACTTAATCGTTTTACAAACCCTTGGGGGAAATACATGCTATTTATAACCGAGCACAATGTTTTTAAATTGTATGCTTACCTGATTGTTTTATTATCACTAAGTACCAGCCTTGCTAAACCGATATCCTTGATTATGAACCATTTAATCACTAGCAATAGTGAGCGCGAATATTAATAATAGGCCTATTGGGATTGACGAATCCCATTTGTTTTGACTAAGTGCAAACAAATGCATTAATATTTGAGATTTAGGTATGTTAGCAAAGTACCTACCGGGATAAATCTGCCGATCGATATTGGTACACGTTAACGTTATGGTGTCATAAGCTTAGTGTATAATACATGTTCCGGGCGTATAATAACGTAGCCTACCTGTTTTGTTTTCCAAACATTGGTGTGAGCCTATAACTCACACTACCAACATATTGTGTTCAATCGATTTAACAAACTCTATGAATATCACTCAACCTTTGTGTTGACCTCTCAAGCATGTATTTCAGGTTCATGACGATCAAGGATGGCACGGAAGGACACGGATACTCAAGAGGGCTATAAATTTTATTATCATTCAAAACTCATTTATTATACATTGTAAACATGGAACCAATTGGGACCTCATTTTGAAATCTCTGATATTTATATAATTTGAATGATACATCTTTTAAAACGACTCAATTGGAGTTCGTTTTCTATTATTGTGACTATTGTGCCGTCGAGTAACACCCAGTTTGAATTCCGCTGCATCCATGAATTGGGGGTGTTACAAACGGGACCAAAACTCACTCCTAGTCCTCCCTCCTTGTCCATAAACGTGTATAAAGGACTCACCAAGGCCTTTTTGGCTTAGTGATGAGCCTTGAAATGTATATGGCCTAAAAACAACCAAGTATGCATCATGTGTATAGTTTTAAGCCATAGAAAGTCTTATGGTCAAAAATCAAACAAGTATCACTTATCTAAGCAAAAATATAAATCAAGGCACTATAAATACTCCCTCCCCCTCTTCTTGGTCGTTCATAACATCACAAACACCAATCTCTCTTCATTTGATTTCCAAGTTCCAAGTTATACATAGAAGATGAAGGCCTAGTTATTCCCTACATAAATCTAGTGTTACTTTGATGATTCCATGGTTGGATTAAGAGCTATACAAGGTGATTAGAGCTGAGATTAAAAGGCTTTTACAAGGGTTATATCAAGGCTAGCAAAGGTTTGCAAGAGTTGTGTTGAAAGATTGGAAGCTAGGGTTTTCGATTGAAGAATTTAGTTCTTGTCCTAGTTCATGTATCCCTTTTCATTAAGGCTAAAAGTTGTTGCACGTAGAGGTTTTTCCGGCTTATCCAACGATTTCATTATATCCTTAAACATCATCCAACTCAGGTCCATAATGAACGAGGTTGGCACGGAGGAGCACAGATATTCGAGTGGACTATAAATTTTATTATCATTCGAAAACTTATTTAATGTAATTTGTAAACATGGAACCATCTGGGACCTCATTTTGTAAACTCTGATATTTATATAAATCGAATGATAAATCTTTTAAAACAACTCCATTAGAGTTCATTTTCTATTGTTATAACTGTTGTGCCATGAAGTAACACCCGGTTTGAATTCCGTTGCGTATCATGAAATTGGGGGTGTTACAGTCACCTTGAAGGTGTGACGTCGTCAGGTGCAATTTCCAGCATAGTTTCTTTATTTTGTCGTTTTCTTCACTTTTGACTCAAAAAACGTCCAAAATGGTTCATTATCCAGAATTCTCGTCCCAAGTACCTAAAATGACAAAAGAAGCGATTTAAGGTAATATTATATATTTACGATTTAGGGCTTAAATGACCCCCTAAAAGCGTATCAAATAAATCCTTATCAGGTATGACAAATGAGAAATATGTATTTGTATAATAAACAAAAGAGTATCTTGAAAGTTTTAGTAAAAATAAAAGGGTAGTGCGGTATTTATAGGTATATAAAAATCAGTGGAGTTATTCTAACAAATGTTTTTATTCTAAAAAGTGTATGGAGGATTATGGAAGCGAAATATCCCTCTCTTTCCACCAAATATCCCTTTCCTTTCCCAATTCAATTCCCCTTTGCCATGTCACCACCCTACACCCACCTGCCAAAAAAAAAAAAAAAAAAAAAAAAAAAAGGCAAATATTTCAAAAAGGTGCCATACTTGACACCATTTGTTTGAAAAAATCACACATTTTTTGTCCATGTGGTTTGCTCAGATTTCATGTTTAGTCCCTAAGTCGTTTTAATTATACCAAAGATACCTACTTTTAAAACCTTGCACTCATTTAGTCCCTATTTTGGATGGGCCATTGGTTTGACCGTTAAGTCTTTAAATATTATTTGCCTGTTAGTACCTTCATTAATATTTTTTGCACCGTTAGTCCTCATTTTCTAAAATGAATTAAAAAAAGGCGGCATAGCTTGAACTCGGGTCTTGTTGCCCAAAACCAACACCCCAACCACTGGACTAAGCGTCCAGCGGTGTAATTATATCAAAATAAATTCTATTTAACATTTTTTTGCTCAAATTCGTTTTTATCCGTTTTCATCAGTTTTCATACGTTTTCGTCCTTTTTGTACGTTTTCATACGTTTTTATAAGTTTACGTCCGTTTTTTACATTCCTGTCCGTTTCTTACGTTCTCGTATGTTTTTTACGTTTTTGTCAATTTTTTTACGTTTTTGTCCTTTTTTTATGTTCTCGTCCGTTTTTTAGGTTTTCGTCAGTTTTGTCCTTTTTTACATTTTCATACGTTTTTATACGTTTTCGACCGTATTTTTATGTTTTTGTCCATTTTTTACGTTCTCGTTTGTTTTTTTACGTTTTTATCCGTTTTTTAAGTAATTTTTACATTTTTGTCAATTTTATCCGTTTTATTCTGTTTTATACGTTTTCGTCTGTTTTTTTAGGTCTTCATCTGTTTTTATACGTTTTCAACCATTTTTATCTGTTCTCGTCCGTTATTTCTCATTTTTTGTCCTTTTTACATTTTCATCCGTTTTTTACGTTTTCGTCCGTTTTTTATGTTTTTGTTCGATTTTATACGTCTTGGTCCGTTTTTAAACGTTTTTGACTGGTTTTTTTACCTTTTTGTCCGTTTGTTATACATTTTCGTTTATTTTTATATGTTTTCGTCCGTTTTTTTACTTTTTTATTTTTAAACATTTTTATACGCTTAGATTATACGTTTTTGTTCATTTTTTTTACGTATAAAAATGAACAAAAACATACAAAACTGGACAAAAATGTCTAATAATGAACGAAAACTAAAAAAACAAACGGAAACATATAAAAAGGGACGAAAACATAAAAGAAAAAACAAAAAACGGAGAAAAACTTAAAAAACGGATAAAAACATAAAAAACGGAACAAAACGTAAAAAAAAACGAACGAGGACGTTTGAAAACGGACGAGAATAGATAAAAATGGTTGAGAACGTATAAAAAGGGACGAAAACGTAAAAAAAACGGACGAAAACGTATGAAAGGATGAAAGCATATAAAATCGGACTAAACGTATAAAAATATACGAAAACATACAAAAACAGAAGAAAACGTAAAAAACCGGATGAGAACGTAAAAACTGGACGAAAACGTAAAAAAACGGACCAGAACGTAAAAAATGTAAGAAAAAGACGAAAACGTAAAAAAATGACAAAAACGTAAAAACCAGACGGAAATGGATAAAAACGAGTTTTGAGCCAAAAAAGGTTAAATGGAATTTATTTTGATATAATTACACCACTGAACACTTAGCCTAGTGGTTGGGGTGTTGGTTTTTGGGCAAGTAGGAGTGTTAATCGGGTCGGGTTGGTCGGGTTCGGGTCAAAGTCGGGTAAGGACTAAAAAAAACTTACCCGAACCCGACCCTATTTAAACTCGGGTTGGTCGTGTTTGGGTCAAATCGGGTCGGGTCAAGTCGGGTTCGGGGCTGTGCCATTTATATAATCACAAATTTTAATTTCTAAAATTTAGTAATTCAATTCTAAAGAAGTAAAAAGGACATGTATAATAGGAAAATAAAAAAGCATGACTATCATGACTTGATCACCATATTGCAAAGTGCAAACTTATCAGCCATCAGTATTGGCCACAGCTACATTGCTTCATATTATAGATTATGTTGACTTTTCCAATTTTGTTGACTATCATAATCACTTATTAGTGTGTGAATCTTCTTATTTGAGAAGTGTACAACTCTATTTTGGTGCAATGTAATACCTTGGAGATGCTATTAGTATCGCTAAAACAAATGCCAAGTTAAAAAATGTGTACAAAATGACCTTTAAATGAAAATTAGAGTTTTGTTGTGTGTTACAGTGTAGAACCCACAAAGTACATCAGGTGTCATGAGTCATGAACATTATTGATCTTTTAATATAAGTTTTTGTAACTTTTATCTTGCTCATGTCTTTAGTGCAATCGTATGTTTTAAAACACAAAAAAATAAACGTATCACATTTTGCAACAAGACCTGGATCACTGATGCGTGGTTTTCCAACCTTGTAAAGATTTTACTTTTAAAGGGATCTTGAGAAGCTTACAATCTCCACCAGGCAGTGTACCTAACCGATGTAGTATAGTGACTGACAAGTACCGAAGGATTGATCATTATATATGGGAATAGTGTCGTTAGGATTGAAAGCTACATCAACTAGGTCTAAAGATGAGGGATGATTCCTTTTGTATTTTTATATTTTTATGAAAACAAGTAAAATATCTCGGGTATTGAAAGAATGGGCGGAATTAGTTGCTAGTCAACTAACCCAAAACTACTACTAATGCAAATAAAATTAAATAACAAGAAAAATAAAATGGTGAACTTCTTATGATGGGAAAAGCTTGTTTACTTAGATTTCACTAATCCCTAGTTAGCTTTTACTAATTAATTGACTTGTTACAGTTGTTTGGATGAAGGGTTGCATTCCTTAATACCAGTTGTGGGGCTGTGTACGTCATTCCCCAACTCTATAAGCTTCTATCTCTTTTTATGACGACACGTTTAATATCCTATCATTGCCTCCTTAATAGTCACTTATGCATTAAATACAACCAATAAAACCATAGTACACATCTGATTACGTTTCTTAAGACGTTCATGCTTGTTACCGTATATGAGATTAGCCAGTTTTCTTAAGTATAACGCGAAATCAATCACCCAAATCAACTAATAACAAGTTAACAACCAATAATTAACAAATAGGTTTCATTAGATCTAAGCAAATACAAAGAAAATTAAGCTAGCATGTTAATGTAAAGACAAGATAAAAAATCAATCAAACAATATATAGACATATTGAATGATTAAAAGGAGGACTTATCTTCAATTGAACATGAAAGAAAAGAGGGCTTGGAAACCTTAAGTTTGCTGGAAAATTCGCCTAGGGTTTATCTACCAAAAGTTACACACTAATAAATGAAAAATCCAAAACTATATATAGATATACAAGGGTGAAGGCGTCAGCTTTTAGATCCTGATGCCGTCAAGTCACAGTAATTAGGGTTTCTTGCCGCCAAATTAATCATCTTGACGCCGTCTCTTGTTGTTGTCTTCTGGGCTGTCTCTCTTTGTGGTAATACGTGACGGCCTACTTGAAATATAACATGACGCCGTCACATTATAATCAGCAAATTCTTCTCTGGCGCGTCAAGTGCAAATAGTTATCCTTCTCTTGATTCATTAAATGACGGCGTCACCTTGTGACTCCTAACGCCGTCATGTAGTGTTTCCAGCATGGTTTCTTGACTTTGTCGTTTTCTTCACTTTTAACTCCAAAAACGTTCA
Organism: Artemisia argyi; assembly: GCA_030686995.1. Lineage (NCBI taxonomy): Eukaryota > Viridiplantae > Streptophyta > Magnoliopsida > Asterales > Asteraceae > Artemisia > Artemisia argyi. The sequence goes on along the minus strand of CM060693.1, from coordinate 77,679,320 downwards.
AAATGCTCCATTTTCCAGAATTCTCGTCCAAAGTACCTAAAATGACAAAAGGAACGATTTGAGGTAATATTTGACCATAATATCACGATTTAGAGCTTAAATGACCTCCTAAAAGTGTAACAAATATTTCCTTATCAATCACCATATTGCAACAATACACAGTACCACATGTCCACATCCAATGAAAATTGAGTACAGACGCACACCAAAGGAGGAAAAAAAAGAAAAAAAACTCGGGTTAGTCAGGTTGACTCGAACCCGAATAGGCAAGTATTTTGAACCCGATACCCGACCCTAGTTCATGACCGTGTTAGTCGGTTTGACCCGAGTATCCTTATTCGGGTTCGGGTCCGGGTCGGGTCGATATTTATGACACCCTATGGGCAACAAGACCCAAGTTCGAGCCATGATGCCCTTGAGACTAGTGGTGCAAAAAACATTAACAGAGGGACTAACGGGCAAATAATATTTAAACACTTAACGGTCAAACTAACAGCCCATCCAAAATAGGGACTAAATGAGTGGAATATTTAAAAATTAGGTATTTATGGTGTAATTAAAATGATTTAGGGACTAAACATGAAATCTGAGCAAAAAATAGGGACCAAACGTGTAATTTTTTCCCATTTGTTTTTATGGGTAGTGAACACTTCTATTATTTTTTTTTTATGGGTATTTTTCTTTCAAATTTAGCATTTTTAGGGTATTTTACAACATTTTTTGACATTTTTGCCCATTTCATCTAATAGAAATTTTATTTTTTCGAATGGTAAGAATGTCAAAAGATGTCACAAAATACCTCAAAATGGATGAATCTGAAAGAAAAGTATCTTTTTAAGCAAAAAAAAAAAATTTTGTTCGCTACCCAAAAAAACAAATGATGTCAAGTATGATTTTGTGAATATCTATAATGATTAGAGGTAATCTGGTAACTTTTAAATCTTTCATCTACTATTTTCTGACAGTAGAAAATTATTTTAAGACATCTTAAAAACGAAAGATGAACAATATTATAGACATGGATGGAGTAGTAAGTTTCACAAAACAATTAAAACAAAGGTCAAAAGTATGAATCAAACGGAAAATATAATTCGCTAGCTCCCTTTACACTGTATTCTTAAGTTGTGATTTGGAGTGGATAGTGAAGGTAAGTGAAGAAAACAAAAAAATAAAATAAAAAATAAATAAATATAATGTTTTATTTATTTTTTTTATTTTTTTTAGAAGGAAACTAAAAGTAAAGTGTAGAAAAGGGGAAGTAAAGTGGTTGGTAAACTTTCATCTTATTTTTGGGATGAAAGTGAATGGGACAAAATTAATACTTATTATGATTAAATTGAACTTTTTTTAAAATTAAGTTAAGCACCAATTAAATAAATGATTGAGAGCATAATTGTCAAATTACATTTATTTCTTTAAAACAACTACGATGCATTAAGTGTTTTTTTTTCCTCTCTTAAACCCATCTTAAGTTGTTAATGCATCTAATACATTATATATTTAATAGCTAAAGCTTTGAGGAAAGACTTGATGTTTATCAAGTCTTTATATAAAAGCTTTTCAAAAAACTTTAGTTGCAATGCAAAAACCTCTTCCAAAATGCTTTTTAGAATAGTAAAAAGATTTAAACCACTTTACCCATTGTAGATGCTCTCACTTTACTCCTTTTCTTCTTACAACTAAAGAACACCAAGGGTGCGTTTGTTTTTTTTTAAAAAAAATGTCTTGCTAGCCCTCTTACTCTTACCAGTAAGAGGTGGGTAGACGTTTTGCTTGTTCGTTTTTTTCGTTTGAGTCAGACTAAGTTAGACATATAACATCTTACTCAGTAAGAAGTGGGGAACTTGTCTTACTGCCTCTTACTCGATAAGAGATTGAAGACTCGTGTTAATGTAATATATTTGATGATTTATTAACTATGTTATATTTATAATAAAAAGTCTTGTTTCATATTTACATAAGTTACTTAAATAAATTGTAGAAATGAGCACTTAAAATCATTCGAACGATTATACAAAAACAAACAACATTATTTTGTTCAGATTTAGACTTACTAGCCACCTCTCACTGGTAAGATGTGGTAGTCAGACTCAGACCTAAAACATCTTAATAAAATAAACACACCCTAACAAATTTTTAACAATCTTTCAATTTCTTTCCTCCACTTTCTATATTTCTTTTTACTTTCGTTTTCCTCTACATAAAAAGTAGCGAACACAGCGTCGTTTCTCGCTTTTCAATAAACACTAACAATAATGATAGTTAGGACTCGAGGTACTTATTGACAAAATATTTATGACTATCGTTACTAAAATGTGAGATTGCATAAGTTTAATTCATGTTAGATGCAAACATCCATGAAGTGGTCATGCCAAACTCATGAAAAGGAAGACATTCACCCGGTTTAATTCCGTCTGATGATAGGCTCAAATCTCGTGAATTAATCAGCCAAAAAGTCAAAAACTATGATATTAAAAAAGAATAATAAAAAAATTTGATAGTTTACAAACAAAAAGATCACACCACATCGACCTCTTTTACTTGCAAGTGAGTATAAATGTAACAACCAATGGTCTTGTGGTCCACTGGGCATGTCTTATTCAGTTAAGCGTGCCTAGTGGAGAGTAGTACCAGTTTGGGTGACCAAACCGGGAAGTCCTCACTTGTGGACCACTGCCCTGTCGGTACGATTTCAAAGTCCTTCAATGAAGGTTTCAACCCACAAGGGTTCGAATCTGGAGAATGCAGAGTTTACTTCAATTTAAGTGTCGTGCCTTCGGGCGGCTTAAGTTGAAGGTTTTCCCCTCATCGGGTTTCAAATTAGACATGGATTTCCCTAAAAGAAAGTAACCGTTAAAAAAAAAGAGTATAAATGTAACAACACTACTTTTTTTTTTTTGAACAAACAACAACACTACTTAACACCTAACATCTATTGAAGAAACAATAAATTTGTCGACAGAAGTGGCAGAAAATTATCACGGGCCCTTTTGTGACGTGTTCGTCCCATCTCTAGCGGTTTTGGTATGTGAAAAGAGCTGTTTGAGACCCGTCGCGTTCATCAAAGGACTTGTGGTCTAGTGGGTGGGGCTTAACTTGTTAAGCGAGCCATAAGTGGGAGTAGTACCGGATGAGTGACCATCCGGGAAGTCCTCACTTGTGGTCCACTTGTGGACCATATGTTCCGGAGATATTAGGCAATGAAGAGGAGAACCTGTAAGCCATTAGCTGCGCAGGTTCGAATCCAAGCCGGCCCCGGTTTTCATCCGGCTGTTTCTCCAGCGAGTAATCTCGTGTGGAGGCGGTACGGTTTCCGGGCGAAAGCCGTTTAATCCCCACTGCGCCAGCGTGGGCCCGGTTCAGACAACATAGTCTGGGTATGTGGTGGATGAGGGCCTGCTATTTGGCAGGTGCGACTCTAAACCATATATGGAAAAAAGTCACCTTTAAAAAAAAAAAAAAAAAAAAAAGAGACCCGTCGCGTTCACATTGTCACTTGGAGTTGATCTTTTTTCTACAATGATTTCATACCTTTTGGAATTTGCCTCAAGAAAGTTAATAATGTTTCTAAATTCTAACTAAGTTTTTATATTTGAGATATTAGCCTCTTAAGAAAGTTTCCTTAAGTCAATAATTATTTTTTATTTTTTATTTTTATTTTCTTTTATTTTATTTTAATGTGAAGAATATATTACCAACAAAACATATAACTGTTACATGAAATTCAAAGGAGGATAAAAAACATGCTAATGATCCTCAAGACAAACACATTAGTGACATTACAACTGAGTAAAATAGAAACTGAATTCTTCAACTATTCTTCACATTCTCATACCACAGTCACTACATTTCCCACAACAACATTTGACACCTTAATGCTATTCCAGTGTAGATTGTAGAATAACATAAGCCACAAATGTTAGTAGGCCTCAACTCTATAAATTGTTGAGTTAAGGTAGTTTATACATATGTTTATCTTTAAGTTATGTGATATACGGAACTCACTTCTCGTATCTGTTAAACATATATATATATATATATATATATATATATATATATATATATATATATATATATATATATATATATATATATATATATATATATATATGCTCGTGCTTGAAACAGACATGAATGATAACCATTGGAAAGTGATCAAATTGGCATACCAGTGTCGGACACACCCAAGTAGGTCGGTGATTTTTCTCGTTTTGTTTCAATTACACTGACAAGACACTATTGTACAAGATGGATAACGAGTGATGGGGTGCGTCTACTTGCAGAAGTCTTGGCTTCATTTCACTTCTTGTACATGGTAGAACCAATGTCGGTGTGTTTAAGTATAATGATAAACACATTCATATGTATGCCTGTGTTGTCATATAAAATGATGAACAGGGCCAAACATAGTTGTGTGTAGTTTTTTTGTTTTTTTTTTTTTTTGTTTTTTTTTTTTTTTTTTTTTTCTTATTGTGTATACTGAACTTTCAAATTTTGATCATTGTGTGTTTTGTCATCATTTTACCCTTATTTTTTTTTTAATTTCGAGAGGTAAAATAGTCATTTTACATGACAGAATAGTCACAGAAGGAAAATGATTGAGGGACCTAATTTGTGTGCCTAAAATCATGCCTAAACATATGTGGCATGATCCTGATGGTTTCTGAAAAAGTGGGTCCCCTGACTGCAACCACCAGAATGATGGCACGTAGATTTAGGCATGAATTTACACACAATGATCGAAATTTAAAAGTTCAATAAAAAAAAAAAAAAAAAAAAAAAAAAAAAAAAAAAAAAAAAAACTACACACAACCATAAAAAATGTCAAGTTAAATACATTTTCAAGCATTAACCCTTTCATATTCTAAATCTTATGATTTAAAATCTTTTTACTCCGTACACGGTACATCAAATAATGAAGTACTTGTATTTTGTAACCACTACTTGGGCATGTATAAACCAACACAATAAAGTAGTGATAGATCATAGATGACCCAACCTGGCTCGTTAGGATATACTTACAGTAAAACTTCTATAAATTAATACTCGATAAATTAATAACCTCGATAATATTAATAATTTGTCCAGTCCTAACTTGGGACCAGTACAAATTTGGACACTAATCGATAAAATAATAAGATAATAATTTTTTAGAAACCTTAGTGTATATATATTAGTCCCAACGAAACTATAAATTAATAATTACTAAAACTTCTATATATATGTATATATGTGTGAGAAAGAGATACACTTCAAAATCTTAAAATTGTTTAGTAAAAAATGAAATTCATTGTCACTTGTTATTTTTTGTTGAAATTCAAATTTATATTGAGTTTATCTCAAAATCTTCTTATTGTGGTAAAGTGTTGGTGTGTTGTCTTCTCATATTGCAAAAAAAGTGTTAATTTTATTTTCATAAAGTGTGAATATGAATTCATAAAATTTTAATTGAAACATGTTTTTCAAATTTATTTTTCATCTTTAAAGAGTATACATTGTAACTAGTATATTACACTTGAAAATTTAACGGCCATAATAAAACTACTTTAAATTAATAAATTATTAATTTATAGATATGATAATATCTCGTTAAATTAATAAAATATCAAGGTCCCAATACTATTAATTTATAGAGGTTTAAATGTATATACTAAAATTACATATCTTGACATGTTACATGTGATACGATCTAGCATTATTATATTATTATTATTATTAATTAATTATTTTATTTAGTTTCTTTTTATTAGATTTCTTGATGAGAAAGTTAGGGCATTAGGTTAAGTCTATTATAAACAGGGTATTAGGATTGTAATTCTTATTATGATGGGAATGAATATGAAGTATAGATTTGTTAATCAATTGGGGAATCGGTTTATCTCACTAATATAAACCATCAGGAGAGCTTATTCGACCACTCAAACGTCGATTACTCTATCTTTATTGTTCTTTTACCTCATTATCGACTTGGTTCGTATCAATTGGTATCATATTCATTCCCCGATGGTTTATATTAGTGAGATAAACCGACTCCCCAATTGATTAACAAATCAATACTTCATATTCATTCTCATCATAATAAGAATTACAATCCTAATACCCTATTTATAATAGACTTAACCTAATGCCCTAACTTTCTCACCAAGAAATCTAATAAAAGGAAACTAAATAAAATAATTAATTAATAATAATAATATAATAATGCTGGATCGTATCAATACTCCCGCCCCCAAAAACACCTTGTCCTCAAGGTGTTGCTTCAAAACGTCACATTGAGTAATTCCAGGATCCCATGTTCTTCTTTGAGCAGGAACAGGTTCTTGTTTCAATCGAACATTTGTCAAAAGATATCCAAGACAGATCTTACATCCCAACTTCAATATAATCTGCCATATAAACATCTTATGATGTTCTGCTTGATTTTGCTTGATTTTTCTTCCCAACAGAACGGAACTTTGCTCAACAGATGCAACAACAACATGTGCAACAGCAGCAAAAGGTGCAACAACAGCAAACTCGTTCTTGTTAATCATCTCATCTGATTCGAGCACCATAAGAGGTTCATCCAAGTCATCGATTACCTATTGCCCTAAATCTTCAACCACCATGATTGGTGTTGTAAGAGCCTCCTCTTCTATACCTGATGCAACCCTGAACTCTTCCAGGTTACAACCATCTTCACCATATGCTCTTGAACCGAATCCAAAATCCAACTTGTTCGCCTCATGGAAAGTAGTCTCCTCCACAACTTTCTTTTTCTCAAGAGCAGCAAAATCATCGTGGCAGGGTGCTTTTGTGACTGGTTGAGGCATTTCAACAGCCGATATGGGATTTCGAATGAAAGATTGAATTAGATTCTTTAGTTCTTCAATCTTTTGATTCACTTCTTCACGCCTCTGATCCTCTTCAATTGGTAAGCTCTATCCATTTGTTCTCGTCTCTCCGCAAGTACTTGTTTGATGTCATATATATCCATCTCCATACTTTGCTGCACAATTGCCATCCTTTGTTCAACTCTCATTGTCTCTTTATGGACCTTTTTGTAAGCCTCCATACTTGCTCGATGCTCTTCCATTATAGCCCGCCATATGTGTGTCATCGATACCCGAAAATAGAGATTCGAATGAACAGTAACTTCTGGATGTGAACAGTGATTCGGATGAATAGTGTTCTGATGAACAGTAACTTTTTTTTTTTTTTTTTTTTTTTTTTTTTTTTTTTTTTTTTGTGGAACCCTAGAATCGAATGCTCTGATGCCAATTGATACGAACCAAGTCGATAATCAGGTAAAAGAACAATAAAGATAGAGTAATCGACGTTTGAGAGGTCGAATAAGCTCTCCCGATGGTTTATATTAGTAAGATAAACCGACTCCCCAATTGATTAACAAATCAATACTTCATATTCATTCCCATCATAATAAGAATTACAATCCTAATACCCTATTTATAATAGACTTAACCTAATGCCCTAACTTTCTCACCAAGAAATCTAATAAAAGGAAACTAAATAAAATAATTAATTAATAATAATAATATAATAATGCTGGATCGTATCAATACTCCCGCCCCCAAAAACACCTTGTCCTCAAGGTGTTGCTTCAAAACGTCACATTGAGTAATTCCAGGATCCCATGTTCTTCTTTGAGCAGGAACAGGTTCTTGTTTCAATCGAACATTTGTCAAAAGATATCCAAGACAGATCTTACATCCCAACTTCAATATAATCTGCCATATAAACATCTTATGATGTTCTGCTTGATTTTGCTTGATTTTTCTTCCCAATAGAACGGAACTTTGCTCAACAGATGCAACAACAACGTGTGCAACAGTAGCAAAAGGTGCAACAACAGCAAACTCGTTCTTGTTAATCATCTCATCTGATTCGAGCACCATAAGAGGTTCATCCAAGTCATCAATTACCTTCTGCCCTAAATCTTCAACCACCATGATTGGTGTTGTAAGAGCCTCCTCTTCTATACCTGATGCAACCCTGAACACTTCCAGGTTACTACCATCTTCACCATATGCTCTTGAACCGAATCCAAAATCCAACTTGTTCGCCTTATGGTAAGTAGTCTCCTCCACAACTTTCTTTTTCTCAAGAGCAGCAAAATCATCGTGGCAGGGTGCTTTTGTGACTGGTTGAGGCTTTCCAACAGCCGATATGGGATTTCGAATGAAAGATTGAATTAGATTCTTTAGTTCTTCAATCTTTTGATTCACTTCTTCACGCCTCTGATCCTCTTCCAATTGGTAAGCTCTATCCATTTGTTCTCGTCTCTCCGCAAGTACTTGTTTGATGTCATATATATCCATCTGCATACTTTGCTGCACAATTGTCATCCTTTGTTCAGATCTCATTGTCTCTTTATGGACCTTTTTGTAAGCCTCCATACTTGCTCGATGCTCTTCCATTATAGCCCGCCATATGTGTGCCATCGATACCCGAAAATAGAGATTCGAATGAACAGTAACTTCTGGATGTGAACAGTGATTCGGATGAATAGTGTTCTGATGAACAGTAACTTTTTTTTTTTTTTTTTTTTTTTTTTTTTTGTGGAACCCTAGAATCGAATGCTCTGATGCCAATTGATATGAACCAAGTCGATAATGAGGTAAAAGAACAATAAAGATAGAGTAATCGACGTTTGAGAGGTCGAATAAGCTCTCCCGATGGTTTATATTAGTGAGATAAACCGACTCCCCAATTGATTAACAAATCAATACTTCATATTCATTCCCATCATAATAAGAATTACAATCCTAATACCCTATTTATAATAGACTTAACCTAATGCCCTAACTTTCTCACCAAGAAATCTAATAAAAGGAAACTAAATAAAATAATTAATTAATAATAATAATATAATAATGTTGGATCGTATCAATACTCCCGCCCCCAAAAACACCTTGTCCTCAAGGTGTTGCTTCAAAACGTCACATTGAGTAATTCCAGGATCCCATGTTCTTCTTTGAGCAGGAACAGGTTCTTGTTTCAATCGAACATTTGTCAAAAGATATCCAAGACAGATCTTACATCCCAACTTCAATATAATCTGCCATATAAACATCTTATGATGTTCTGCTTGATTTTGCTTGATTTTTCTTCCCAACAGAACGGAACTTTGCTCAACAAATGCAACAACAACGTGTGCAACAACAGAAAAAGGTGCAACAACAGCAAACTCGTTCTTGTTAATCATCTCATCTGATTCGAGCACCATAATAGGTTCATCCAAGTCATCGATTACCTTCTGCCCTAAATCTTCAACCACCATGATTGGTGTTGTAAGAGCCTTCTCTTCTATACCTAATGTAACCCTGAACTCTTCCAGGTTACTACCATCTTCACCATATGCTCTTGAACCGAATCCAAAATCCAACTTGTTCGCCTCATGGAAAGTAGTCTCCTTCACAACTTTCTTTTCCTCAAGAGCAGCAAAATCATCGTGGCAGGGTGCTTTTGTGACTGGTTGAGGCATTTCAACAGCCGATATGGGATTTCGAATGAAAGATTGAATTAGATTCTTTAGTTCTTCAATCTTTTGATTCACTTCTTCACGCCTCTGATCCTCTTCCAATTGGTAAGCTCTATCCATTTGTTCTCGTCTCTCCGCAAGTACTTGTTTGTTGTCATATGTATCCATCTCCATACTTTGCTGCACAATTGCCATCCTTTGTTCAGATCTCATTGTCTCTTTATGGACCTTTTTGTAAGCCTCCATACTTGCTCGATGCTCTTCCATTATTGCCCGCCATATGTGTGCCATCGATACTCGAAAATAGTGATTCGAATGAACAGTAACTTCTGGATGTGAACAGTGATTCGGATGAATAGTGTTCTGATGAACAATATTTTTTTTTATGGAACCCTAGATTCGAATGCTCTGATGCCAATTGATACGAACCAAGTCGATAATGAGGTAAAAGAACAATAAAGATAGAGTAATCGACTTTTGAGAGGTCGAATAAGCTCTCCCGATGGTTTATATTAGTGAGATAAACCGACTCCCCAATTGATTAACAAATCAATACTTCATATTCATTCTCATCATAATAAGAATTACAATCCTAATACCCTATTTATAATAGACTTAACCTAATGCCCTAACTTTCTCACCAAGAAATCTAATAAAAGGAAACTAAATAAAATAATTAATTAATAATAATAATATAATAATGCTGGATCGTATCAATACTCCCGCCCCCAAAAACACCTTGTCCTCAAGGTGTTGCTTCAAAACGTCACATTGAGTAATTCCAGGATCCCATGTTCTTCTTTGAGCAGGAACAGGTTCTTGTTTCAATCGAACATTTGTCAAAAGATATCCAAGACAGATCTTACATCCCAACTTCAATATAATCTGCCATATAAACATCTTATGATGTTCTGCTTGATTTTGCTTGATTTTTCTTCCCAACAGAACGGAACTTTGCTCAACAGATGCAACAACAACATGTGCAACAGCAGCAAAAGGTGCAACAACAGCAAACTCGTTCTTGTTAATCATCTCATCTGATTCGAGCACCATAAGAGGTTCATCCAAGTCATCGATTACCTATTGCCCTAAATCTTCAACCACCATGATTGGTGTTGTAAGAGCCTCCTCTTCTATACCTGATGCAACCCTGAACTCTTCCAGGTTACAACCATCTTCACCATATGCTCTTGAACCGAATCCAAAATCCAACTTGTTCGCCTCATGGAAAGTAGTCTCCTCCACAACTTTCTTTTTCTCAAGAGCAGCAAAATCATCGTGGCAGGGTGCTTTTATGACTGGTTGAGGCATTTCAACAGCCGATATGGGATTTCGAATGAAAGATTGAATTAGATTCTTTAGTTCTTCAATCTTTTGATTCACTTCTTCACGCCTCTGATCCTCTTCCAATTGGTAAGCTCTATCCATTTGTTCTCGTCTCTCCGCAAGTACTTGTTTGTTGTCATATGTATCCATCTCCATACTTTGCTGCACAATTGCCATCCTTTGTTCAGATCTCATTGTCTCTTTATGGACCCTTTTGTAAGCCTCCATACTTGCTCGATGCTCTTCCATTATTGCCCGCCATATGTGTGCCATCGATACCCGAAAATAGTGATTCGAATGAATAGTAACTTCTGGATGTGAACAGTGATTCGGATGAATAGTGTTCTGATGAACAATATTTTTTTTTATGGAACCCTAGATTCGAATGCTCTGATGCCAATTGATACGAACCAAGTCGATAATGAGGTAAAAGAACAATAAAGATAGAGTAATCGACGTTTGAGAGGTCGAATAAGCTCTCCCGATGGTTTATATTAGTGAGATAAACCGACTCCCCAATTGATTAACAAATCAATACTTCATATTCATTCCCATCATAATAAGAATTACAATCCTAATACCCTATTTATAATAGACTTAACCTAATGCCCTAACTTTCTCACCAAGAAATCTAATAAAAGGAAACTAAATAAAATAATTAATTAATAATAATAATATAATAATGCTGGGTCGTATCAACATGTTGTATTAATCGGACTTATTTGTATCGGATGGTATCAGTATTTGTGTAAGACTTATTTGTGCTTTAGCAGTTACATATAGCATTTGCAAAGACTTCTTATACTAGAGTGCAACAGCAGAAATTTCTATGTTTCACATTAAGGTACAACTATTATCTATCGTAAAGATTATGTCCATAGTAAATGTGCTTATAAGCAATTTTCAATGGATAAACAAAACAATTCGTAATCTAATATTCTTAAGGACATATGAATCTATAGATTGTCAAAAATAATATATGGCTAATCCAATGCTAAAACCTTGTATTACATAAAAGCAAACTTGATGCATAATCAGCAATGTAAGAAGTTTCTAAGCAATATGGAGCCATAATTCGGATACTGTACCAATCTCCTGATATTATTACTTGATTTTCATACTTGTTCAGGCAATTTCACTTCAGCTATGCCATTAGAACCAAGAGAATTAACTAAAGTTAGTGGACCTAATACCTGATGGATAGATAGATCATCATATATAAGCACTTAGCAATTAATCAACCATATGCTATGTCAATTTCATACTGCTTAGACGATAAATTTAGAAAATAACAAAGCCAATAAAACATGAAACGATGAAAATTTTGGATGGGGCCTTGCTTAGACAATTACAAAGAAAATATTGTCACATTCACACCCTCTTCATCAGATAGCAGACCATCTTGTAATGCAAACATATATACATCAACTAAACTTATTTGATATAAGTTGTTTGAATTTCAAGTAAAAGGCAATCATTTCACTTTTCCTTGACTCCAAATAAGCAGTACCATGGTAGATGTTAAAAACATTGATATTACCTCTGGAGTTAATCATCAATCCACGAGTAATGCATCTTACTTTTCATTAACTTCAATCGCCATACTGCATTATTTTGTTAGCTCCAAGTTTGCAACATTGACATTATCTTCGTCCTCATTTGAGTCAGAGTAGATACACAATCTCAGGAATCAAGAAAAAGTAGTGTCTCCATATAGGAACTCACAAAAAATGAGGATGGTTCTGCAGAAATCCCAATTTGATTGACTTGTCCGGAGTTTGGATCGTATTCAAAAAGTTTGTTGTCTTCTTCTCCTGACTGATTTGTCATTGCAATTATAGGTTCGCCACTCTTCCTAGATCCAAATACACCTTCAAGTGGCTCCTCAAGTGTGTTCCTCATGATGGTGTATATCTTTGTAAATGTTTTTTTTATCACCATTCTCCATCATCCAAACATGATAATCTGATGCATCCACCTCACTATCGAATTGAAGCACAGCAAGGGACTCCTTTAACTTACATATATGCAACCCCATGCCAAGGACACACGCTAAATTATAAGGAAAGTGTATTTCCGTAAATTCTTTACTAATCATATCAAATGACAAAATAATATTAGACCCACCCCTAGTCATATCGTATGCACCCCAATAAATATACCTATCAATCGCAACCTGATCATCCTCATCATATAATGCAATTGTGCTTCGAGGCAGATTGATGGATAGAATTTTCCAACCTCCAGAGCTTAACCTCAAAACCTCAACTCGCCAAGTGGTGCGAGTCATAAAGTTGATTCCCTACGAACTATATTTCATTGTAATGTTAACAAGTATAGGGTCAAGAGAACGAGGACAAACCCCAAAACCAACAAAAGTATCATACTAATTTTTTGTATATAACAAATCGGCACATATATATCAATCGACTTCCTAATGGCGGGATTCCAAATAACAGCCGTTATCGTTCCGAAATATGTAAGTTTGTCTTTTCCAAAAAAAGCATACAAGCAAAACAAGCCTTGTGAGCTACCAAGCAATACTGGATCATAAAGTTGTTTAGCAGATATGGGAACAGGCAGGGAAACTTTCTGATGTGGGAAAGTATCATTATCAGCCACAGAAACATAGTTTTGCTCAAAACCATATCTTATAAGTATATTGCGATGCAGCTTAGTATGTTGGTAATTAACTAATTATGGATAAATGCAGAGCTGTAAATGAGAGACTTCCATAGTTTTGAAACAGATCTGAACTGAATCAATGCTTTAACAGGGAGCCTTTTCATGATTTCCTGTTTGATTTCGAAAGGTATGTTGTCCGACATTTTTTATTTTGGGGATTTGTAACAAAAGGGGATGGTGGTGTTTTAGGAGTAATCCAGAACCTAGGAAAATATCTCCTGCGAGTGAAACAAAACGAGTCAAATGGGTTCAAATTTGACAAAAAGTGAATCTGGTCAAGGTCAATATTTCCAATTCAATTACAAACGGAAACAAAGTTCATGCATGGACAACCTTCAAAAATACGTAATTTCATTTGTTTACGCATCAAACAATTGTGTAGTTAAATAAATGGATTGTACCAGGGGAGGAGGGGATGGGGTGAATAGCAGGTGCTAGGCCCCTCCCAACTAGCCTACTAAATACAATATGGTATAACTTGAAAGCCCATTTTTTTGAAGTATATTAATGATCGGCCTCTCCAATCCCATATATTCAAATAGGATGGAACATAAATAAGGTGTTAAAAGTAGAAGACACACAATCCCAAGTTCCCAACAAAAGAAACTGACAATTTCATAATCATTACATCAGGTTTTGAATGCTTTAATTGTCTATATTTTCAAATGTTTATTATTTTGATACAAAGTGTTATTATTTGAATATACTTTTTATTGTGTAATTATGGCACAAAGTTTTTTATTTTAGATTGGCTCATAGGTCAGAATAGAACAATCGATTCTTAATATGATATATTAAGGCTTGTGTATTAGTTTAAGCTTCCTAGATTCATTAGATATTTAGATATGTGTCTATTTTTCTAGATTAGCATGTTGTGTTATATATGTTCGCACTAATGTTATCATTTTATCAATTAAGTTCGGCCCCCCTCAACTTGAAATCCTGCCTCCGCCCCTGGATTGTACAATTAACAAATAGTTGTTGAAATGATGACTATTCCACATAAGTTATTCGGTTTCTTAGCTAAGGGGGGCGTTTAGATTAGTTTATTGTATGCGCATATCGGCTTATTAAAATTTGGAAAACTCAAGCTCTACTAATCTTATTAGCTTATCAACTTAAGGTTATGGCTTATTTAAGTCAGAATCTCAATTAAATAAGCTCCTAAGCTTAAAATGGGAGTTTATCGGCTTTTCTAAATGCGAGTAAACCGATAAGCCCGTAAAACCCAAGCCCCCCTCAGGGGGTTAAGCACCTAGTAGTTAGGGAAGAGATCTTGGTTGAATTCTCACTAGGTACATATCTTAGGGGTTGTGGGCGGCCAGGGAAAGCGTTGCAAACGGTCACGGAAATACCTAAGTGAGGCCGCGTGAATCTGAGTCAAAGACTTGCCCTCCCAAGAAAGCCTTGAAAAGGGAAAAGCTCATCCGTTTATATGTTTATTTAATTTAGGGGGTATTTATCTAAGCTTACATTTTGGGGTTAGGCTTAAATTTTATGTTCAGCTATGGCTTATAAATTATAAGCTTATTATATTTAATAAGGTAAAATGACTAATAATTACATAAACATCTAACATTATAACAGTTATATGAGGGTATAAAGTGTTTGAGGTGCGATCTCCTACAAAGGAGACTAAAAATACAAAGTCTACAAATGCTAGAAAGCCACTCACCATGTGACAAGTGTCCACCACCCACTCCCTCCCTTTTTTCTTTTTAAATTCGGTTAGGGGGCATTTTGGTTATTTTAACTTGTTTCTTTATTCCACCCTAAAACTTCAAACGCAAATATCTTTCAAACGACAAACTTTTACGAAAAATCGATTTCACCATAATTTTTAAAATTTAATCCTCTTTAATTTGGTATAAATTTTATTAAATATTTCGAACTTTTTTTTTTACATATAAAGTGGGTCTTGATTTTTTTGTCATTTTCGGCCCTATTTTTACCCTCATAAATGTTGAATCGTTAAAAACTTAAAACATGAAAATTATAGATTTTTGTTCACTCTTTACACAGGTTTTTGAATCACTCAAAACCGATCTTATATGAGTAAGATAACACACGTTAAAGATTGTGTTTAACTCATATTTGTTGCACACAATATGTTTGATGAAATGTCTAGCTTATATATTTTGGGTTAAAATTGAGCTAAATGCACTAATTTTTGTTTCTCAATGCATTGTTAATCATTTTATTAATGTAAGACTCAAAAAGTAAAGTTTTTTAATCATTATATTTTTAAAATATACATTTAGTTCATCAGTTAGGTTATTAGGTTCATCAGTTAGGTTATTAGGTTCATCACTTAGGTTACTTTGGTTCATCAGTTTTTATGGTAACATTTTTGACTAATTGAAGAACCTAAACACATAACACATGACAAATAATAATAAGTTCATCAATTAGTCAATAACTGATAAACAAACTGATGAACCTAAAATTAATGAACCTAACTGATGAACCTATAGTTATAGGTTCATCAGTTAGTCAATAACTGATAAACTAACTGATGAACCTATAATTAATGAACCAAAAAGTCAATGAACCTAATTGATGAACCTATAATTAGTTAATAATTGATGAACCTATAATTATAAGTTCATCAGTTAATCAATAACTGATGAACCTAAACATTTGATCAAATTTAATGAACCTAAAATTGATGAATCTGAAAAAATTGATGAACCAAAGTAACTGATGAACAAAATGTCTAACTGATGAACCTATAACCTATAACTTAACTGATGAACAAAACATAACCTAACTGATTAACATAATAACCTAACTGATGAACCTAATAACCTAACTGATGAACTAAATGTATATTTAAAATATAATGATTAAAAAAAACATCACTTTTTGAATGTTACATTAATAAAATTATTAACAATGCGTTGTGGGAAAAAAAATAAGTGCATTTAACTCGATTTTAAGACAAAAAATCTAAGCTAAACATTTCATCAAACACGTTGTGTGCAACAAATATGACTAAAACGTCATCTTTAACGTGCGATATCTCACTCATATCATATCGGATTTTAGTGATTGAAATTTCTGGGTAAAGAGTGAATCAAAATCTACAACTTTCGTGTTTTAAGTATATTATGATTCGACAATTTTTAAGATAAAAAATAAGGTTGAAAATAGCAAAAACATCAAGAAAATCATGACCCAACGAATATGTCTAAAAAAAGTTTCGAAAAAATTAAAAAGATTTATACCAAATTAAAGAGAATCAAATTTTAAAAATTTTGGTGAAATCGGTTTTTTCTAAAAGATTGACATTTAAGAGATATATGCGTTTGAAAATTGAGGTGGAAAATAAAAAACGGGTCAAAAGACCAAATTACCCCTGGGCGGATTTTATGTATAATTTAAAGTGGGGGACACGTGTCACACTATGAATGACTTTGTACACTTTGTAATTTTACTCACTTTGCAAAGGATCCGTATTCTAATATGTTTTGCTATAACACCCCTTAAATATGCCCCCCACCCCCAAAGGGGTGTTTGTTTAAGTTTATTTTGCAGGGCTTATAAGTTTATTAACTTATATACCTAAAATAAGCCCATACAAGTGTTTGGGAACCTAATAAACTAAGAGACTTATAAGCTAGCTTATATAAATATATGGGGAGGGGGGATTTAATACCTCTGTTTATCAATTACAATTTTAAATGTTTAGTAGCATTCATGCGCCATTAAATGCTTATGCTACATAAGCCTAAGCCCAAAAGATAAAATTTTCAAGGTTCATCAATTGTTATATTCAACAAAAATCTTCGAAAATTTTATAAAAACTGTCAACAAAGGTGAAGTTGGGGAATCAAAAATCGTTGCATTTTCTTTATTTTATTATTATTTTTTCTTTTTCTTAAAGATTTTCACTATTCTTTAATGAACAAAAAACTTTATGCCTTTTTTTAACAAAAAAAAAAAAAAAGAAAAAAAGAAAAAAAGACTTTACATAGCGATTCTTATTGGTTGTCTTCCTTTTGTTGTGAATTTTTTTTCAATTTTTTGAAGAACTCATTTTATCATCCATAACACGTGTTGCTCTTTCCTCAATTTTTAGACTTTTAACAATTTAAGACTTTTTATAGTATCCCAACCCTAAATTCATAAGCCCAACAACATGAGTTTACCAAACACTTAGGGGGTGTTTGGTTTAAGGATATGAGTATTAAGGAATGGGTTTTATTCCTATTGCATTTGTTTGGTTGGTGGATTTGGTACTTAAATATGGGTATCAAACCCTCAAAAGCATGCAACCTATCAAGGGTGATGGGTTTATAAACCCATTCCCATTGCCATACCCATAATTGGGTTTTGTTTAGTTATGTAAGCTAATAAGATCATAAGCCCTAAATAAGCTTAAACAAACACCCCTTTATTTCATAGAAACAATTCACAAATATACAAATTAGTTGTGCATAACATTCCCATATAACACTATGGAAGCCAATCCCATAACAAATATTGAACAACACAAACAAGATCCGTCTCAATACCTGTGTAATGAGGGCACCGAGACAGAAGATGTCAGCGTGGCGGTGAGACAATAGGGTTGAAATGTAGTTTCTTTTTAGAGGTTTTTCTAAGTGATGTTTTATGTGTTTAGTCGAAGAAAACATCATGTGTTTCTCATTCTCAAAAAAGCATTATTTTTTTCCAAAAAGTTGATGTTTCTCATTCTCAAAAAAGTTTTTTAGAAAGTACAAGTTGTAGGGATCTAATGAGAAAAAAAAGGTAAAATGAAAAAAAAATTAATCGCACATTTTAAATAAGTTGGAGAATTTCAATTGAAAAGATGCATACGTAACTATAGTTTCTTTTCACCTTTTTAATTTTAACTTTTCTTCTCATTTAATCATACCTATATACTACAGATTTATTTCACAGTTTTAACACAACTATTTAGTTAAGAAGTTTCTCACACAAAGTAGCTAAAATGATTTTTTTTGCATATCGACTAGAAATTTCCGGCCTGATTAAAAGTTTGGTTGTAGATTGGCAACTTCAGTATTTCATGCCCATTGAATACCGTGTTATACCTGTTTTGATTCGTGGTAGGTGTAGTAAAAGAAACACCTCTCGCTTTGCTTGCAAGACTATAAACAAGCCTTGGCATTTTGACCCTATATGGGAGAGAGCTCTTTTAACTCATAAAGAAAACAATTACCATGTTCTATTGCAAGACGAGAAGCATGAGTGGAGCGGTCTAACTAGACGTGTAATGTCCGAAAGGCAGATCGAGCTTATTGGTCTAATGCTTTCTGGGTACTGGCCAATTCTGAAAGATTTCACTTAGCTTACTAAACTCATAACGGAGTAGTAATTTAAATAACAATTTGAAAAAAAGTTTGATAAGCTGACTAGCAGATTTAAAACAACTTAGATGAATTTAAAAAAAATGGAAGATTGGCGCACTCTCATTTGTTATTTACACACTCAAATGTACAAACTGATAAAACAACATATAATAAGTGTACAACTGCTGAATACATGGATTAGAGTGTGCAAATCAAGGCTATCAGATTGTGATCTCGCGTGGGATCGTTTTTGTCTTTGCAAGATCGTAGGAACGGATCGCGATCCTACCAAATTGTCATAGTTTGTAAACAAATGACAAACGAGTTAAACTGTTTTATATTTCTACTCAACGTCAAAGATAAATTCGTATAATATACTTTTGAAAATGACAAAGTTCAAATTTCAAACACCAAAGTAATAGTAAAACACAAAAAATTCAAGTTTCAATCGTTATTTTAATGATTTAACGAAATAATATTCCATAACATGCCTCCTAAATGTCTCAAAACATACGAGCTATCTACATGATTTCAAGAAAACAAACGTTTCATTAGTGGTATTTCAAAACATACCATTTGATTAGTTTAATCTAAATAAAATAAAGTAAATTGAATTATTGAACATTTTTAAACTATAATCTATTTAGAAAAGTAGAAACTAGGTATAAACTATAATTTATTTAGAAAATGAAACAACAGTGGTTTACTTATTAAACATTACTAAAACAAACATTTGTTTTTTGGCTTAAGCAAGTGAGATGGATTTAAAAGATAGAAAAAGTAAAAAGAAAAAAAAAATAAAATAAAAGTGAACTCTGATCGCGTGACGATCTTACGATCTTACGTGCGATCCTACGATCTTACTTACGATCCTACCACATATGCATCCTACCACGATCCTACACAGTTTTAGCTAGTGAACACGTAAACTCGTACGATCCTACGAGTTTACACGCGATCTTGACAACCTTGATGCAAATCATTAGCTTAAAAAAAATAGTACAATAACATAAATTATAATGTTCCTGTTTTGATTCACGAGTATATTGCTAGGTAAAGTGGACCAAACACAATCGCTCAATATTTTATTCACGATGACAAACAATACCCATAACTGATAATCCGGAGTACAAGAAATACACATTATATATCACACAATGAGATGTTGCGAAACCTCCCAAAAAAGCTAACAAGGTCATATTTGAAAAACGTTACATAGAATAAAAATACTCGTACTCAGTTTTCTTTATCCTCTTCGTACTCATCCTCTTCGACATCATCAGCCACGGCGTCTTGATACTGTTGATACTCGGACACCAAGTCGTTCATGTTACTCTCAGCTTCAGTTAATTCCATTTCATCCATCCCCTCAGGGGCGCAGCTACATAGGGGTGGGGGAGAGGGGGGCGCCCTACCCCCGAAATTTTTTTTGCGATGTAGGGGTATATAGTTTTCGTGTAGAAAAATTTCGGTATATTCGGTTTCGACCCCCCAAAATTTCAGTATTACCCGAAAAATAGCTTTAGGGAAAAAAAATTATATCCTGACCCCCACTGAAAATTTTCTAGCTTCGCCACTGCATCCCCTCACTAGTGTACCAATGCAGAATCACCCATAAATATAGGTGACATAGACAAGCCCGTTGGAGGAATGTCACACGCTCGCATTGTTAGGGATCCGTTCTACAAAATAAAGTTTTTGTTTTGTTCATTAATCATTTGCTCGTCGACCTCTTTTGTGGACATTTTTCCACGAAACATAGTTGAGGCTAACGGCCGTGTCATGGGTTAGCTGCACACATCATGATTTTGGAGTCCCACATTCGTTCGGTGAGTTCTGGCATAGCGGCATACACGTCTTGAAACACTTTTAGCTCAGAATGTTTAGTCGGACTGGCACGGTTCAGCAAAAATTATTAAGGAACACTAAAACCCACTGACTAAGAGTAAGGTTGACACATATTCTCGATTTCATACTGCTTAGATTAAAAATATATATATATATATATATATATATATATATATATATATATATATATATATATATATATATATATATATATATATATATATATATATATAGAAAACCAATAAAACGTGAAATGAGGAAAATTATGAATGCCATTACTTAAACTAATACTAAGAAAATATTGTCACTATCACAGTCTCACACCCTCTTCATCACAAAGCAGAACATCTTGTAATGTAATTAAATTTACATTAACTAAACTTATCTGATATTATTTATTGGATTTCGAATAAAGATGCAATCGCTTCAATTTTCCCTCAACTCAACTAACCTGTACCAAATTACATGTTAGAAACATTGATATCACCTCTAGAGTTAAGCTTCAATCCATGCGTAATGCATCTAACCTTTCATTAACTTCAATCTCCATCCTGCATTACTTTGTTACCTCCACAGTTTGCAACTTTGACTTTATAACTGTTCTCATTTATGTCAAAGTAGATATGCAATCTCAGTAATCAAGCAAAAGTAACGTTTCCGTATAGGAACTCACAAAAAATGAAGATCGTTTTGAGAAAATCCCAATATGATTGACGTGTCCGGAGTTGGGTTCGTATTCAAAAAGTTCATATTCTCCTTCTTCTGGCTGATTTGTCATTGCAATTATAAGTTCACCACTCTTCCTAGATCCATGTAGACCTTCAAGTGATGCCTCAAGCGTGTTACTCACGATGGTGTATATCTTTGTAAATGATTTTTTATCACCGTTCTCCATCATCCAAACATGATAATCTGGTACATCCACCTCACTGTGGAATTGAAGCACTGCAAGAGACTCTTTTACCTTACATATAGAGAACCCCATGCCAAGGATACACAAATTATAAGGAAGGTGTATTTCCGTAAATTCTTCACTTATCATATCAAATGACAAAATCAGATTAGAACCACTAGTCGTATCGTAAGCACCCCAATAAATATACCTATCAATTGCTACCTGATCATCCTCATCATGTAATGCAGTTGTGCTTCGAGGCAGATTGATGGATAGACTTTTCCAAGCTCCGGAGCTTAACCTAAAAACCTCAGCTCGCCAAATGGTGCAAGTCATAGAGTTGATTCCCTTCGAACTATATTCCATTGTAATGTTAACAAGTATAGGGTCAAGAGAACGAGGACAAACCCCGAAACCAACAAAAGTATCATGCTCAATCTTTGTATCTAACACATCAGGCACAAAAATATCAACCGACTTCCTAATGGCAGGATTCCAAATAACAGCCGTTTTCGTTCCGGAAAATGTATGTTTTTCCTCAAAAGCATACAAGCAAAACAAGCCTTGTGAGCTACCGAGCAATATTGGATAATAAAGTTGTTTAACAGACATGGGAACAGTCAAGGAAACTTTCTGATGTGGGAAAGTATCATCATCCGCAACAGAAACATAGTTTTGCTCAAAATCATTTCTTACAAGGATATGTTGATGCAGCTTAGTGCATTGATAATCAGCGATAAATGTAGAGTTGTCGATGAGAGACTTCCATGGTTTTGAAACCGATCTGAACTGAATCAATGATTTGACAGGAAGCCTTCTCATGATTTCCTGTTGGATTTCGAAAGGTATGTTGTCCGACATTTTTAAATTTGGGGATTTGTAACAAAAAGGGATGATGGTATTTTGCGAGCAACTGGAGCTGTATAAGGTTCTGCAGAAGGTAGAAAACGATCTCCCACTACAAAATGAAACAATGAAACGGGTCAAATGAGATCAATAATAAGTACAAACAAAAATGAGCCAAGGTTAAGTAGGTTTAATTTTCAGAAAAGAATAGGATCAAACAGGTCAATATAGATAAATTTGATTACGAACAAAATCAAAGATTTGTTTCAGCATCAAACAATTGGATAGTTAAATTAATGAGTTGTCCAATTAGCACATAGCTGATGCAATGATTGATGACTCATCCCCATATTTTATTCAGTTTTTTTTTTTTTTTTTTTTTTTTTTTTTTTTTTACCATAATTTCCGACCTTATGGCCGATGAGGTTCAAGCCCATCGCAACACATACTCAAACCGGGTAAGCCCTCCCCATTTTGAAAAAGTTGGCATGACCATTTCTCAGTTATTTGCACCTAAAACTTAATTTGAGACGTTGCACATTTTAGTGATCACTAGAAAGGTGCCCGCGCGATGCGGGGGCGGATTATTGGGGTAAAGAGGAGGGAGGTGGGGTGGTGGAAAGTGGTTGTTGAGGTGGTTATAAATTGTTGGGGGTGGTTGTTGAGGTGGTTATAAATTGTTTGGGGTGATTGTTAGGGGTGGTTGTTTCTATAATTAGTAAGTAAAAGTCTGAATTTTTAAGCCTTTCTAATTATAGAATAGTACCAAATACATTATATAGTAGTAGAGAATGGATCCAATGAGAAGAGTTATTGAAATTAGAAGAATGAGAAAAAATACTAGCCACTTATTTTAAATAAGGAGTGAGAAATAATAGGGAGATGCATCTATTTTTGTAGATGCATCTCAAATTTGTGGTTGTAATTTCTTCTCATCTTTCTCATCTTAATTATATTTCTCATTTGATCCTTTCTCTATAGTAGTATAGATAATTAAAAATCTTTTTACCACTTAGCCACCATTGGGTTACTTAGCTAAAATAGAGTGTTTAGATTAACATATTTTATGAGCCTATCCGCTTACTGAAATGTGGAAAACCTAATAAACTCTATTGGACATACGAGCTTATCAACTTAAGGTTATGGTTTTGTTTAAGCTTATATATGGCTTATCTATACTACTATATAATGCATTTTGGACTATTTTATAATTAAAAAGGCTTAAAATTTAGACTTTTTTTCTTGCTTATTATGAAAAGATTTCAAAATTAATTTGTTAGAAAGCAAGTTGGCTACGAAGTTTGTTAGGAAGCGGTTGGTTGTTCAAACTAAAATTATTTGGCTTAACCATCTCTATTATCTCTACTTATAAAGCATGAAGACAACTAAATGTGTAACCAAATAACGTAAAATATAATCACACGGTACCCGCCGCTGCATTGCGTGGATACCGTTCTAGTTAGTTTATATGTATTCGGCTTATATAACATAAGCTACAATTTTGTGGCTTATTTTGACACTTATGGGCTTATATAACATTTACATAAGTATCAAAATAAGCCACAAAATTGTGGCTTATGTTATATAAGCCGAACACATATAAGCTAACAAGGCGTATATAAGCTTAAACAAACACCCCCTTATTTAAACCATAATCTCAATGTAACAAGCTAATAAGCCCAAAAGGTGAGTTTATCAGCTTTTCCAATTGTGAGTAAGCTGATAAAACCATAAAATAAGCCAACCCAATCACCCCTTAAAATGACAACTTTTAGGCTAAAAAAAAATTATTTCATCACAAACCAAAGACAATTCGCAAATATAATGTTTTGTTTCATATGATTGGTGCTAAACATTGATATAACCACAAAAAGAAATTAACATCTAAATAGCAAAAACTAAATACAGTTACAGAAACAACAAACAAATCATTTCAATAATTAAATCAATCTTAGCACCTGTGACACTCAAAAATAAAGGCTCCGACTTGCTCACTCGATGGAAGATGTCGTCCTTGCGGAGAGGTCAGAGGCGTTAGGGCTGATAGCAGTTTTTCTTAAAGCTTTATCAATGCACAGTGTAGCACATTTCAATACTATGTTATAAAAGTTAGGCTAAAGCATTTGGACCGAAGACCCGGCCCGACCCGACCCGAGAAACCGACCAAAAAACTGATTTATTGGGTCGGGTCGGTTCGGTCCGGTTCTGGCCAAAAAACCGACCGAACCGACCCGACCCGAGTAATTTCGGTTTCGGTTTAGGATTTTTCGTTTTCGGGTTTCAGGTTTGTCGGGTCGGGTTTAAGCCAGAGTGTGTAAATAAAAGTTAAGGGCGTGTTTGGTTCGTAGACAGGTTTATGATTAGGATTATTAATTGGATATGAATCTGAATTTGGTTTAAGATTTGAATTTAACGTAAGAAAATGAAAAATAATATTAAAAAACATGTTATGTATTAAAATATGCATTGAAATTAAAATATATCATATAAAAAATAAATAGAAAAGACTAACAGAGAGTGAAAGCTTGAGAGGACTCATAAGAGAGAAAACCAACTTATACCATTAGGAATTCTACATGTCTCGATTTCTTGATTTAACCCAAAAGCCATATGTGACACCTCAATAAACAACTTTTTTTTCTTTGAGTCCTAATTTTTTTTTTTTTTTTTTGAAAGGCAATATATAAAAGGCGAAAAGCCGCAACCAAAATACAAACAATGACATCCACTTATCAACAAGATGATTAAATGAAGTGAACCCGAAAAAACAAAACAAACCAAAACTTAAAAGAAAAAAAAAACTACAAAAGCTAGAGACCGCAAACCATGTCATCAAGTATGCTCCCAATTTACAAAAGGCCTGGTCCACTCAATGACAACCAACCACGAAATCACAAGGGATGAGAATATATGAGACCAAGACCAGAATTAACATAACGCAAATATATAACACACTACAACAAAATGCCTCCTAAAATCAACTTCCTTTATCGGTGGGTGTTTTATTGTTTAGGGGTTACACAGACAGTTTTCGACTTATATGTTATAAATCATTTTATTTATTTATTTATTTATTTATTTATTTATTATTATTATTATTATTATTATTATTATTAGGCTTAGAGCAATGATAGACAGACCTAATAGACATGGCTAGATTCATGCCTAATCCATTAAGAATATGACACATGACTCTAAATCTTTACTTATGATTTTGCCACTTGTGATCATCTTGTTCTTAGGCATGTTATTAGGTATGCATTTAGGCTTAGGGTGGTGGCAATGGAGCGGCATCAAGATCGGTATGCAGCCATGCCGAGCTGCAACACCATCGCCACGGCTGCGGCATAGCTGCGGTATGGGCTCTTGCGGCTATAATTGCCGATTCGGTATTGAGGGAGGAACAAATAATATAGCCGTTGGTAATTAGGGGGTGGCAACGTTGAAGTTTATGGATCGGCATGGCTCGGCAACCATCAGCAAGCCCATTGCCTCCTAGTCGGCATGCAATATTCGGCAACCCATGCGGTGAACATCACCGATGGGCATGAAGGATACATTCAAAAAATTGTACCGTTGGAGCATTTAATTATATGTCCGTTTGGAACTTTTTCCAAAAAAAAAAATAATAATAAAATAAAATAAAAAATTCCTTTAAAAACTCACCATTTTCCTTTTCATTTTCACATCTAAACTAATATCAAATCACACATACAATTTACATTCTAATAACCATGTCATCATTTTGTTCATCCTCAAACGAGATAATTATTCCCCCCGACTCATCCGAAGAATTGTTATCCGGTAGTACAATCGAAACCTTTTTAGCCGTGTACGAATCTCTTGAAGACACGGCAAGCTCTACCTTCATCCGTGGTTATGTAAAACGTCTTCGTGATAAAGCTTTAGAAAATTTAATGAATGACTATTTCGTTGAACAACCAAAGTTTAACGAAGATGTTTTTCGTGATCGTTTTCGTATGAGTAAAAGATTGTTTTTAAAAATTGTAAATGACATTGACGCGCAATTCGAATGGTTTCAAGAGGGTCAAGACGCGTTTGGAAAGATTAGTTTCACGCCGTTACAAAAATGCACATCGGCAATACGGCAACTCGCAACGGGTGAACCTCCAGATAGATTCGATGACTATTTAAACATGGCATGAAGAATTTCAGGTTATTATTAATTTTTTGTATTCGTTATTAAATTTTTTTATTTGTTATTTATTATTTTTATTCATTATTAATTTTTTTTAAAAATGTTTTTTTGTACAATAATATTTCGTTATTATTATGTTTTTTAATATTTTTGTTTTTTTATATAAAATAATATTTTGTTATTTTTTTTTGGTTATAAAGTTATACGGTCGAGAGTTCTTACGTAGGCCGACAACTCATGACATTGCATGGCTATTCGAGGTACATGAAGAAAAACATCACATTCCTGGAATGCTTGGTAGCATTGATTGTACACATTTCACTTGGCGAAATTGTCTTAAATATTTGAAAGACCAATATAAGAGATGTGATCACCAATACCCAACTATTATGCTTGAAGCGACGGCTTCATATGATTTGTGGATTTGGCATTTGTTTTTTGGTCCGCCCGGCTCAAACAACGATATCAATGTTTTGAATCAGTCTCCATTATATGTTACCGAGCGAAATGGTACGGCGCCAAACAGTTCTTTTTATTTACGTGGACATCTCTACAAACGTGGATATTATCTTGCCGATGGAATCTATCCTAAGTATTCAACTCTTGTTAAAGCATATCCGTATCCCACTGACCCGAAGGAAAAGAAGTTCAAGAAACTACAAGAGTCTGCAAGAAAGGATGTCGAACGAGCTTTTGGTCGTTTGAAGGGAAAATAGTTTATTCTCAGTCGTCCTCTACGACCTATGACCGTCGCAAAAATTCGACAAATTGTTTATACGTGTATTATATTGGGTAATATGATTTTAAAAGACGATGGTGTGGCAATATCACTGGTTCACATAATGGATCAGCCGGTCACGCCAGTTTATGACGATAGTGTGCTAGAAGAGTTACTCGACGAAGATATTCATAACCGCCTTCAATATGATCTTACGGAGCACGTAGCGGCGCAAGACTTACCATACCTCGATGACTAGTCATTTCCTATTTTTATTATTTTTTTTGTTTTTATTTTCCTAAGTATATGTAACTTTTATTTGAATTATTAATAAATATTGATGTTTTTAATTAAATTGTAAATATAATTATGAATTTTAAAAATAAAAAAATATAAAGTTTAGGCATGGTTAGACAACATTGTCACTAAAAATAAATACTTAGGCATCATTAGACATGAAATGTGTTGGAATTCATTCTATTGACTAATTACAATTAAGTTTTAGGCATGGTTAGACAACATTGCCACCCCTTAATGTTATTCTCCCTTTTCAGAAAAATATGGCCGTTGGCCATTATCACTAGAACACGGTTTTCTTTTTTTAATGTTTTCTGTGTATTTTTAATGTGTGTTTAAGCAGTGGAGATGTTGAAATAAATGAATGGGAACGTGAAGATTTGGAAGAAGCAAGGAATAAAAGAGTGTGTTAAAGGGCAAAAAGAAACGTGGCAGTATCTAAGCTCATGTGTTTGCCGACTTTATTATCCTTGTCGTCAATTTCCAACTATACTTGTTTCCAGAGATGTTAAATTCATATAAACTTTTTTTTTTTAGTATTATATAATTTTCTTTTTATTATTAATGAAATATTATGTTTTTAATACATTGTTTAATATAATTTATAAATATAAAAAATAAAATAAAAAATTAAATTATGTGAGGTATGAGATCATGGTTGCCACTAAAAAAGTATGGTGAGGTATGATTAAGGTATGAAATGAGGTGTAATGATATTATTTGTGGGTGGTGAGGTATGTGTTTTTTTTTAAGCATGGTTGCCACACCCTTATATGATTTTGTTATATCCATAAATTTTAAAACAAGCCAAGAAATTGAGTATTATGAAATATAGGCTGAATTCAAATAAGCTCATTAACTTACATATGAGCTTAAACAACACCCTTTTTATCGGA
The DNA here is from genome assembly GCA_030686995.1 of Artemisia argyi. NCBI lineage: Eukaryota > Viridiplantae > Streptophyta > Magnoliopsida > Asterales > Asteraceae > Artemisia > Artemisia argyi. The sequence goes on along the minus strand of CM060693.1, from coordinate 77,650,851 downwards.
GACGAACATCATTTATTATTATTATTATTATTATTATTATTAGACAAAAATACACTGTTGGTCTCTAAACTTTTCACGAAACATCGCCAGACACCTTAACTTTTGAAAAACGTCTCCGTGCGTCCCTCCTCAAGTTATTTTAGGCCGATTGCGTCCTTTGACCTGTAATTCTAAGGTCAACGTCCGTTTTTAGTTATATCATCAAGAGTATAATATACCAAACACATTTTCACTATATGTTAGTTAAATCTAACCCAAACACTCCCTCTATCTTGCATTGTGTCTTGTTGAAGATGATTAACTGCATAATATGTATCCACCATGAAGACACGTTTGTAAATCATCACATGATAATATGCACATTGAGAAACTGGAGCAGAAACTGGAAATCTCACGCTTATATCAAGAACCACATACATCACAGAACTTTGCAGTAGGTGGTGCCTCCAATCGGCTTCTGAAATAGCCTGAAATAGGATTCCGCTGAGCACGCCTATACTTGTGCCTTGGAGCATTAAACTTGTAGTCATGAGGAAATACCACCACATCACTACGATCAGTCAACCGCTTAGACCATTCTGCATCATCTATTCGTTCAACAATTGGCTTCTCAATAATATCCAGACCAATAACTACACGAACTCGAAATCGCATCTTTTCCGGTGTCCGAACCACTAATTCAGGAAATCTTTTTCTTGTCTCAACAGAGGTAGTAAGTTCCCGTCTTTTGAAAGCGCAAGGACCTTTTATAGGAAACTTCTTTGCAAGCTTCCTGTACAACCCACCTGCAGCTTCAAGTGAGAGTCCAATTGTCTTGTCTTGCATACCATCCAATGAAAGTAGTCTCCTATTTACTTCTTTTACCATACTTACATACATATTTGCGACATACATGTGGTTATGTTTATGCTGATATGGATGGTTGTTGTTATGGGATTGCTGGATGATGTGGTTTAATGAGGTTTTTGGTTGCTGGTTGTTGATTTGGTTATGCTATTGTTAGAACTTTTAGTGCCATTGTATTGTTTTCTGTTATTAGTTTCCTTGAATGTATTTGCTTTCTACAGGAATATGTCTGCTATATAGTTCTGAGTATGGTGATGTTTCACAGTGATGCTGATTGAGTTCAGTGTCCAAGTTGATGTATTCAGAGTACTCTTGGCTATATAGTTGGATTGTGTGTCCTGTAGGTTGCATAGTTATCTTGTGTATTGTTGTAATGAGCTTGGAATCTGTCCACAGCCATTGTTTTTTTGTTCTTTGGCATTGTACTTTTGACCTTTGTGGCTTCTTTCTTAATAAATTTACCTTTAAGAAAAAATATTTGCGACATACATTAAGGGCAATACGAACCGTGAATCACCTGCATATTGAACGTCTCTTGCCTTTTTCTTGCTAAGATCTTCTTCCACGGATTGAGATATACCATCAGTCTCACAATTTGTTACTTCAATGACATGTGAACTAATGAAATTATCCACAATGAAATCCAGAAATCTTGCTCTTGCTACTTCTACTGGTGAGACATCAAGGGGAGAGAGAATGTTATATGCATCCCTTCTATTAAGGCTTGAGTGACCTTCATATCCATCCCTACATTATAAGGTGATGAAGTATTATGATAGCTATCATGCATGCAATCAATAACAACAAAATCATCTTCATTGTCTAAGTTGTCGCTGTGAACAAAATCACCGTCTACTGTAGGTTCATTAATCTCCCCCACACGTCCATCCAAGTGATTGATCAGTCCCATTGAAAACACCAAAAACTGAAACAAAGCCAAAAATATGAAAATGGATACTTAATGTTTGAGTCAAATACACAATTAAATGTATTTATTCAAAGTTAATTATATCTTTAATCTTACAATAGTGATAACTACTACATATAGAGAACCAATAAAGCAATCTAATAGAGCGTGCAGAACACAATAGCAAACTAATTAAATGCAGTTATCATACTTCGGCAGTCCACTGAAAGTAAACAAAAAATAAATATTAGATTAGAATATTCAGATAATATAGTTTATCATTTACGTATAGCAACTGCAGATAATCATCTTCAACAAGACACAATGCAAGATAGAGGGGTGTTTGGGTTAAATTTAACTAACATATAGTGAAAAATGTGTTTGGTCTATTATACCCTTGATGATATAACTAAAAACGGGCGTTGACCTTAGAGTTACAGGTCAAAGGACGCAATCGGCCTAAAAAAACTTGAGGAGGGATGCACGGAGACGTTTTTCAAAAGTGAAGGTGTCTGGCGATGTTTCGTGGAAAGTTTAGGGACCAACGGTGTATTTTTGTCTTATTATTATTATTATTATTATTATTATTATTATTATTATTATTATTATTATTATTATTATTATTTATTTTGTTTTAAAAGCACTATTTCTTTCGAAAGGTTTTTTTTAAAGTACAAAGTCCTCCTTTCATGTTTATTTGGTTGCATTTGTGAAAATGGGAAAATATTATTTGGAACGGTTACATGTTAATGCTAAGACCAATGCTAATGGGTGTTGGTTTCACCAAGCAACCCTAAAAGCAACGCGTCACTTCCCCTAGCATTCACCAATGCAACGCGTCACTTGATGAATTTTTTCAAAACTTGGTTGGTGATGCAACCGAAACAATTGTGGGGTTGCTTTTGTGATTTTGAAGGTTGGGGAGTAAATGTGAGAGTTATGGGGTTGCTTTTGTGTTCAGCATTAGCTAATTGTGGTTGGAGTGGAGTTGTGGAGAGAGAAAGCTGAGGTGGCACTGACGTGGCGGGGTTGCTTTTGTGAAAATGGTGTTGCCATTAGCATCAGTCTAATAAGAACAACCTAAAGTAGCTAAAATGAGTATCATTTGCACCGAATTTTCCGAACTGAATAAAATTTGATTGTATATTGGTTTTTTTTGGGATACCATGCCCATGGATTGTCATCTTATGGCCATCGGGTATGCCAGCTAAGAGACGCACTTCTCGCCTTGCTTGCAAGAATATAAACAAGCTTTAGCAATTTGACCCTCTATAAGAAAAAAAAATCTTTCAATTCACGAGCGAAAGTGTTTTAGTAGTGTTTTTATTGAAATATAATCTTATTTCTGGAAAATAAAGTACAAGGGCTAATTATGTATCTCTCTATTTTGCAGTTCGGCTGTATTTCTATTATGAAAGTCTTGAGAGTCATTTCTTGAAAGTTCAAGGACTAAGCGGAGCTTTGTGTGAAGATTGGCCAGCCTATTGAAAGACTTATTACCTTTTAGGGTTTCATAATCACAATGAGAAAAATAAAAACCCACTCTTGTTTCTCTCATTCTCTCGGTGTTTTTTCTCATTAATGTCAAAGCCCTCATTTGATTCACAGATTGAAATTCGTTTGTAATAGAACTATTTTCATCATAGATAATAGATCTGATGACGTATAGTCCGCACTCGGGTCACGAACCCGACCAATGGACGTTACTAATACCCAATCCCATCACGCGTGGGCTATCATGATAAAAATTTGGGCTTACAAAGGCCCACATTCGAATATATTATTTATGGTCTTGATATAGGATCTCTTATTTATGGGATAAGGATCAATGGACCGAATAAGTTGGGATACGCCGAAGGGTAAGGAACACGAAACCAACAAGGATTTCGTGTGTATATAAAGGGCATCTCGGCTCTCATTAAGGTATTATCTAATAACCCTAACTCTTCACTAAAACCCTAAAAACCGATTACTTACTCTCACGCCGGAGGATAATCGTGGGAGACAATCCCACGGAAAGCCTAACGGTGTTTTTTGCTCTCTTAGTGCGCAGGTCTCAACATCAAGATCCAATTGATACGGGAATAGGAATCCAAACAAGGAACGCCCAACTTTTGTATCAACAAGTGGCGCCATCCGTGGGACCACACACTAAGAACTCTACTAAGAACTAGAATGATAAAGCACGGAAACTTAAACCAGCGGACTCGGCAGGTGAAGAAAACGTATGGCGACCTACAGGGGAAGAAGCAGCAAGGTGATTCAGCCCCTAAGCAGGTCTCTGGAACAACCAGTACACCGAAATACCAAGGATCAGGCTCAGATATGATCTTTACAACAATAGGACCGCTCACAGGGACTACCCAGGCCACTACGACAACCACTAGCGCGGAAGATCTACATCGCACTCCTTTCACCACCCCCACCAAACGGTGCCAAAAACAGACCCCACTAAGCCGCCACGTGCGCCTATTCGAGACAAGGGTCCTGATTTGGAAACAGACATCCTCGCGCTAGAAGAAGTCGCGCCTGAACTAGCGCCCAGGGATTTTGTGTCTCAAAACTATGAAACCTTGGTTGCCCTTATGCAAGAGGAAGCGAAAAAGAGGTCAAGTCAGAGCCTGCAAGCCCGGCTCAACTTCGACCCTGAGTATGAAGCATCTCCACCACGTCACCGAAAGGAGAGGCGCGAGAAGGATAACCGCCGACCCCCAGTGTTTACTAGGATCGGAAGGAAAGTTGTGGATGATGAAGCAGCTGACTTACAATACCTGGAGGAGCACGAAGACGATGGATGCCGTACCAACGTCCACACTAGGCTTGGTAGTCACAGGGTCCATGATAGACTTGGGCAACGACGCTCCCCAAGCGAAAGCCCTTCAAGCTCGGATTCTGAGGACAGTCGATGCAAGCGCCGCAAAAGAGTAAGCTCGTCCTCAAGTGACTCCTCGGACAACGAGGACAAAGAAACAGGACACCGGAAGTCCAGGAAAAGATACCGCGACCAGGAGGACGAAGATATGTCTCGTCCCTAGCGCCGCCAAAAGGTTGACGCATTCACTTGGCGCATCAGTGATTTTTTAGAAGATAAGAGAAGGCGCATGCCAGCTAATGTTAAAACTTATGATGGGACAGGTGATCCTGACAACCACCTAAAATTTTTTGAATCAGACGCTACCATCAAAAATTGGCCACAACCTGTGTGGCGCCACATGTTTAATTCTACATTAGTGGGGAATGCGCGAAACTGGTTCAGTAAGCTGCCACATAGAAGCATCGATGGGTTTGAAGAGTTGTGGAAGGCGTTTCGCTTGAACTTTACTCAGAGGAAGAAGTGCGCCAAGAACCCTGTTGAGCTTGCTAGGGTAAAACAGCTCCAAGGGGAATCCACAAACGCTTATGTGGAGCGCTATAAGGATGAATGCATACACGTCAAGGCATGCCCCAAAATACAAAAGATTTCAGGGTTTATGAACGGAATCAGTAACCCAGAACTTATCAAAAGGTTAAACGATAGGGTTCCCCAAACCTCTGACGAACTTATGAAGCGCACGAGGTCCTTTATCCAAGGAGAAGCCGTCGCTGCGAATAGCAAGAAAGGCTACTCAAACTATAGGTCACAAGAATAGCCCAGGAGACAATCCAACGACCAGAGTAGTAACCGTGACAAAAGCTACCGCAGTCAGGGGGCGGACGAGAGAATGACAAGTATACCCCACTAACGAAGACTCCAAAGGAGATATTTGCGACGGAAGGCGCGAACTTCCCGAAACCCCCACCAATGCGCACCCCAGAAGAGCGGCGCGTAAGGAACGGGTAATGCGAGTATCATGGACAGAAGGGCCACACTACCAATGAGTGTGTCCAATTACGTCAACTAATTGATAAGCTAGTAAAAGAAGGCAGATTGGATCATCTAGTTAAGAACATCAAGGATGGGAAAGACAAACAAAACACCGAGAACAAGAAAGAAGCACCTAAGGACAAGGCAGACACCATCTACATGATACAATCATGGCAGCGAAAGACTAGGCAAAAGGTCAGCCAAAAATTTTCTTATGGAAGCGAAATCTCTTTCCCCACCTTGGCTGCTGACAACGTAGTGGCGGAACCACTCACAATCGAGATAAATGTGGGGGGTCACGATATCCACCAAATGTATATTGATGGAGGGGCATCCGCAGACATAATGTATGAACATTGTTTCAAAAGATTGCGGCCTGAGATACAAAGTCAGTTAAGTCCGGCTACGACGTCGTTGACTGGCTTTACGGGAGAAAAGATATGGCCCATGGGGCAAATACGACTACTAGTTATTGTTGGTAATAAGGAACACTCCACGGCATCCTGGATGAATTTTATGGTGATCAGGTCTCCTTCGCCATACAATGGCATTATTGGAAGACCAAGAATATCAGTCATGCGCGCGGTACCGTCCACAACACATGGGATGCTCAAATTCCTGGTAGAAGGCGGCATTGTCACCCTCTACAATACTATCGTACCACCTAGAGAGTGTAACACGATTACATGTGAGACGATACACACTCCAGAACAGCGCGCAGCTAAAGTATCAAACCTGAAGGTCGCAATTCATCCTGATTACCCGGAGCAAGAAGTATCGATCGGAGGATCGCTGTCTGATAAAGGCAGAGCGGCCATGTGCGCACTCTTGCAAAGGAATCTGGATATCTTCGCCAGGCTCCAGAGCGCGCAAAAGCCATTCTGGAGGAAGTACACAAGCTTGTGGACGCAGGTATCATGCGAGAAGTATATTACCATGACTGGCTCTCCAATCCAGTGATGGTCAAAAAAAGTGATGGTAGTTGGCGGATGTGCGTGGATTTCACTGATCTCAACAAAGCATGTCCACAAGACTGCTACCCACTACTAGAGATAGACTGGAAGGTTGAATGTTTGTGCGGATACCCCTTTAAATGTTTCTTAGACGCATACAAAGGGTACCATCAAATCCAAATGGCTAAAGAGGACGAGGAAAAAACAGCCTTCCACACAAGCCAGGGTGTCAATTGTTATACAAAGATGCCTTTTGGCTTAAAGAATGCGGGTGCCACTACAAGCGATTAGTAGATAATGCATTTGAAAAGCAAGTGGGCCGCAACCTAGAGGTCTATTGTTGGTCCCTTTTACTTGGTTATCAGTAACTAAGAAGCTAAAGTAACCAAGTTGAATGACTTTAAACAAAGATGTATAAAATGATTAACAATAAAGTAACGTAAAGATAAGAGACAATATTTTCCAACGTTTAATTCTTTATTAGAAGTTAATCAAAAAGAATCGTACCCAAGTGTTTGCGGAATAACACTTGGGATTGAAAACGACAAGTATTGTATGGACTCCTCACTAAACTCAATATATGTTGAGTGACAACTTAAATTACCCACTGAGCTATCTCAGGGGCTTGCGTTGTTCTTTGGAGGAGTAAAGTGGTTTGTGAATGCTTTGCATTAATTGCACAAACTTGTCAACTATTACTCCTCACATATGCTTCCTATTTATACACAAGTATAGAACAACAAATTATACATTGGACATAAAGCTTCCTTAACAATATCTTGAAAGATATTATTCTTCTGGCAAGGAACCTTCATTGAGTTAAGTCCAAAAGGCACTTTCTGATGACAGACTGGTTTTAACCATTTTGGGAAAGTTTGACATTAAAGTGATAAAGCACTTTAATAAAGCAGCTCAGACTTTCCCGCCCAGTCCCGCCAAAACTTCAGTCTTCTAGTCATCAGTCTTCAGTACTATGAAGTTGTTGAGGAGTCATGGGGTTCAGTGAGTTATTGTCATCCTCACTGAACCCATCACCTTCTTCTTGGCTTAGATCACACTTCACTGAGTTCCGCCTCACTGAATGGAGAACCTTTCTTCTTAGGCTCGGTCTTAGCATCCTGAAGGTGACTCACTGAGTTACTGTTCACTCAGTGACTTGTTTACATTTAGGGGATTTTACGTTCAAATCCTTGTTAGAGAAAGATTGGGAATTCAGTGACCCAACAATCTCCCCCTATTTGAACATACAAATAGCCTAAGTGTTACTTGATTCAGCATGAGTTGTCAGGGTACTTCTACTCTTGCTGAATGTTTGTTGTAATTGTAAGTAGGACATTATTTTTAAACAAAACATCAGTTTATTCATAGCTATTACATTTTCCTACAAATTACAAACAAAAATAAAGATAGTTGTTGCAGATCAGATGTTCAGATGATAGCCAAGTCCCTCAATCTTAGCTTTCTTTGATCTCAGCAGGTGTTTCTCAGGATGCTTCTCAAGCATAGCCCTAAGGTCCTGACAGAACCTTTGGTTTTCACCACTTTGTATAGGAGAAGCCAACATCAGGTATATTAACATTGCCTTGACCCCTGCCCTGTCCATATCGGACCATGTTTGGAAAGCAGGGTTTCCATATTCATCCATGAAGCATAGACCTCTTTCAGGGTGTTCAAGCACAACGTTTTTCACGAAGGTGATTCCTTCAGGAACGGACCTATCACAATCCAATCCTGGGACCTTGATCTCAGGCTCGGATTCAATGTGCTTCCTTTTTCTCCTGGTGGCTTTTGATGAAGCAGTTCCTGTTGTTGGAGCAGGAAGAAGGGAGGGAATATTGAGGACTTCAGGCATTGCTCTCAGTCTGTCATACCTTTCCTTCAGTGACTTGAGAAGGTCATGTACGACAACATTGTTTTTCTTGGCAATGATGGGACGGAGTTCATCAAGTTCAGTAATCCCAAAGTCAGCAAATTTGAATGGGTTATGGGTGTCAATAATTCTTTTATCAGCCCCCCTGAAGACTGTGACCATTGCGGGTTTGGTATTCCTGTGGATCTTAATGTCAGTGATGGTTTCAGGCTTCAACCTTTCTTTCATCACCCAATGATATCGTTCAACCCTGGTCTTTCTGATTTGAGCATCCCTTTTCAGGTTTGCTTCCCTTTCCCTTTTAAGAGCATTCATCTCTTCTTCCAGAGCCTTTTTAAAGGCTGCACCAGCTTGCTCAGTTGCTAGTGCCTCAGTATCCAGACAAATCTTTTCAGCCTCATCATGAACAACCTGTATCAGTTCAGGCTTGCTCAATCTCTCTTCTTCAGCTGCCTTTGCCACTTTCTCAACTCTTTCCATATAGTCTTGTATTTGGTCATGGGTGAGTTGATAGATTTTTCCATTGATTTCATACGGGACCCTGATTGGTTCATCAGGATCAACTCTGATCATTGTGGAGGCAGGCTGGAGCACAGTTGTAGGTTCAGAGGTGGTGGCAATACTTTTGTAACACCCCAACCCGACAAGGGTCAAAATGTCACATTATGGTGGCATATCAGAACATACAACGCAAGCGGAAGACTTATAACATACAGTTACAAAGGATATTCTAAAGATTACAAAGGAAATACTAACTCTATACAAGAATGAGAATACAAAGCTAAACAAAATCTATTCGAATCTAAGTCCAAGTCTAATCCAAGTGTCAAAGGCTTCTAATCATTGGGGTAGTCCACTAACTGCTCCTATGCACTCTTCGCTCAAACCCAGCTTCCAACCTAAAACCTGCCGCGGAAGAAAAGAAATGCGGCTGAGCTTAAAAAGCCCAGTGAACAGATATATAACAAAACGAATAATCAAAACGTATATATAAGTATAAGAAAAGAAATCATAAGCTCCTGCTGAAATGAATGTCATCTGTCAAATGCATAAGAGATCAACGATAACTTAACAAATATCATAAGTCAAATGAATAATGAGTACGAAGAGTCAAGTGATAGTATGAATCATATAGTAACCAGAATCAAGAGCACGTATCAACAAAGTCTTGTCTACCCGAGCCACTCGAATAGACACAAAGAAATATAGGAAAGCCACGAGCCGACCTACCAGAGCCACTCGAATAGGTCTCAAATCATATAATCATATATCCGTCAATTCATAAGTTGTACAAGGAGTAGCTAGCTCCAATGTACTAGACGTGAAAGGGGTACAAGGCACGTACCGCCAGTCACCAAATCAAATCATATCATATCATATCAAACATATCCTAGGATGCATCCATACGCATGATGAGTGTGTAAATACTCATCATTTTTACCAATCCTGAACTGCCAAAACATCCAAAAACACTCAATAATGAATCAAAATAGTGAAAATATCCCAGGAAAGTGTTTTACTTGTCTCAAATGCAAAAATACCAAAAACAGATGAAAAACGCACAAAGTTTGCATAATTGGCAGTTTCAGTCCCCCAACTTTCAAAAGTTGCCAAATCTAGTCCCTGGTCATTCTAAAAACTTGAAAAAGTCACCAAAGGCCCTTATAAATCAAAAAGTTACATAATTAGTCCTTTGGTGAAAAGTTTCACAAAATGTCAAGTTTAGTCCCTGAACTTTGAAAATTGTCAAAAATGATCCCTGGGATATGAAAAACTTTGAGAAAAACAAATTTTGTCCTTGCACTAACCTTTTATGACAGGATTGGTCCTTGGTGGAAAGTTTGGTGATATTTACACAAATGGTCCCTAAAGTTTGAAAGTTTGACGGTTTCAGTCCCTGATGAAAATAAATTGGAAAAATCAACAAGGGACCTTGTACTATTCATGATATGGCATTTTATACCCTTGGAAACAAATTAAAAAGATGCCAAAACCCCACCCTCAACTTTCGGCTAATTACAAAATAGGTCCTTGTGTTTAAAAACCTAAACCGGATCCAAAATTAATACACCAAAACCAATCCACTAAGTCCAATCCAACATTTCAATCCAACTTGGGCCCAAAACTCACCCAGTCCAACACCTTAGCCCACCCAATCCCCTAAACCGTTTTAAATAATTCCCACGGTCAAACCTCAGTCAACCCCTTCCCCGTTTCCCTCTCAGTCTCCCTCACTTGCTCAGCCTCCCCTCTCCTCCAATCACAAGCCAAAGCCCCCCACAATTAATGCCACCACCCCCTATACCTACCCTTTCACACCAAAATTAATGCTGCCCCCCCCTTTGCGTGTATCAGAGCCTAATTGCAAATGATGCTTTTCCCGCCAAAATACGTGGAGGCCTGAGAGTGGATCAAAAGACGAAGAGAGAGGTGGGAAATGATGAGGGTGCATCTGGGAACCCTAATTATCAGCTATAAAAGGAATAGAGTGCAAGATGAAGATGTAGTAGTTTATTTTTAGTTTAAGTGTGTCGAATTTAAATTATTAAGCAAATTAGTGTAATTCTTTTCAATTCAAGTATTGTAATATCTTAATTAATGTATTAGAAGTCTTTTGAAGTTATAAAAATCAAGGTTTCAATCTGCATTGTGTTTTTTTTTGCATTCTGAGTTTCCATTTGAGTTGCTGCATTACTTGTATTGGTAATTATGGACTGAAAATAGCTCACTTAAGTCCCATTAAGCTTTTTGAAGCTTGTAGAGATCCTAAAATCCAGTATTAGTAAGAAAATCAAAATAAGATAAAAAAGTCAATGGAGGTCAACTGTATGCTTGATTTTTGTGTTTCAGGTTGAAGAAGGAAGTGTGGATCAACATTGGAGCTGGTTTTGCCTATCTAAAGATAGGCTAGCACAGTGAAATACTCCTTTTCATGCTGGAGTAAAGAAATTGGTAACTTGGTCTTTTCATATTTCTAAAATCTGCATAATCTTTTGATTCTGAGTAGGAAGTAGTTTTAATTATATTAGATTATTAATTCAGCTTTATTTTTAGTTAATATAACTAGTTTAATCAGTAATTTGGTAGTTGGTAGTGGATTGCATAGTTTCTTAGTATAAATATTTACTTAAAGTAGTGTTTGGATGTGGTTAATGCACTGAGCTGTGGTATTTGTTGCTTGTTATAATCCATTTAGACACTCAGTATATGCCATAACTAGGTCTTTGTAACCCAGAACCTGGTCACTTTAAGCTTAAAAGTCAAAATACAAAGTTTTCCACCACCACAGTCAACTGTGGTGGAAATCTAGGTCCATAACCTCATCATTTCTATTCATAAATAGTTATTATAGCTTAAAGTTGTAAAATTATAGCTTAATACAACTATTTGAATCAGTTCTAAGTGTTGGAAATCAAAAATAGTCAAAGTAACAAGTTCTTGTCAAAAGTCAAAAGTTACACTATCAGATTTTTACTAAAATTCCAAGTTTAATTGTGAGCTGTGTAATGGATATTAAGGTTTGAAACTTTGTGTGATTAAAGTCTACCAGCTGATCTTTGTTCCCTAATTTTTGCTTAATTTGTTTGGAAGTTTAAGTGGGTCCCACAAACCCTCAAAGTGAGTTGCAGGGCAAGAAGTGTGCCCTGCTCACTCAGACCCAGTCTATCACCACCACTTTGGTGGTGATTTGTGATCACCTCAGTAGGCCCCAGACTCCCTAGTTAGCATTTTCCAACCCCCCTCCTACCAGGGATTAGGGATTGACCCTTTGTTTGACCTGGTACCCAGTGGACCCCACAATAAGTTGCCACAAAGTTTGTCCCATGTCTGAGTTGTTTTAGAACTGCATAAGTGCTTATTTGGATTGAAACAGCTTAATTGTGCTTAATTCTTGTTAATCTTGGCTTATTCAAGTTTGTTAATCTTATTTGCACCTGATTTAACCATTGTGGACCCCACCCAAAGCCATTTGACCCAGATTGACCAAACAGTCAACATAAGTCAACTGTGTAAGCCAAGGGGGTGTTTACAGCTTATTAATAAGCTAATTTTAAAAGTGTTTTTATAAAAGTTTGTCATTTTAGGGTATAAAGTAGTTCTGTAAAAGAAAAATAAAAAAAAATCAAAGTTAAAGTAAGTGATAGTTTCTATTTAATTCAATTTAAGTTTAATTTTCATTTTTAAATTTTAATTAAGTACCTAGTGTTTTTATATTTTTATTAAATACCTTATATAGTAAAGTAATTTTGATAATTTTTTCAGATTTTTATTTTGTCATTTAGTGTTAATTAGATTTAATCTTAGTTTTATTAATTATTAATTAATAATAAGTATTAAATAGCTTATTTAGTTTTTATAAGGTTAAACTTAGTTTTTATATTTTTCCTAGCTCTAATATAGTATAATAGGTTTTTAGAAAATATATTTTGAGATTCTACTGTTCATTTTCTATTTTTCTTATTTTATTTGTTTAAAATAGACTTAAGTTAATTAAAAGGTAATTAATTAGTAGATTAATCTTAAACATAATTTTTAGAGTTTTTTATAATTTTGTAGGATTCCTGTAATGGTTAAGTAATTGTATAAATTTTCTTATAATTTTCTAAGTTAATTTAGTATTAATATTAATTAAAAGTAGTTTAATTAGTTTAATTAAGTTAAATAGTTTTCAATTTATAAAAAACTCACAAAAAGACAAAAATATTTATTTTTATTTTTTATACTTTCTTTAAGTTCTAATTTAGGTTTAGAAAATATTTTTGTTAATTTTTAGTTTAATTTAAATCATTTGTCATTTTTAGGTAATTTAAATTAGATTTTAATTTAGATTTTAAATAGTTTAATTAATTAAATAATATTTAAATAGTATTTTAATCATTTTCATAATTTCATTTTCATTTTTAATTTTAAGTTTTAAAAAGTGTCAAAAGCACCCCCTGTAGTTTGTTAAATACCAAAAACCCACTTTTCCAGTCCGATACGTGATCTTAGTTGTGAATTTGTGCATATATCTGGTATCTGATTTTTGTGAATATTATATCTGTGTACCAATACCAAAATAACAGTAGCAAAATCAATTCCATATCATCTGGGCTACTGTCCTCAGTCCCACTCACTCATAAACGATTTCAAAAGCACCATTTCAATCTCACTGGGACATAACGACCCGGGGACACACTATACTATCCACGGAGAATTGGCTTGATTAGTTTGACTTTTATGGTTGACCATTCACAAGTGGTTAACTAATAAGAGTTAGCTAGTTCAGGGCCAATCAAAATTTGGCGCCGCTACCGGGGAGTTTGTTGCGTGTTTTATAAAATCGTTTTAAGTTTAGTGGTTTTCAAAACCCTCCCTGTAAAAAGTTTTTAAAAAACATAATCATATAAAAAAACGTTCATTAACACTTCTCCTGAAGTGTTGAAAACACCAAAAAAATTAAAAACAATCAAAAACAAACTGTGAAGTTAAATTACTTCGTGTTCTTTAAGATTACAACCTGAAACAGTTGGTATAAGGTAAGTTCTGACATTAAATTGCGAACTGAAGAGGAAACCTATTTACTTCCTCCCGCCAGCCTGCGAGTAATCTTAAAGGGACGATTTCGGTTAACGAATCAGTTCCAAAAATATTTCCCAAGTTTTCTGCACACACACCCATAAGCCTAAAGCAGTTTTTCAAATTAATTAATAAACCTATAATAAGTTCCCAAACTTAAGATTAAAACTTGCCTTTATATCCCTGTGAGTGGTGTACCTTTTTCAAAGAAGCCATTCACTTGTGATTTCTGGTTTAAGTTCATTGTGGTTTTGCCTCGAACTTGTAGTGAAAAATTGTTTTTAGTGCATGCGCACTCGGTCTCAAACAAAGAATAAAAAACAGAAAGACGTACCCGAGCTACGTTCTAATACAGAAACCGAAATGGCCGCTGGGCCACCACCACCACTATTACCACCCCCTGACCCTCCTAGGGATGAGCCAGCTCCCGATCTCCGAACGATGGAGGAGCTGCGCCAGCCTACCATGCAAGGGCGGGGTGGGCCTAGTGCACCACTCACTATTGGGGCTGCGGACTTTGGCCTCAAGCACCACATGATCCAACAAGTCCAGAATTCGTGTCAATTTCACGGATTACCGGGTGACGACGCCAATAAGCATCTTGACAAATATCTCACAGTCACCCAAAGCATGAAACAGCATGGTGTCACCGATGATGCCCTTCGGCTGTACCTCTTCCCCTATTCTCTCACTCATCATGCCACTGCATGGTTTGACCGACTCCCAAAGAATTCTATTCGTACCTTTGATGAAATGGTAACCAAGTTTCTAGCAAAATATTTTCCACCATCCATGGTTACCAAGTTACGAAATGATATCAGCAACTTCCGGCAACGTCCCGATGAGTCTCTTTTTGAGGCTTGGGAGCGTTATAAGCTAGCCATTGATCGATTCCCTAACCACAATATGTTACAAGTTACCATCATAGATACCTTCTATAATGGTCTGACATTGAGGCACCGAGACATTCTCAATGCTGCTGCTGGTGGGACCTTTATGAAAAGGCGTCCCGAGGAGTGCTATGACTTGATTGAAAACATGACTGCCCATCATAACTTTTGGGATTCCTCTGCGGAGAGGGATGCGTCATGTAATTCCGTTACTCCCTCATCATCATCTCCTGAAATAATCGCTCTTACCAAAAAGATGGATGATATTTCTACGGCTGTGTTGAGAATGAACCAAACGATGCAACATCAGGTTCAAAATCAACAAGTGAAAGCCGTGGCCCGAAGTTGTGAAACTTGTGGGGGCCCACATCTGTATTCTGAGTGTCCAGCTACTGCTGACTTTCCTCAAGAGAACGTTTATGCTGCTAACGGTTCCTATAACACGGGGGGTAATTCTTACCAACCGCAAGGGGACCGTAATCTCTTAAGCTATCGTTCCAACAATTTTCTCGGACCTCCCGGTTTTAACCAAAATCAAAACCGTAACTCGAATCAGAATTTTAACCAAGGTCAAAACTCAAATTTCCAAAACCCGAACCAAAATCAAGGCCAGTTTAATCAAAACAATTTTCAAAATGGCAATCAAAACCAAGGTTTTCAAGGAAATTTTCAAAGAAACCAGAATCAAGGGAATTACAATCAGGGTAATTTCAATCAGAGAAACACTTTTCAGGGTAACAACAATCAAAATCAAGGGAATTTTCAAAACAACCGTGTTCAAAATCCCCCTGTTCAAAATCAAAACGTTGTTCCACCCCCGTCTTCCTCCGATGCTGAGATTAAACAATTCATGAAAGCACAAGAGGAAACGAATCGGTTATTGATCAAGACGATCTCTGAACTTCAGAAGTCTTTAAATGATCGACCCTCGGGCTCGGGTACACTACCAAGCAACACGATCGCTAACCCGAGGGGCGATGTCAAAGCGATCACTACCCGAAGTGGGGTATCATACAATGGACCCTCGATTCCCTCTACCTCTTCTTCTCCTCCTAAGGTAGCGGAACGTGAACCTGAGGTTACTACGGACACGGTACTTCCTACTAATAACGGAGGTATCAACAACGTCCACCCTCGAGTTGTCCCGGTCCCGGCTCGTAAGCCGAAAGTTGTATTTGATCCTCCTGTGAGTTCTGATGAAATTCCAAAGAATGATCCTAAGCCTTCAATTCCATATCCTTCACGTGTGTATGATCAAAAGAACCGCGAAAGAGCTAATCATCAGATGGAAAAATTTTATCAAATTTTCCAAGAATTACACTTCGATATTAGCTTCGCGGACGCTCTTCTTCTCATGCCTAAGTTTGCTTCGACAATCAAAAATCTGATAAGCAACAAAGAAAAACTCTGTGAGATGGCAAAAACTTCACTCAATGAACATTGCTCTGCGGTGCTCTTGAGAAAGCTTCCCGAAAAGCTTGGAGATCCCGGGAAATTTCTCATTCCATGTATTTTCCCTGGGATGGTTGAATGCTTTGCCTTGGCCGATCTTGGCGCAAGCATTAACCTGATGCCTTACTCAGTCTGGAAAAGACTTTCTCTACCTACTCTCACTCCGACCTGCATGACACTCGAGCTTGCAGACCGTACTATATCCCGTCCTCTCGGCATTGCCGAAGATATCTTTGTGAAAGTAGGAAAGTTTCACTTTCCGGCAGATTTCGTGATTGTTGATTTCGATGCTGACCCACGAGTTCCTCTCATTCTCGGGAGGGGATTCTTAAGAACGGGTCGTGCTTTAATCGATGTATTCGAAGAAGAAATCACCCTACATGTTGGTGGCGAAGCCATCACATTCAATCTTGATCAGACTTCAAGATACTCCTCCAACTATGACGCTGAAACGGTTAACCGAATTGATGTCATCGATGTTGCGTCTGAGGAGTATTCTCAAGAGGTCCTTGGTTTCTCATCCAGTGGCGGTCTTTCTACTGACCCTATCATTTCCAACCCTTCCCATTCCCTCACTCCGTTTGAGGGAAGTGACTTCCTTCTGGAAGAGGTCAAGGCTTTTCTTGCTCAAGATAGCTCAATCCCAAGTGGGGTTGATGAAAACTATCTTGACCCGGAGGGGGACATTCTTCTCCTTGAAAGATTGTTAAATGACGATCCTTCACCCTCTCCGTCTCCACAAATACTTCATAAAGCGGAAGTCAAAAATGTTGAAATAACTGAAGACTTCCCCGAGGTTGAGCTCAAGGACTTGCCTCCTCATCTAGAATATGCATTTCTGGAGGGTGACAATAAATTACCCGTCATTATTGCCAAAGACTTAAAAGATGAGGAAAAGGCTGCACTCCTCAAAGTTCTTAAGTCAAACAAGCAAGCAATTGCTTGGAAACTCTCCGACATTAAGGGCATAAGCCCGAACTTTTGTACTCATAAAATCTTAATGGAGGATGACTTTAAGCCAGCTGTGCAACATCAGAGAAGGGTAAATCCCAAAATCCACGAAGTTATCAAACAAGAAGTTCTTAAACTTCTTGATGCGGGATTGATTTACCCTATATCTGACAGTCCTTGGGTTAGCCCAATTCATTGTGTTCCCAAAAAGGGTGGCATTACCGTTGTCACCAACGAGGATAACGAGTTGATTCCAACTCGTTTGGTCACGGGTTGGCGTGTTTGTATTGACTATCGAAAGTTGAATGAAGCCACCCATAAAGACCATTTTCCTCTCCCTTTTATGGACCAAATGCTCGAAAGACTTGCGGGGAATGAATACTACTGCTTCCTCGATGGCTTCTCGGGTTACTTCCAAATCCCCATTGATCCCCAGGATCAAGAGAAGACTACCTTCACATGCCCCTACGGAACTTTTGCTTACAGACGTATGCCTTTCGGCTTATGTAATGCACCAGGCACGTTCCAGAGGTGCATGATGTCTATATTTTCCGACATGATCGGGAAAACTATGGAGGTATTCATGGATGACTTTTCAGTCATCGGGGATTCATTTCAGACTTGCCTCTCCCACTTGGAACAGATGCTTAAACGTTGCAAAGAAACGAATCTAAGTCTCAACTGGGAGAAGAGCCACTTTATGGTCAAGGAGGGCATTGTCCTCGGCCATAAAATTTCAAAAGACGGGATCGAGGTTGACAGAGCTAAAATCGATGTCATCGCCAAATTACCTCATCCCACCACCGTAAAAGGTGTTAGGAGCTTTTTGGGTCATGCCGGCTTCTACCGTAGGTTTATCCAAGATTTTTCTAAGATTGCCCGGCCTATGACCCATCTCCTCGAGAAGGATGCTCCTTTCATCTTTTCTCCTGAGTGCATCGAAGCTTTTGAAACATTAAAGAAAAAGCTTACCGAGGCACCGATTCTTGTTGCCCCCGATTGGGCCAACCTTTTGAGCTTATGTGCGATGCTAGTGATTTTGCCATAGGTGCGGTCTTGGGGCAACGAAAAGCAAAATACTTTCAGCCCATACACTACGCAAGCAAAACTATGACTGAGGCTCAAGGTCATTACACCACCACTGAAAAAGAACTCCTAGCTGTGGTGTATGCCTTTGAGAAATTCCGGTCATATTTAATCTTGACTAAATGCGTAGTGTACACAGATCACTCGGCTTTGAAATACCTATTTGCAAAACAAGATGCAAAGCCGAGGCTTCTCCGTTGGGTTCTCCTCCTTCAAGAATTTGATATCATTATCCGTGATAAAAAAGGAGCCGAGAACCTTGCTGCTGATCATCTCTCACGATTAGAGAACCCTCATCAAGATGTGTCCGAGAAAAAGGAAATAAATGAAACCTTTCCTCTCGAGACACTCAATGCGGTTGCTTTTCGTGGTGACTCTACTACCCCATGGTTTGCCGACTTTGCAAATTACCATGCGGGTAACTTCATAGTGAAGGGGTTGACGTCCCAACAAAAGAAAAAATTCTTCAAAGACGTTAAACACTATTTCTGGGACGACCCCTTCCTCTTCAAAATCTGTGCCGATCAAGTCATCAGGCGATGTGTATACGGACAGGAAGCCACTGATATTCTCAAGGCTTGCCATGCTGGACCCACCGGGGGCCACCATAGTCCTAACTACACCGCCAAAAAGGTGTTTGATTCCGGTTTCTATTGGCCCACAATCTATAAGGATGCCCACGAGTTAGTCAAAGCCTGTGATGCTTGTCAGCGTCACGAGAATATTTCACAAAAGAACGAAATGCCACAAAATGCTATTCAAGTTTGTGAAATCTTTGACGTCTGGGGCATTGACTTTATGGGGCCATTCCCATCTTCTCATGGAAACAAATACATACTCGTGGCTGTTGACTACTTGTCAAAATGGGTTGAGGCTAAGGCCTTACCCACTAATGATGCCCGAGTAGTTGTGAAATTCTTGAAATCCCTCTTTGCTCGTTTTGGAACCCCACGTGCCATCATTAGTGATCGCGGTACTCACTTTTGCAATGATCAATTTGCAAAAGTCATGCTTAAGTACGGTGTTACTCATCGTCTTTCTACCGCGTATCACCCACAAACAAGTGGGCAGGTGGAGGTTTCCAACCGTGGTATAAAACGGATTCTTGAGAGGACAGTAGGTGAAAACCGTGCTTCCTGGTCGGATAAACTAGATGATGCACTCTGGGCCTTCCGTACAGCTTACAAAACACCCATCGGGTGTACTCCATACAAGCTTGTATACGGGAAGGCGTGTCATTTACCGATCGAGCTTGAGCACAAAGCCTACTGGGCCTTGAAACATGCTAACTACGACCTTCATAAAGCGGGTGATCACCATAAGGTTCAAATCAATGAATTAAATGAACTTCGTGATCAAGCCTACGAGAACTCTTTGATCTACAAAGAAAAGACAAAGAAGATTCACGACTCTAAGATTAAGAACCGCGTTTTCAACGTCGGTGACAGAGTCCTTCTTTTCAACTCAAGATTAAAGATCTTCTCGGGGAAATTAAAAACCCGATGGACCGGACCATTCACTATTGCTAAAGTATATCCATACGGGACTGTTGAGTTATCTCAACCCGAAGGTCCCAACTTTAAAGTGAATGGTCATAGATTGAAACATTATTTTGGAGAGGACATGCCACCCGTGGTTGTCCCGGATCTCCAAACTTTCCCCATGGACCAATGAATTCGGGGATCGAGTTAAGCTAGTGACTCGGTGAACAAAAATTAGCAACACATATGGGTTTTCACCCGTATTTCTGACTTCTTTCTACTTTCTACCACCCTAGTGTGGGGGAGTGGCCGTCCCCCACCGTTTCAAAAGTAAATATGTTTTTTGTATTTTGTTCAAAATATCTATCCTTGTATGTATATTATATATAATTTATCATTCAACTCCCGGGCTGTCAGGGCAAATTTATTACAGTTAATCATTCACAAGTGATTAGCTAGCGTGGTAAACCTGACACAAGCCTGGGAGGTAGTGATTACATAAAAAAAAAATAATAATAAAAAAATAATAATAATAATAATAATTATGTACAGATAAAATAAAGTGAAAAATAAAAATTTCCACAGTTAGCATCGAATATTAGCTTTTCCCGTTCAGAGACTCGGCATAATAGCCGGGACTTTGAATATTGAGGACAATATTCAGTTCTAGTGTGGGGGGGGGGGGGGGGGAAATTCTTACGAATTTTATCACAAAACTTTTCAAGTACCCCCATTTTAGGCCAAAATTTTTCAAAATTTTTCACTTTATTCCAAAATTTTTGTGGTTATCAGTCCGCCAAAGTCTAAATGACAAAGGGATTGGCTAGTCCAGGATCAAACGGCTCTTAGTAAAGACATCTCAAACCCGTTGATGGCTGGCAGTTTGCCAAAAATTGCATGGTTCCTCAGCTCCCCCGCATCCTCATAAGCAAATGAGTTGGCTAGCCCACAAGATTATGGCTTGTGGTAAAGGCAGTGGAAAATCCATAATTGGTATTCAGCTCACCAAGATGTTGACTTAGTCCATCAAGATGCTGGCTAGTCCAGAAGCAAACGGCTTTTGGTAAAGACAAATCAAATCCGTTGACAGCTGGTGGTTTGCTCAAAATCACACGGTTATCAGGTGTGCCACAGTTCTTACACCTGGCTACTCCAGAAGTGATGGCTTTTGGTAAAGAGTTTCAAATCCATTAAGTTTTTCTCAAAAGATTGCTAGGGACTAGCAATGTTTTAGTGTGGGGGATTGATGAGTGTGTAAATACTCATCATTTTTACCAATCCTGAACTGCCAAAACATCCAAAAACACTCAATAATGAATCAAAATAGTGAAAATATCCCAGGAAAGTGTTTTACATGTCTCAAATGCAAAAATACCAAAAACAGATGAAAAACGCACAAAGTTTGCATAATTGGCAGTTTCAGTCCCCCAACTTTCAAAAGTTGCCAAATCTAGTCCCTGGTCATTCTAAAAACTTGAAAAAGTCACCAAAGGCCCTTATAAATCAAAAAGTTACATAATTAGTCCTTTGGTGAAAAGTTTCACAAAATGTCAAGTTTAGTCCCTGAACTTTGAAAATTGTCAAAAATGATCCCTGGGATATGAAAAACTTTGAGAAAAACAAATTTTGTCCTTGCACTAACCTTTTATGACAGGATTGGTCCTTGGTGGAAAGTTTGGTGATATTTACACAAATGGTCCCTGAAGTTTGAAAGTTTGACGGTTTCAGTCCCTGATGAAAATAAATTGGAAAAATCAACAAGGGACCTTGTACTATTCATGATATGGCATTTTATACCCTTGGAAACAAATTAAAAAGATGCCAAAACCCCACCCTCAACTTTCGGCTAATTACAAAATAGGTCCTTCTGTTTAAAAACCTAAACCGGATCCAAAATTAATACACCAAAACCAATCCACTAAGTCCAATCCAACATTTCAATCCAACTTGGGCCCAAAACTCACCCAGTCCAACACCTTAGCCCACCCAATCCCCTAAACCGTTTTAAATAATTCCCACGGTCAAACCTCAGTCAACCCCTTCCCCGTTTCCCTCTCAGTCTCCCCCACTTGCTCAGCCTCCCCTCACCTCCAATCACAAGCCAAAGCCCCCCACAATTAATGCCACCACCCCCTATACCTACCCTTTCACAACACAATTAATGCTGCCCCCCCCCCTTTGCGTGTATCAGAGCCTAATTGCAAATGATGCTTTTCCCGCCAAAATACGTGGAGGCCTGAGAGTGGACCAAAAGACGAAGAGAGAGGTGGGAAATGATGAGGGTGCATCTGGGAACCCTAATTATCAGCTATAAAAGGAATAGAGTGCAAGATGAAGATGTAGTAGTTTATTTTTAGTTTAAGTGTGTCGAATTTAAATTATTAAGCAAATTAGTGTAATTCTTTTCAATTCAAGTATTGTAATATCTTAATTAATGTATTAGAAGTCTTTTGAAGTTATAAAAATCAAGGTTTCAATCTGCATTGTGTTTTTTTTTGCATTCTGAGTTTCCATTTGAGTTGCTGCATTACTTGTATTGGTAATTATGGACTGAAAATAGCTCACTTAAGTCCCATTAAGCTTTTTGAAGCTTGTAGAGATCCTAAAATCCAGTATTAGTAAGAAAATCAAAATAAGATAAAAAAAGTCAATGGAGGTCAACTGTATGCTTGATTTTTGTGTTTCAGGTTGAAGAAGGAAGTGTGGATCAACATTGGAGCTGGTTTTGCCTATCTAAAGATAGGCTAGCACAGTGAAATACTCCTTTTCATGCTGGAGTAAAGAAATTGGTAACTTGGTCTTTTCATATTTCTAAAATCTGCATAATCTTTTGATTCTGAGTAGGAAGTAGTTTTAATTATATTAGATTATTAATTCAGCTTTATTTTTAGTTAATATAACTAGTTTAATCAGTAATTTGGTAGTTGGTAGTGGATTGCATAGTTTCTTAGTATAAATATTTACTTAAAGTAGTGTTTGGATGTGGTTAATGCACTGAGCTGTGGTATTTGTTGCTTGTTATAATCCATTTAGACACTCAGTATATGCCATAACTAGGTCTTTGTAACCCAGAACCTGGTCACTTTAAGCTTAAAAGTCAAAATACAAAGTTTTCCACCACCACAGTCAACTGTGGTGGAAATCTAGGTCCATAACCTCATCATTTCTATTCATAAATAGTTATTATAGCTTAAAGTTGTAAAATTATAGCTTAATACAACTATTTGAATCAGTTCTAAGTGTTGGAAATCAAAAATAGTCAAAGTAACAAGTTCTTGTCAAAAGTCAAAAGTTACACTATCAGATTTTTACTAAAATTCCAAGTTTAATTGTGAGCTGTGTAATGGATATTAAGGTTTGAAACTTTGTGTGATTAAAGTCTACCAGCTGATCTTTGTTCCCTAATTTTTGCTTAATTTGTTTGGAAGTTTAAGTGGGTCCCACAAACCCTCAAAGTGAGTTGCAGGGCAAGAAGTGTGCCCTGCTCACTCAGACCCAGTCTATCACCACCACTTTGGTGGTGATTTGTGATCACCTCAGTAGGCCCCAGACTCCCTAGTTAGCATTTTCCAACCCCCCTCCTACCAGGGATTAGGGATTGACCCTTTGTTTGACCTGGTACCCAGTGGACCCCACAATAAGTTGCCACAAAGTTTGTCCCATGTCTGAGTTGTTTTAGAACTGCATAAGTGCTTATTTGGATTGAAACAGCTTAATTGTGCTTAATTCTTGTTAATCTTGGCTTATTCAAGTTTGTTAATCTTATTTGCACCTGATTTAACCATTGTGGACCCCACCCAAAGCCATTTGACCCAGATTGACCAAACAGTCAACATAAGTCAACTGTGTAAGCCAAGGGGGTGTTTACAGCTTATTAATAAGCTAATTTTAAAAGTGTTTTCATAAAAGTTTGTCATTTTAGGGTATAAAGTAGTTCTGTAAAAGAAAAATCAAAAAAGAAAATCAAAGTTAAAGTAAGTGATAGTTTCTATTTAATTCAATTTAAGTTTAATTTTCATTTTTAAATTTTAATTAAGTACCTAGTGTTTTTATATTTTTACTAAATACCTTATATAGTAAAGTAATTTTGATAATTTTTTCAGATTTTTATTTTGTCATTTAGTGTTAATTAGATTTAATCTTAGTTTTATTAATTATTAATTAATAATAAGTATTAAATAGCTTATTTAGTTTTTATAAGGTTAAACTTAGTTTTTATATTTTTCCTAGCTCTAATATAGTATAATAGGTTTTTAGAAAATATATTTTGAGATTCTACTGTTCATTTTCTATTTTTCTTATTTTATTTGTTTAAAATAGACTTAAGTTAATTAAAAGGTAATTAATTAGTAGATTAATCTTAAACATAATTTTTAGAGTTTTTTATAATTTTGTAGGATTCCTGTAATGGTTAAGTAATTGTATAAATTTTCTTATAATTTTCTAAGTTAATTTAGTATTAATATTAATTAAAAGTATTTTAATTAGTTTAATTAAGTTAAATAGTTTTCAATTTATAAAAAACTCACAAAAAGACAAAAATATTTATTTTTATTTTTTATACTTTCTTTAAGTTCTAATTTAGGTTTAGAAAATATTTTTGTTAATTTTTAGTTTAATTTAAGTCATTTGTCATTTTTAGGTAATTTAAATTAGATTTTAATTTAGATTTTAAATAGTTTAATTAATTAAATAATATTTAAATAGTATTTTAATCATTTTCATAATTTCATTTTCATTTTTAATTTTAAGTTTTAAAAAGTGTCAAAAGCACCCCCTGTAGTTTGTTAAATACCAAAAACCCACTTTTTCAGTCCGATACGTGATCTTAGTTGTGAATTTGTGCATATATCTGGTATCTGATTTTTGTGAATATTATATCTGTGTACCAATACCAAAATAACAGTAGCAAAATCAATTCCATATCATCTGGGCTACTGTCCTCAGTCCCACTCACTCATAAACGATTTCAAAAGCACCATTTCAATCTCGCTGGGACATAACGACCCGGGGACACACTATACTATCCACGGAGAATTGACTTGATTAGTTTGACTTTTACGGTTGACCATTCACAAGTGGTTAACTAATAAGAGTTAGCTAGTTCAGGGCCAATCAACGCACCCCACAAACAAATCATATACAAAGTGGCCAAGAGATCTCATATCATATCATAATCAGACGGGGATGCCGGGGACTAATCACACCGCCCCAGATAGTGTCATGCCATTGGTGCCTCAATGACACGCCCATGGTACCTCCATGAGTTGACTGAAAACTCAGGCATCAGGACAGAACATATCAATTCAAACAAAGCAAAACTATCCATAATCATAACAAAGCTCCCAGACAGAACAAAATCTCATATCAAAGAGATAGTAATCAAATAATCATAACAGAATGGATAGCAAACAGAATCATATCAAATGATAATATCAAATGAATCATATCAAGGAATCATATCAAAGGGATCATAGCAAAGGCTCATATCAAATGAATCATATCATAGCAAACGAATCAAAGTCAAGGATCGAAAAGTCATGAGATCAGAACCCTTAATGAGATAGGGTAGAATATCTGTACCTCAAACCGCAAATGAAACCGTATCAGAAACAATGATAGGAAATTACTCCTTCTTCTGCGAATCTACACGAATTAATGATCGTCTTTATTATTCATAAGCTCATTTTAAATCAGATTACATATTTTAGGTTTCTTTCTATTTTTAGAAACTTTCCATTTATAGCAGCTTTCCAAAAATAGTAAGTTTCTAATTTAATAATTTGTACGGTTACAAATGACAATTATAGTAGTTTAGAGTTAGTTATGTCAATTTAGTAAAGTTTAGGGTCAAGATGCAAATTATCAAAATTAAATATTAAAAAAATGTCAAATAAATTATTTTAAAGTTTATACTATAATTTTATATTAAAACCCATAATTAAATTTATATCGTAGCCTCAACATTAATGTTTAAGCCACGACGAACCAAAATTTTAATAAACCATACATGACTCGTTATAAACTCGACACCATTTCATGCTCACACATATACACACGACACAAAATATATTTCATGCTATCCAATCTTTAACTACTTTAGCACCAATATAAGTATTTCCTATGCATGTTCCATCTTAAATATTTATGTTTATAACCAGATTTAAGGTCGAATATAAGAGCTTATATTATGATTTCTATGACCACGTCAAAAACGTATTTAACCAACATCTTCGAATAGTAAAATAGAAACAGAAATCGAAATTATATATATTATTCATTCATATATTCATGTTATTCATTTCACATTTTTAACAAAACGTCCATAAGCAAATCAACGTACAGATTATGATTCTTATATATGCATGACTATCTCATAGCAACATTTACATAGATTTCATACTTATTATTCTTGACGTTAAGTTAATGTGCATGCATGTAAATGATGGTATTCAATGTACATAATATAATAACATGATTTTAAACAAGTTATGGTTTTATGGTAGATATTTAACATACAATAGATTTGTAATATTATTTCGTATAGGTAACGCATGATCGTGTATATAAAATGCAGTTCAAGAGATACCTCCAGGCAAAATGATAGATCAAAACCGAAACCGAAACCAAACACAAACGTTCACCAGTATGAATACGAGCACCGAGATTTGTCGAGATAGAAAGGAATCCGAAATCCCGACGTACAACAGCCACATATACGATTCACTAGATCATGATCCGCGACCAAAATTTTAACCAACCACGAAACGAAACTAAATCGAAACACAAACTGCGGCCCGAACCGAACTCGTACTAGAGCAAACGAAATCGAAATCATGGGCTGAGAGCACGAACACAAACACAACCCAACATAAATTTAGAACGTGGACCCAAATTTATTGCTGCTCCCGAATCCTTCTTGCTATCCCCGTACCTTTCTTGCTATCTTGAAAGAAATGGAAGCTGCCGTTCTAATAAAGTTTTAGGTTTTATGTGGACGTGGAAATGGTATTCGGTGAGATAAATATGAAAACTGATGGGAGAATATGGCATGTGAATTGCCGAGTCTTATGGGAAATATTTGTGACTTATTCTTCTATTCAAACTTTTCAAGTAATCTTATCCCATCATTAATGTGCATATATAATGTACAAAGTAAAAGTGAAATTTGGACCTTTATATAACGTGTAATATTACTTAGTAAAATACAAGTTGCGTCAAATTTTATTCATACTTAAGTGATAGATTATATCTTTGGTAGTTCTCAAAGTTATAATGTTTCAATACTTATATTAAATTCTCAATCTTAAGAAAATTCAAATTGTATGGGAAATTTAGAAAAAAACGGATTTTCGGGTTTTACAACTTTTTCCTCTGTCCTGAATGAGAGTGGAGGAGACTGGTTCCTCTTGAGGTGGAACTTCGGTGATTGGTGTGGCTTCAGTGACATACTCCCCCTCAGTGTGAGAGGGCTGTCCAGCATCTTCTTGTTCATCAGTAATAGGGGTTTCAGGAACATTCTCCCCCTCAAAAATTGCCGGAGCTGCAGTGATGGCAAGTGTTGGAGTTACTGAAGATGAAGTAGAGGTGCCCTTGAAGACTTGAAACATTTCCGTCATCATTGACTTGATCTCCGCAGTATCCTGATGGATGAGGGATACCTTGGAGTCAAGTGTAGCCTGAGAACTTTCAAGGGCAGTCATCCTGGATCCCATTGTCCATGCCAGAGATGTGGACTTCAGGGATTGAGCTGTCACTGATGCTTCCAACTGATTGAAGGAAGACTTGAGGGACTCCACCGTGGAGCTGAGATTCTGAACATTGGATCCCTTTATCAAACCAAGTAACTCAGTTAGAGCTGCCGTGTTGACCTGGTATGTCTCAGATGTCTGAAGTATTTTCTTGGTGAGCTCAGGATCATCTTTGACTGATTCTTGAACTGACTTAACCCCTGTAGCCAGCTCTTTTAGGGATTCCAAAAATTGATTGATGTGAGAAGCCATTTGTGTCAGGGAGTGAGAGACAGTGGAATTTTGCTCCCTGACATCATCATTGTAGTCTTCAACAGCATCTTTGAGGAGGTGATAGTGGACTGCTTGCTCAGTATGCATGTCAAACACCTCTTCAGTGACCCCCCTGTACAAAACATTAGTCATTTTCTTGATGAATCTTTTAAAGGCTTTTTCAGTGAGAGGAGTTTGAGTGTCCTCTGAGGTTTCCGGCTCGGAATGTGTTACATCTTCATCATGGTTAGAGGTTTGAGGAGACTGAGTAACAGGTTCAGGGACTGTCTCCTCAACCTCCATATCATCTCCGGCCGTGAAGACTTCCTCGTCACTGTTAAATTCATCATCAGAAAATAAGACAGCCTGAGCATCTGCCAGGGAGGTAATCTGCAACAAGTGGAGGTTATCCGGCTCCTCTTCATAAGAAGATTTGCCTTCGTTTTGGCCAGGTCCTGACCCCTCAAATCCGGTAGGTTGGGTTTTACCTACCTGGTCTTTAAGGCCAGTTCCCAAGTAATGTGCACCTCCGGGAGTGGTTATGGGTTCCATATCAGCGGGTGGTGTATTTCCCTCTGAATCTTTGTACCCCGTGACCCCTTCAGACACTGATGGGTTTTTCTCTATGTCATCCTGAGGAGTCGTGAATGTTGTGTCCCTATCAGCGGGTTGTAAGTGTCCCTCTGAGTCTTTGGGATGAGTTTTTGTGCCCTCAGACAAAAGCGTTGTTTTGCGAATGTCCTCATCAGGCACCTGAGTGGTTGTGTCCCCCTTTCCAACAGGTTTGTTCTGGCCTGTCGAAGATTTAGGAACGTTAACTCCCTGATGCTTGGGTTGTGATTTAGCCGAGCCTTTGGCAGGATGTGAATGCTTGTGGACCCCCTTCTCAGTGGAGTAGTGCTGCCCCACCGAGGATTTAGGATCCCTTACTCCCTGAGACTCTGGTTGTGATTTGCCAGAGCCTTTAGCAGGATGTGAAGGTTTGGTTTGTTTCGGCTCAACTGTCTTGTTTATGACAGTAGAGTCTTTGGAAACGGGTATGCCCGAGGACACTGAGTGTGATGTCTCAGTGCCCTCCGATGGCTTTTGTTGCAGGCCTAGTGACTAGGTAATTATTCTCATGGTGTCAGCAGTCAAGGTCTGTTGTGGTTGCCTCATGGTAGGCTTGGGATCAGAGATCTCAATGTCGAGTGGCTTGGGTTGAGCCACCTTCCTGGACCCCTGTCCCTTCTTCCTCTTTACCTTCTTGGTGGGAGAAGGGACTGGTAAAACTTTATTGTCACCCTGGATAGCAGAACGCATATACATAGTCAGGGTGACAGGTGTAACCTCAAGAGGGTCACGAGACTTGTGTAGGACATCAGGCTCAAAACCTGTTATGTCAGGCTTATCATACTCAGACCCAAGCAAGTCTTGTAGGGCACATGAAACAAATCTAGGATATGACATTTGTTTTTGCCTAGACTTCCCCCCTAACTTTGCTATGAGGTCCCTGAAGATGATTTCTCCAAGGTCAATCATTTTACCCTCAATGAGACAGAACACTATCATTGCCTGAGTAGTGTTCAATTGCTTAGTAGAGGATTTATTTCCCCAGAGAACCTGAATGACAAAAGTTATTGGAATCCTCTAGGGAGCTGGGAACCAGGTCTTAATTATTGGGGCTTTGGATAATAGGGACCCTGGTGTCACCTCAGGGTGATTTTTGTCATAGGGTCCCAATTCCAGTAAGACCTCCTTTACCTCTTTCTCAGAGGGTTGGGCAGTGAAGGTCGTGGTGTAGTCAAGGCCAGTGGCTTTGACAAAAGTTTTATAGTCAAGAGTTAGGGACTTGGTTCCATTCTTGACTGTAAACTTTATTTTGGCCTCTTTTGGCGCATCAGGGTTTTTAACCACCGCTGTGCACCAAAATTCCCTCAAATAGTCATGATAGATGACTGAGGGGGTTTTTGTGAATGAGGTGGTCAGGAAGCAGTTCTGAAGGAACTACACCACATCCCTATATTCAGGGTACCCAGCAGGGTAGGCAAAGTTCCCCACCACATTGTTCTTGGTAAGGTCTACGCTTTCCATTTGGAAATCTACATTGGGTGCGTATTTTATGACCTTAGAAGAAGCCATTTGGTTTAGATAAAAGCCTGGTTTTAGAAAAATGGGTATCAGTGAGGGAAACACACGCAGTTTTGAAAATGATTTGCAAGAGTTTTGTTATGATTTTAAAAGCGTGTGTGTGTTCCCTTTTTTGTGGGGGTATTTATAGGGTGAGAATTAGGGTAGTGATGTTGCGGATACCAAAGGTTTAATTTATTTAACCGAAACGGCATAATAATTTTGGTTTGATATCCGCATTAAATATCACGATTCCCATTACCCTATTTTCTCTCACATCGTGGGTGAACAGTTGTGCGCCTCTGCAAATAACGCACTTTTGCAGAGAAAAAATCATCACAACTTTTGTGTATGAGGGAGCATTTAATGCTCAGTGGTGTTTGGTGAGAGAGATGTGGGGGCCCAAGGAGTGGATGCCAGTTGTGTAAGTGATATATATTCCTACATTTAATAGGATTCAGTTACCTACCTGGGACATTAACTAACTAAATACTTAGAGCATTTAGTTAGGGTATTCAATGCCATTTTTCATCCTGAGCCCCCTGAATGAATTATCATTCAAAAATATTTCAGGAAGGGTGTGATCAGGGACCTAGAGAATTTACATCATGTTGGAACACTTTTGATCAGTTCCCTGATTCTATGTCCAACATGCCCAGTTCAAATTTCAATCTTGTGAAAGTGGGTTCATCCAAAGGTTTAGTGAAGATATCAGCTAGCTGATACTCAGTGGGGATGAAATGTAGTTCAATTTCTCCATTAGAGATATGGTCCCTGATGAAGTGGTATCTGATGTCAATGTGCTTGGTTCTTTGATGAAGTACTGGGTTGTTTGAGATGGCTATGGCACTTGTATTATCACAAAATATAGGTACCATCTTATACTGAATGCCATAGTCACTCAGTTGGCTCTTCATCCATAGTACATTTGCACAACATCCTGCAGCAGCCATATATTCAGCTTCAGCTGAGGACATGGCCACTGACTGTGGTTTCTTTGTACTCCAACACACAAGTTTACCACCAAGAAATTGGCAGGATCCTGAAGTACTTTTCCTATCCATGTTACATCCTGCATAGTCAGAGTCAGTGTACCCTTTGAGATCAAATCCTGAACATTTTGGGTAATACAAACCAAGGTTTGGAGTACCCTTCAGGTACCTGATGATTCTCTTGACAGCAGTGAGATGTGATTCTTTAGGGTCAGCCTGGTATCTGGCACACAGGCAGACTGAGAATTGGATATCAGGCCTTGAGGCAAGTAAGTACATCAAGGAGCCAATCGTTCCTCTGTATAGGGTTTGATTCACTGATTTTCCAGTGAGATCAGGGCCAAGGTTGTTAGGAGGAACCATAGGAGTCTTTACTGAAGAGCAGACAGTGAGCTCATACTTCTTCAGTAGGTTCCTGAGGTATTTTTCTTGACAAATGGATATTCCTTTTTCAGTTTGTTTAATTTGGAGTCCAAGGAAGTATGCGAGTTCACCCATCATGCTCATTTCAAACTTTGTGGTCATCAGTTTCTCAAACTGTTTGCAAAGTTTGTAACTTGTTGAGCCAAAGATAATGCCATCAACATATACTTGGACAAGAATGACATCATCTTTTGTTCTGTAGATGAACAATGTGTTGTCAATTCTTCCTCTGACAAACTTGTTTTGGATCAGGAAGGCTGAAAGAGTTTCATACCATGCCCTGGGTGCTTGTTTCAGTCCATAAAGGGCTTTGTTAAGCTTGTAGACATGGTTAGGGTATTCACTACTTTCGAAACCAAGAGGCTGTTGCACATAAACATCTTCTTTGATGTTACCATTCAGGAATGCACTTTTAACATCCATTTGGTAAACTTTAAAGTTCATGTAAGTTGCATAAGCAAGGAAGATCCTGATGGCTTCCATTCTTGCAACAGGTGCAAAGGTTTCCTCATAGTCTATACCTTCCTGTTGATTATATCCTTTGGCAAACAGTCTTGCTTTGTTTTTTATGACTGTGCCATTCTCATCTGTCTTGTTTTTAAAGACCCACTTCATACCAATGATTAAAACACCCTGGGGGCATTCAACAAGGGTCATGACATCATTTCTGTCAAATTGTTCCAATTCATCTCTCAGGCCTGAACCCAACTTTCATAAGTCAGGGTTTCTTTAACATTTTTAGGCTCAATCTCTGGGAGATAGTCAGCATAAAGACATATATTGACAGTGGCAGCCTTAAGTTTAGCAGCCTTGCTTCTTGTGAGCATGCCTTCAGTGGGTTCACCAATGATGTTCACAAGCTCAATGATTTTGGATCTAGTCCAGCTATCCTGAGGTTTGGGATAGGAATTTGAGCTTGAGGGAGCCTGATTAGGTTCAGACTCAGGAACATGAGGTAGCTCATCATTATGTGCTTCAGTGACAACTGTAGGAACAATTTGTTCTGAGGGTTCCTGAACAATTTGTTCAGTGGTGTCAGTCTCATTTGAGACAGGCTGAGTTTCAATGAACTCACTGACAGGTGGTTGGGGTAGGTTGTGAGGGATGATGTAATAGGAGACATCAGCATCAGCTTGGTATTGGGTTGAGGGATTGTTCTCAGGAGGATATCTTGATGAGTCATCAATACCAATTTCTTCTACTGAGGAATTTGAGAACCTGATGGATTCAGTGCTCTCATCAATAGTAATGTGATAAGTTTCCTCAGTTTGTTGTCTCCTTGTGTTGAACACCCTGAAGGCTTTAGAAACCAGGGAATATCCCAGGAAGTATCCATCATCAGCTTTGGCATCAAATTTACCTAAGTGATCCTTGTGATTATGTATAAACACAGGACACCCAAATACATGAAAATAGCTGATGTCAGGAATCCTTCCTTTGAATATCTCATAAGGAGTCTTATTATGCCTTTTCACAATGATTGACCTGTTTTGAGTGTAGCAGGCTGTTTTAACTGCCTCAATCCAAAAATGTTTTGAGAGGACTGAGCCATTCAACATTGTTCTTGCTGCCTCAATGAGTGTTCTATTTCTCCTTTCAGCTACTCCATTTTGTTCAGGAGTATAGGGAGAAGTGAAATTTTGAGAAATTCCTTTCTCATCACAAAAACACTCAAGGTCTTGGTTTTTGAATTCAGTGCCATTGTCAGTCCTGATCTGTTTAACTTTGACATCATTTTGATTTTCAATGTTTCTGACAAATGACATGATTGTTTCAGCTGCCTGACTCTTTTTGGTCAGGAAGTAAACCCAAGTATATCTTGAGTATTCATCCACTATGACCAGAGTATACTTCTCATGGTGAATGGACATTGGACTGACAGGTCCAAAAAGGTCCATATGAAGGAGATGTAGGCAGCTTTTGATGGAAAAGGTTTGTTTGGTTTTGAATGAAGCCCTGTGGTGTTTTCCTTTTTCACAGGCAAAACAAGGCTTGTCTTTGGTATACACCAGGGATGGAAGGTCCAGAACTTTGTTCTGTTTGGCTAGGTTGTTGATGCTCTTGAAGTTGAGATGAGAGAGTCTCCTATGCCATAGCCAGTTGATTGTCTCACTTGCCTTTGAGAATAGGCAAGTCCCATTCTGAGTCAGGGATGACATGTCAAGGACATATACATCATCCCTCCTGGGGGCAATCAACACAACTTCCTTATTGGCATTAAAGATGGTCCCTCCCTTGTCATCAAACTGAACTATGTATTTGGCATCACATAGTTGGGAAACACTTATCAGGTTGTACTTGAGACCATTAACATAAGCTATTCTTGTAAAAACTATACCATTGCAGTTTACTGAACCATAACCTTCAGTGGGAGCTGATGAGTTATCACCAAATACTACTTTGGGTCCTGGTTCTTCCACATATTTGTGCAGAAAACTTTTCACACCAGTCATACTTCTGGAGCATCCACTGTCTAGATGCCAAGTAGGATCCTTGATGTGTTTCTGCACAAACAGTAAACTGGGTTAGTTTTTCTTGTTGACCCACTTTCTAGTGGGCTTAGTCCTCAGGGACTTTTTGAACTCAGTTAATGAATCATGGTCTGAAGTTGTGTGACCTGAGCTTCCACATGTTTTACATTTTGTGGAGGTTGATGCCTCAGGTGACTGAGAAGTGTTGGTTTGGTTTTTCCTTCTGGACTGAATCACTTTGTCATGTCCCCTGGTTTCATGGGAGGGATCTCCACAGATGTCACAACATTCTTTCATCATACAATCATCAGGAAGATGATCATTGAAACCGCAGTGACGACATGGTGAGAAAGGCTTAGCCTTCAGTCTTTGTTTGGAAGGTGTGGCATACTGATAGCCTTGGGTTTTGTATAGACCCCTTGCTTTTAAAGAAGCAGTGTAGGAGATGTGATCACAAGTTCTGTGGTCCTCTTGTTTGCATATCATACAAAACAGGACTCTGTAGCATTTATCAGTGCTGTGATTTGGATAATTGCACAGTTCACATCTCCCTGAGGGTCTGGGTGTGGTTTTTGGTTTGGAAGAACCTAAGGATATTGAGGGCATTGTAGATTTTGAGTCAGAGTTTTTCTCAGTAGACTCAATTTTCTCACTCAGCATCCTGACAAGTTCAGCAAGCTGATCAACCTTTGAGTCAGTGCTTTCAGGCTTCACTTCAGTAGTTACTGAAGGTTTTTGGTGTTCAGTGGGTGCAGGAGTAGGTCTTTTCAGAATAGTCCTTCCTAACCCTGATTTCTCTTTAGGAGAATGTGGTTGAAAGACTAATGGTGCAAGGTCAGAATTGGGTTCTGCTCCCTGAAGTTGTTTCAGTGGAGGGAGTGGTGAATCAGACTTAGACTCAGAGATGAACTCAGTAGGACCAAGTTCATCAGTAACTCCTAGCAGCTCCTTGATAGCCTGACTTTCAGGCTCCAGGATTCTTCCAGTGTTAAAATTTGGCAATTTACTATCAGGATTGTTTCTTTCAATCCAATCACTGGGTTTGGGAGCTAGTTCTTTGCTAGAGAGTATGTTGGTTAATAGAAAAGTTGTAGAATGGCTACTCTCCCCAGAAACTTCAGTGAGTTGATCATCACCCAGACCAGCCTTTTTGGGGCTGGGTGAGAGACTCAGTGTTTCATAGAGTTTGGGGTTTTTCTGAGTCCATTTCCAAATAATTTCCTTTTCTTTCTTAAGTTCTTCCTGAAGAGCTTGATTTTGTTTTACAAGTTCAGAGTTTTGAATTTGAAGTGTAACACTTTCAAGCTTGGCTTGTTTTAAGGCAAGTAATTCATCTCTACAATGATTTAATTCAAAACTCAGTTTGTTAAATTTTGAAAATAAATTAAGTCTTTGCTCTTCAACATACTTAAGATCAACATTAATATAGTCTAAGTAAGATTTCCAATCATCATTATCATCCATAGAAAGTAAAAGATTTACCTTTCTCATAGTGATGTTGACCCATTCACCATTTCTTGCATGACTCTTCCCCACAGCAAGTTTGTTGTCTTCAGACAGAGCCATCAGGGCACTGATGTGAACTTCATCATCATCAGAGGACACTTCAGCCTCATCCCAGTCATATGTTTCAGCAACAAGCCCTTTGTTCTTGGCTTGAGTAGGCTTTGGAGCCTGAGGAGGCTGAGAGACTGTTGAGGATGATTCAAGAAGGGCAAGTTTAGCTTTTGCCTTTCTGTATTTTGCTTCAAAGTCAATTTGAGGGACTTTTTCAAATCTTTGACTAGACTGAAGCATTTTTGGTTGAAATTTGCTGGGACCTGAAAAAGAGTTATTTCCTGAAAATTTGAAAGATGGTTCTGAGGTTGTTTTTGAAAAACAATCTTTAGCAAAATGCCCCATTTTGCCACATTTAAAGCACTCAGTGTTGTCATTTGCTTTAGAAGGAAATTTGTTTTTCTTAAAAAACCTTTTAGAATTAGCAAGGAGTGCTCTTTCATGAAATTCAATTTGAAGATCATTAAGATATTCCTCACTGGTTCTTTGGTCAACCTCATCATCAGATCCATCCTGAAAATCCTGCACAACACCTTTTGAATAGAAAGCAGTTGATATGGGTGTAATTGTCAAGGCCTTTTTGGTCTCCTGAGCTTTACCAGGGTATCTCCTGGTGATAAGATTGTCTTCATAGACAAACTTCCCATAGATGCAGGGAGCTCAAGGTTCTGAATGTGGTTTGCATTTCTCAATCCCTGAGAGAAGTTTAACCATTTCTCAGGGAGACTGTTGACAAAACCAACATTGATTTCATGTTTTGACAGTATAACACCATCATTGGTTAGCTCATTCAGGAGGGTCTTATACCGAGTATAAGTCTCAGAGAGACTTTCAGAATCCTTGGCCCTGAAGGTGTTGAATTCAAGCTTCAGGTCCATGATTCTATTCTCTTTGGTATTAGAAGGCCCTTCATAGCTATGAACCAGGTCAGTCCATGTCTGCTGGGCAGTGGGATAGTTGATCACTGATTCCATTATATCATCAGGAAGGCATGATATAATGATGCTTTTCAGGCGCTGGTCTTGATTGACCACCCTCCTTTCATCTGGGGTCCACTGAGCTTCAGGTTTAATTAAACCTTGGGCAGTTGTTGGGACATATGGACCATCATTAATCAATTTAATGTAATATGGTTCCATCCCAGTTAAGTAGCAAAGCATTCTCTTTTTCCACTTATTAAATTTGCCAGCTTCTAGTCGAGGGGCAGTTGCTGAATAACTTCCACCCTTTTTGTCGACAAGCTGGGGAACATCTATGTCAGTCATAGTGGGATCTTGATTTTAAAAACTTGAGCACCTTTAAGTTTTGAAAACATGTTTAAGTTTTACAAATCAGATGCTCTGATACCACTTGTTGGTCCCTTTTACTTGGTTATCAGTAACTAAGAAGCTAAAGTAACCAAGTTGAATGACTTTAAACAAAGATGTATAAAATGATTAACAATAAAGTAACGTAAAGATAAGAGACAATATTTTACAACGTTTAATTCTTTATTAGAAGTTAATCAAAAAGAATCGTACCCAAGTGTTTTCGGAATAACACTTGGGATTGAAAACGACAAGTATTGTATGGACTCCTCACTAAACTCAATCTATGTTGAGTGACAACTTAAATTACCCACTGAGCTATCTCAGGGGCTTGCGTTGTTCTTTGGAGGAGTAAAGTGGTTTGTGAATGCTTTGCATTAATTGCACAAACTTGTCAACTATTACTCCTCACATATGCTTCCTATTTATACACAAGTATAGAACAACAAATTATACATTGGACATAAAGCTTCCTTAACAATATCTTGAAAGATATTATTCTTCTGGCAAGGAACCTTCATTGAGTTAAGTCCAAAAGGCACTTTCTGATGACAGACTGGTTTTAACCATTTTGGGAAAGTTTGACATTAAAGTGATAAAGCACTTTAATAAAGCAACTCAGACTTTCCCGCCCAGTCCCGCCAAAACTTCAGTCTTCTAGTCATCAGTCTTCAGTACTATGAAGTTGTTGAGGAGTCATGGGGTTCAGTGAGTTATTGTCATCCTCACTGAACCCATCACATTCTTCTTGGCTTAGATCACACTTCACTGAGTTCCGCCTCACTGAATGGAGAACCTTTCTTCTTAGGCTCGGTCTTAGCATCCTGAAGGTGACTCACTAAGTTACTGTTCACTCAGTGACTTGTTTACACTTAGGGGATTTTACGTTCAAATCCTTGTTAGAGAAAGATTGGGAATTCAGTGACCCAACATCTATGTTGACAACCTTGTCATAAAAAGCATACCGAAGACGAATTGGTGCGCGACATTGAAGAAACATTTAGAACACTAGGAAAGATCAACATGAAGTTAAGTCCTAAGAAATGCGCTTTTGGCGCTACAGAAGGCATGTTCCTTGGATACTTGATAGAGCCTGATGGCATTAAGCCATGCCTAGAAAAAACAAAGGCTGTCACCCAACTCCCTTCACCACGCACGTTGAAAGAAGTCCTGTCTCTGAATGGAAAACTAGCCGGGTTGAACAGATTCCTGTCCAAATCAGCAGATAAGTCACTCCCCCTCTTTAAAACATTCAAGAAGTGTACAAAAAGGGAGACTTTCGTTGGACTACGGAAGTAGAAGAAGCTTTTACACAACTTAGGCAACATATAACAGCGCTTCCCACGCTAGTCGCACCCCGACAAGGGGAAGAGTTAATTGTGTGCTTGTCTGCGACTCATGGAGCAGTCAGTGCGGTGCTACTGACAGATAGGAACTCCGTACAAACACCGGTATATTTTGTAATCAAAGCACTCAAGAAGACAGAGATTAACTATAGCGCAATGGAAAAGTTGGTATTGGCGTTAGTATTCGCCGCCAAAAGACTGCGCAGATACTTTCAAGCACACCCAATAGCGTTGATATGGACCAACCTATCAAGCAGGTTATCTCTAAACCCTATGCATTGGGGCGATTACAAAAGTGGAGTGTGTTGCTAGGCGAGCATAACATCTCTTATAGACCACGCACTGCGGTTAAGGGGCAGATACTAGCAGACTTCATCATCGAAAAACCAGATACTGATGCTGCACCTTCACGGAGCGAGGTAGAACTGCAAGAACCATGGGTCATATTCATGGATAGATCTTCATGCGTGGACGGGTCGGGCGCAGGCCTTATCCTCACCAGTCCAGAAGGAATGGAATTCACTTACGCACTGCGTTTCGAATTCACAGCCACGAACAACGAGGCAGTATGAAGCCCTAATTGCTGGATTACGCATTGCAACTCGAATGGGTATACGCAACCTAGAAGCAAATGTGGATTCCCAATTAGTAGCCAACCATGAGTTGGGCGAATATGTGGCTAAAGAGGATAACATGGTTCAATACCTCGACAAGACCAAGTCACTAATTCAGGGTTTTGACAGGTTCGCCATTAAACAAGTTCCAAGAGGGGAAAACAGAAAAGCGGATGCACTAAGCAAGATCGCATCTACAAGCTTTGCTCACCTATCAAAACAAGTATTGGTGGAGATCCAAAAGAACAAATCCATCTCGGAGATGGAGATATCTACGGTGATAGAGGAGCAGGATCCTACGTGGATGACCCCTATCGTCGAATTTATAAGCAAGGGCATATTGCCCCATGAGCAGAAGGACGCTCGACGGATACGGCGCACAGCGCAGAGGTTCGAACTTCGAGATTGTATCCTATATCGACGCTCATTTCTACAACCATGGCTTCGGTGCGTTGGGCCTCTTCAGGTAGATTACGTACTCCTAGAGATCCACGCCGGTTCATGCAGTATGCACTCAGGGCCACGGTCCGTTGTAGCGCGAGCCTTGCGGTCAGGATACTACTGGCCTACTATGCATCGCGATGCGCGTGATGTGATAACGAAATGTAGCGACTGCCAAGTTCATAGACCCATCCCGTGCCAACCACAACAAGAGCTAACACCTATTACTTCGCCATGGCCATTATATAAGTGGGGTATCAACATTGCGGGCCCCTTCCCTGTTGCAGCAGGGGGACTGAAATTTCTTATTGTTGCTATAGACTACTTAACTAAGTGGATTGAAGCAAAAGCAGTGGCGACAATCACAGGTAATCAAGTAAAACTATTTGTTTGGAAAAATATTGTATGCCGCTTTGGATTACCTGGGAAATCATTTTAGACAACGGAAAATAATTCTGCGATAACCCGTTCAAAGACTGGTGCCCGAAACTAAATATTACACAACACTTCGCGTCGGTTGAACACCCACAAACCAATGGTTTGGTTGAGCACGCAAATCGTAGTCTGGGCGAAGGAATTAAAGCGCGCCTCGACAAACACAAAGGAAAATGGGTGGATGAATTGTTGCATGTCTTGTGGGCGCACCGCACGACAATCAAAGTTAGCACTGGAGACACTCCCTTTTCTCTTGTCTATGGGACAAAAGCTGTCATACCGGCTGAAATTGGGATGCCAACTATTCGTACTGCGGAAGTTAATGTCGCAACCAATGACGACGAACGGCGTATAGACTTGGACCTATTGGAAGAAAGGCGCGAACGCGCAGCTATATGTGAGGCAAGAGCTAAGTCAAAAATGAAGGGATACTACGATGCTAAAGTTCGAAGCTCCTCATTCAGACCAGGCAACTTTGTATATCGTACTAATGATGCGAGCCACGCAGAAGATACAGGAAAACTTGGACCAAAGTGTTAAGGAACCTATGAGGTCATTGAAGCACTAGGAAAAGGCGCGTACAAGCTGCGTGACATGGATGGCCGTGAGCTACAACGCACATGGAATATTTGCAATCTCAAGAGATGCTATCCTTAGAAAAGGTTACGACCCCGAACACGGACACCCCCGCACTTTAGTAAGTGCTCAATAAATATCCGTGTATTTACATTTTGTTTCATCTAGGCACATGTCTTTCTTTTCCCAAAAACTTGCAAGCATTAATTAAATGTCGCGGTTTCTAGCTAACTCCGCGACACACTTCACTTTGTTGTTTACATATTATTTATGTCTCAATATTGTTGTTATACTACCTTTTGCCTACAAGGCTTGCATGCACTTATTAAAACCCACGATGGTAAAGGATGAGTAAACCTACTAAATAACTCGTTGAGTAAGAGGGTTGCAAACCCATCAACATCGGATTACGCATCCTTGTTAAACACCTTACTCTCAAGACGTTGGAGTAAGTTCAATGTGCATCCCACGATGGATGCGCAACAATGTACACTGTGCGCGTTTAACAAATTAGGAGCCAAGACTCTTGACTCCTTGATATGGTATTCGCAGTACGCTGCATGTCAACCCATACACTTGTGAATTTCATATATATTCACGTATACATTAAGTTATGAACTTCATACACGATTATGTTATAAGTGATTATAGATTCCTGTAATCTCTTTTAAGTACATTTATATAACATTTTGATTCTTAGACATAACATAGACGTCTTTTATGCAAAGACA
Organism: Artemisia argyi; assembly: GCA_030686995.1. Lineage (NCBI taxonomy): Eukaryota > Viridiplantae > Streptophyta > Magnoliopsida > Asterales > Asteraceae > Artemisia > Artemisia argyi. Next base: position 77,610,007 of record CM060693.1, on the reverse strand, counting down.
GATAACTAAGTACAAACATCATAATACAATATGCGTACAATCGCACTTTCAAAATAACATTTTATTATGGGCTACGAGTTCATACAAAGAATAGATTCAACATGCACATGTGCAACAAAATGTTAATCTATTACAAAACATCACAAAGCTAAACAACCTAAATACTATGGGAGCGTTTAAGCTCTGGGCTGCCAACCCGGTACGCAACACTCCCAGCTTCCTCAAGCTTCTTCAACAGATCACTATCCTTGGGTGACACTGTCGCTACGCTAACAGGTACTCCATCAAATCTTGGAATATGTGTTGCACCAATACCACAAAGGATGGCCTTCCCCTTCACACCCTCTTTCTTTTGTGATTTTAGGTACTTTGGGAGTGAAATCTGGAAAGGGAAGCAATTCGGACGTTTTTGGAGCATAAAAGTGAAGAAAACGCCAAAGACTTAATTTTCCAAGCTGGGAACAGTGTGTGACGGCGTCAAGAGTACTTTCCTGACGGCTTCAAGAGTAAAGATCATGACGACCCAGTACAGAAATGAAGGCGTCACAATGTAGAGAGTCAAGAGTTAAATATGTGACGGCCTGCAAAAGTGGATAACATGACGGCGTCAGATGTGGATCAAGGCAGTCCGAGAATTCTTTTGGCGGCGAGATGACGGCGTCACAAGGTTGTTCTTGACGCTGTCAGCCTCTAATATCTATATATAGTTTTCTGATTTTCATTCATTAGAGAGGAACAAGTTTGGAGAAACCCTAAGGCCGAACCATATACGAATTTTACAGCTTTTCAAGGGTTTTCAGCCCTTGAATGCTTACATGTGCTATTGAGATAAGTATTCTTTTAATACAATCAATATGTCTATGTGTTGGTTGTCTATATCTTGTGTTTGTCTTGATTCCACCATGCTAGGCTAGATTTATCTTGTATTTGCTTAGATCTAATGAAACCTAGATGTTAATTATGTGTTGATTACTTGTTTATGGTTGTATTCGATGAATGATTTCGATGTTAGGCTTAAGAAAACTGGCAGATCTCCAAATGGTAACATGCTTGAACGTCTTAGGAAACATGAACTGACGTGCACTAGGTTTTATTGGTTGTATTTAATGCATGAGTAAATTCTAATGATCCCATGTTAGGAGCTTCTTAGCCGGCTCGACATAGGAGTGAAGTAGGCACTCATAGGATTTGGGAGTTAAGTACGCCACCCCATGAATGGTATTAAGGAATAAAATATGTCATCCACGCAACTATAACAAGTAATTAACGTGTAAAAGATATCTAGGGAGTAGTGAAATCTAAGTAAACACATTTCTCCACTTATTGCTCACAACCTTAGTTTAATTTAGTTTTATTTTCATTTTTAGTATTTTATTTTGATTGCATCTTTAGTATTGGGTTAGTTGACTAGCAACTAATTCCGCCCTAATCCTTCAAACCCGAGATATTTACTTGCTTTCTAAAAAATATAAAAATACAAAAAAGAATCATCCTTCATCTCTAGAACTAGTATTTAGATTTTCTAATCCTAGCGACACTATTCCTAGCTGAATGATCAATCCCCCGGTACTTGTCACTATACTATACTACAACGATCAGGTACACTGCCTGGTGGGGGTTGTAAGCTTCTCGAGATCCCTCAAGAGGTAAAGCCTGGTGCAATCCCTACGCATCAGGCATTCTCGCTGTAACCTGGTACTTGTGCGATAGGCACTGACAACATCTTGTTCTCATGCAGCTCCTCTACAACCTCCGCCTTGCCACATGCCAACGCGCATTGAACAACGTCCCCAAACGACTCTCTCACCTCTTGAGACTCTAGAGTACTCAAAGAAGCAAGGCGTAAGCCATGGCTGATAAGCCACCTGCGCTCAGCAATTGATGACACCAGGTGCGGGTATTGCTCTTCTTCATACTCAATACTGAGCTTGCGCAGCTTAACCTCTTGTTTCTCCAACGCATCCTCCACAGCCTTGCGAAATTCATCCAAACTAGAGAAATGTTCGTTCTTGTTTTGCTCCATGTACTTCAAGACCCAAAGACAAGTGGTCTTGTAATCTTTCAAAGTAGCACGCTCTTGGCTCACTTGGGCAAGTAACAACATCTTCTCCTCAACAAGCTTCTTGGCATACGAATTGTTGACTCTACCCCAGCCCGAGCATCAACCAACTGCGCCTTCAGTAGTGCAATTTCCTCATCTTTTTGCGCACTACTGCTACCTTCACCAGCATACCTTGCTTTTAGCTGGGCAACTAATGTAGCCTGGTGCGTGTAACACCCCCAATTCATGGTTGCAGCGGAATTCAAACTGGGTGTTACTCGACGGCACAATAGTCACAATAATAGAAAACGAACTCCAATTGAGTCATTTTAAAAGATTTATCATTCAAATTGTATAAATATCAGAGATTACAAAATGAGGTCCAAAATGGTTCCATGTTTACAATTTACATTAAATAAGTTTTTGAATGATAATAAAATTTATAGCCCTCTTGAGTATCCGTGCCATCCTTGATCGTCGTGAACCTGAAATACATGCTTGAGAGGTCAACACAAAGGTTGAGTGATATTCATAGAGTTTGTTTAATGTTTGAACACAATGTGTTTGTAGTTAAATCGTTGAACACAATAATCGTAGTGTTTGTAGTTAAATCGTTTGAACACAATAATCGTAGTGTTTGTAGTTAAATCGTTTGAACACAATAATCATAGTGTTTGTAGTTAAATCGTTTGAACACAATAATCGTAGTGTGAGCTATAGACTCATACTCATAGTTAGAAAACAAAGATGGGTTACGTTGTTATATGCCCGGAAAGGTTATTAATTCACTAAGCTTATGACACCAAAACGTTAACGTGTACCAATATCTATCGGCAGATTTATCCCTGTAGGTACTTTGCCGTCATACCTAATGTCTCAAATATTAATGCATTTGTTTGAACTTAGTCAAAACAAATGGGATTCGTCAATCCCAATAGGCCTATTCACAATATTCGCGCTCACTCGCAAGTAACCCTCGCAAGTGATTAAATGGTTCATAATAAGGGATCTTGGTTTGGCAAGGATGTTACTTAGTGATAATAAAACATAGTCGAATAGCATACAGTAGAAAGCATTGTGTTCGAGTAGAAAAATAATAGCATGTATTTCCCCCATGGGTTTGTAAAATAGTTAAACAATAGAAAGTGGGGCTATGAACTCACCTTAAGTAAGATAGCAAGTAATGAATGTAACGGTTGAATCGTGAAGGTTTCTACGAGCAACCTATAATAGAATGTTGCGACTTAGGATCGGAGTGAAGAATATGAATAAGTGCCTATATAAATATCTTGCATTTAGTCCATGATGTGGTATGATGTATAGTGTAAGTCTTTGAAAGAAAAGATTCATGAAACATGTATGTTTTATATATCGTTTACTACCGTTCGGGCCGACATAATTCAGAAGTTGATGAGTGTCTAAATACTCATCATTTTGTACCAATCTGAACTGCCAAAACATACAAAAACACTCAAAAATGCATTATAATACTTAAAATATCTTAGAAGTGTGTTTTATATGTTTCAAATACAAAATATGCAAAAACAAATGAAAAACGTACAAAGTTTGCATAATTGGCAGTTTCAGTCCCTCAAGTTTCAAATATTGACAAAACTAGTCCCTGAAGGTTTTAAATGAATAAAAAGTCAACTTAAGTCCTTGGGAAACCAAAAATGTTCACAAAACATCCCTGGATAAAAGTTTACACAAACTGGCAATTTTTACCCCTCAAGTTTCAAAATTGGCAAAATAGTCCCTGGGTATTCAAAACTGAAATATTTACAAATAATACCCTTGTACTATGCATGAATGACAAAATGGAACAATTTTGATAACATTTTGAGAAATTACAAGTTTAATCCCTTAAAAATCCAAATTTACAATAAAGGTCCCTGGAGTTTGAAAAATTGCAGAAAAGGTCCCTGGGTGTTTTTAAATGGAAAAATAAATAAATAAGTCCTTGGTTTATTAAATTTGGCAAGTTGAGTCCTTAAAAATACTTTGGGAAAATAACATGTTCAGTCCCTCACTTTTGCCAAATTTACATTTTTGGTCCTTATCACTAAAAAAAACCAACCGGACCCTTATTTTAAATAAATCCAAAACCAAATCCAACCCATCCTATCCCCTAAGCCCAACCATAAGCCCAGTCCAAACCCACCCTTTTAGTTTAAACCAGCGCTGACCCGCGTTGACCACCCAAAACCGCCCTCCACTGATCATCTCCCTCACCACCACCTGAAACCACCATACCAGGTGGTTTTGCCACCTGCTACCTCCACCTCACCATCCTCCAGCTCACCCTAACTCCTTTCCACCTCCCACATCAAACCAGATGGGCATTTAATGCCATCTCCACCCTTTTTCACTCCCAAACCACATCCACACCTCTGTTTCTTCCATAAAGCAACAACTTGGCCTCCAAACATTCCCCTTGCCCCCTGACACCTCCACAAGCTTCCAACAATCCTTAATTACAACCCTTTGCCTCCACGTTAACGTGGAGGACTTTGGCGCCAAAAGTGATTTTAAACGGTTATGATCAATTGAGCTAAATGGATGGCTCAGATGAAGTGGGAAATGCTCAGAAGATATTTCTAAACCTAATTGAAGCATATAAAGGCCAAGAGAAGCAGAGGAGAAGGGTACCTAGTTTATTTTCAATATTTGTATGTCGTTTAATCTAATTTCCAAATTCTAGTGTAAACCTAAGCTTCTAAGCAGTGTTATAAGTGTTTCAAGTGTATTGTAACTCTTTATAAGTAATAAATTTCAAGTTTCTCTAGCTGTTCAATCTTGTGCAATTTTAGTTTCAATTTCTTAAATTTCAAAAGCTCAATTGTTGTTATTGTATGATATACTGGACTGATAAGCTCACTTAAGCTCCTAGATAGCTTATCTAAGCTATTAGTAATAACTAAAAGCAGTTTAGTAAACAAAGAAATCAAAAACACCAAAAGTCAACTGATGAGTTCTTGGTAATAAGCAATTGGAGCAAGGCAAATTGTGGATGGTCTTGGGTTAGAATCCAGTGGTGGATATTAGAAAAAGTTTCTAAGTTCTTGGTTCTTAGTTTCAAGCAGGAAAGCAACTTGTAAGTTTCTTAAAAATCTTATAATTATCTTTGTATTGCATATGTATTGATTTTGATTATCATAGCTATTATCTGTGTTTCTCAAGTTTGATTAGTATATTTAAGTTGATTTATGGTTTGAGATTGCTAGGCTGTTAAGAAAATTATTTGTTAACTCATTTTCTAAAAATCAAACAGTCAATATAGTATATTTGGTGTTCTTGTGTATTTGTGGGAATTATCTGTTTCTAAGTGCTTAATTACATCTAATATATCATAATAAGTCATGTTGGATCAGTAGAACAAGCTTTGTAAGCCATTTACCTCACAAATCATAAAACAGACTAGTTAAAAGGGGTGTTTGGATTTACATGTTCTGTGTTACTCAGCTTGGTATTGTTGTAATTTTTAGTGTATACAAGTTGTTCAGTATCACATTAGTCCCGAGAAACAAAAATAAACATGTCTTAGTTGGTTAAATAGTCAAAATCACAAGGAATACATCACCACAGTTAACTGTGGTGATATTGGAGTCCATAACTCATCAAATCTACTCACAAGTTAGTAATATAGCTTATTTCAATCTTAGTATAGCTTAATATAACCTATTAAATCTGTAGTGATCATTAGAAATCCAAATTAGTCAACCTAGTTCATTTTCATCAAAAGTCAAAATTACCATTTTCAGATTTTCTCAAATCTTAGGAGATTTTTATAGATTTATGTGTTAAGAATTACACTTTGTGCTTTTCAGGTTTAGTAGTCTACCACCTCTAGTTTAAGTTCCCATACAGCTTATATTTTTAGTATTTTTACACTAGGCCCCACAGACCTCCAAACTCACTTGCAGGGCAAAGGAGTGCCCTGCTCATTCAGACCCAGTTCATCACCAATACTTTGGTGGTGATTTCTTATCAACTCAGTGGACCCCACACCCTAGGTTTCAGCTTAATTGTAGCTTAATATACCAGCTTATCATATCTAGGATTAGTTTAGACTTTAGCTTATTGTAGGATAGCTTTTAGGATCAAATTTGTGATCTTTGTGAAACAAGCTACACTGATTACTCAGTGTATGATCACCAATCAAAGGGCTCATACAGAGCTTATTAGTGAACCAATAAGGTAGCTTATTAGCTTAATCTGTAGATTATCAACCCATAGTTGAACCCCTAGGCTTAGCTTGAACCCTATTTCAATCTTGTGGACCCCACAACCCTTGGAACACAACTGCAAGGCAAAGTTTTGCCCTGCACATCAGCACACCACCACCACACCACCAACTTAAGTGGTGGCTGCAGCCCACACCATTAGGACCCACACCCCCAACCTAGCTTATTACAACCCCCCTCCTACCCAGGTTCAAGAGTTGACCCTTTGTCTGACCTATAACTCAGTGGACCCCACCTTAAATTGTCACAAATCTCTGTCCCATTTCTGAGTCAGAAGAAGAATAAGCAAGTGCTTATTTGGGATTTTCAGCTTATCTTAGGAGCTTATCTCTTCATATTTAGCTTAATTAGGTTTAAGTAACTTAGATAAATTAGATTTCACCATAGTGGACCCCACATAACCTCAGTTTAGCTTATTTCCTAGTTTAGTCAACCATAGTCAACTGTTTTGATTCTTAGCTTATATCTAGCTTATTTTTAAGTTCTAAAGTAGTTGTCTTTATTAAAGTTTCATTATTTAAGCATTTAAGTAGTTTTGTAAAAGAAAATCCAGAAAAAGCAAACATAAAAATAGTGATAGCTTCTATTTAATAGAAATTATCTAATTAATTTTCATTTTAGCTTATTAATAAGCATTTGTCTAATTTTATAATTTTATAAATTACTTAGTACCTTAAAGTAGTTAAAATAATTTTCTTAGAATTTTCCTAAGCATTTTACTATTAATTAGATTTAAAAATAGTTTAAATAATTAAATAGGTAATATTAATAATTAAATAGATTTCTTTAATTTTAATTAACTAAAGCAGAATTTTATATTTTTCCTAAGTTTTATAAAGTAGTTAAGACTTTTTAAAAATAGTTTCATAATTTCTACTGTTCATTTTATAATTTTCTTATTTAAATTAATTAAATTAGTTTAAAATTAATTAATAAGTAATTAATTAGTCAATTAGTTTAAATATAATTTTTAGCAAGTTTTTATAATTTTGTAGTATTCCTGTAGTGTTTAAATAGTTTTATAAATTTTATCATAATTTTATAAGGTAATTTAGTATTAATAGTAATTTAAAATAGTTAAAATAGTTTAATTAAGTTAAATAGTTATTAATTAATAAAATACTTATAAAAAGACAAAAATATTTATTTTAATTTTTTATACTTTCTTCAAAGTTCTTAGTTAAGTTTAGAAATTATTTATTTAAGTTTTTAGGTTTATTTGTAATAATTGTAATTTTTAGTTAATTTAGATTAAGTTTTAAATTAGATTTTAATTAGTTTTATTAATTAAATAGTAATTAAATATTATAATAATCATTTTTATAATTTCAATTTCATTTTCTATTTTCTTTAATATTAAGTTTTTAAAAGTTTCACTTTTAGTCCCTGTAGTTTGTAACTTGTTAAATACCACTTTTCTCTGTCTATTATCTGATTATCTGATTTTGTGTTTATTTCTGTATTTCTGTTATAATTTCATATTTTCCAAATATCAAGCAATCAGTAGTGTAATCAACTCTCAAATCATATTTATTACTGTCCTCTGTACCACTCACTTTCCTATCCGTCAACAAATACAATTTCAATCTCGTTGGGATTTAACGATCCGGGGATTTCCCTATATTTCCACGGTCAATATTAACTTGCACTTTCTCCCAGGTGGGCCTAACAGCTTCACAAGGCTGACTGGTTAGTTTGGGAGGAGTCAAAATTTGGCGCCGCTGTCGGGGAGGTTGTTGCGTATTTCAAAACGGTAAAAGTTTAGTGGTTTTCAAAAACCCTCCTGTACAAATATCACCACTTTGTAAATTTTTAAAAAAAAGTAAAATCATATCTGAAAAAGTTCATTAACATTTCTCCTGAAGTGTTAACAACACCAAACAAATCATAAACAACAAAACAAAACTGTGAAGTTAAATTACTTCGTATCTTTACGATTACAACCTATACAGTTGGTTTAAGGTAAGTTCTGACATTAAATTGCGAACTTAAGAGGGATCCATTTATTTCCTCCCGCCAGCCTGCGAGTAATCTTAAAGGAACGATTTCGGTTAACAAATCAGTTTCAAAAATATTGTCCAAGTTTTTTCACCCATACACGAAAAACCAAAAACATTTTACTGTGAATATAATTACATAAAAGTTTACCACCGCAAACCAAGGCAGAACACCTACCAACTGGGGGTGTGAACATAATAAGTTCCCAAACCTAAAAGATTAAAAACTTACCATTGTATCCTTGTGGATAGTGTACCTTTTTTAAAGGAGCTGTTCATTTGTGATTATTGGGTTTAAGTTCGCTGTAGTTTTGCCTCTATCTTGTGTTGAAAACTAATTTTTGTGCATGCGCACTCGTTCACAAGCAAAGAATAAAAAGAAGAAAAACGTACCCGAGTTACGTATTGTTGAAAAAGAACACACAACAAAAATGAACGACGAGCCCCCATTCCTTCCCAAGGATGAACCAGTTCCTGACACCCGAACTATGGAAGAACTGTGTCAACCTACTATGCAAGGGAGGGGTGGACCAATTGCACCACTCACTATTGGAGCCACGGATTTTGGATTAAAACACCACATGATACAACAGATCCAGAATACGTGCCAGTTCCATGGATTGCCAGGTGACGATGCCAACAGGCATCTCGACAAATTTTTAACTGTCACCCAAAGCATGAAACAACATGGCGTCGCCGAAGACAGCCTACGTTTATACTTGTTCCCCTATTCTCTCGCTCATCATGCGACTTCCTGGTTCGATCGACTTCCAAAGAATTCGATCCACACTTTTGATGAGATGATCACTAAATTTCTGGCCAAATACTTTCCACCATCTATGGTCACAAAGCTCAGGAATGATATCAGTAATTTCAGACAGCTTCCCGAAGAGTCCTTATTTGAGGCATGGGAACGCTACAAACTTGCTATTGATAGGTGTCCTAATCACAATATGCTTCTTGTCACCATTATTGATACCTTTTATAATGGATTGACACTCCGTCATCGTGACACCATCAATGCTGCTGCTGGGGGCACCTTTATGAAAAGGACCCCTGAAGAGTGCTACGACTTAATAGAAAACATGACTGCCCATCATAATTTTTGGGACTCCTCTGCTGAGAGGAATGACTCATTTAAGTCTGTCACTCCGGCAAGCAATGAAATATCTATCCTAGCTAAAAAGCTGGATGATTTGTCTACAGCAGTTTTGCGTATCCATCAGACAAATCCAAATCAGGTCAAAGTTGTTAACCCAAGTTGTGAAACTTGTGGTGGTCCACATACGTACACAGATTGCCCAGCTTCCGGTGGCTTTTCTCGTGAAAACGTGTCTGCAGCTCAAGGTTCTTATAACACGGGAGGTAATTCTTACCAACCGCAAGGGGACCGAAACCTTTTGAGCTACCGTTCTAATAACTATATTGGACCACCAGGGTTTAATCAACCTCAGAATAGGAACCAGAACTTTAACCAGAATCAGAACCAGAATCGAATGAACCAAGGTCATAACAACCAAGGGAATTTCATCTCTAGTCAAAATCAGTTTAACCAAAATCAGAACCAAGGGAACTATAATCGTAATCAAGGTCAGAACAACTACCCACAGGGTAATTTTCAACAACAAAACCACTTCCAAGGTAACAACAATCAGCAACATGGGAATTTCCAAAACAATCGGGCTCAAAATTTTCAAAACCAAAATCAAGCCATTGTTCCAACTGGACCATCACATGATGAGTTATTAAAACAGTTTATGAAATCTCAAGAAGAACTAAACAGAATGCTGGTTAGTCAAATGTCTAATTTACAGAAGTCTTTAAATGATCGACCCTCGGGCTCAGGTACAACTTTACCTAGCAACACGATCGCTAATCCGAGGGGCGATGTAAAGGCGATCACCACAAGAAGTGGAGTTTCTTACCTAGGACCTACAGCTCCCTCTACCTTATCTCCTATCCCTGTAGAGGAATGTGAAACTGAGGAGACTAAGGATAAGGTACTTCCTAACGGAGGTACCAATGACATCCCTCCTCCAGTTATCCCGGTCCCAACTCCTCGTAAAAAAGTCGTGTTTGAAACTACCGAAGGTCCTGTTGAAAATCCAAAAGCCAACCCAAAAACAACAATTCCATATCCCTCACGATTGCAAGACCAAAAGCTCCGTGAAAAAGCTAATCATCAGATGGAAAAATTCTTTCAGATTTTCCAAGAACTACACTTCGATATTAGCTTCGCGGATGCTCTTGTTTTAATGCCCAAATTCACATCGACAATCAAAAACCTGTTGAGCAATAAAGAAAAAATGTTTGAGATGGTACGAACTCCACTCAATGAGAACTGCTCTGCGGTTCTATTGAAAAAGCTTCCCGAAAAGCTAGGAGACCCCGGGAGATTTCTAATACCATGTACTTTCCCGGGTATGGTTGAATGTTTTGCCTTGGCCGATCTTGGTGCAAGCATCAACTTAATGCCTCATTCAGTTTGGAAAAAGCTCTCTCTTCAGGCACTTAGTCCCACATGCATGACTCTCGAGCTTGCAGACCGTTCAATTTCACGTCCCCTCGGTATTGCCGAGGACGTATTTGTGAGAGTGGGACAGTTCAATTTTCCGGCAGACTTTGTCGTTGTTGATTTCGATGCGGATCCAAGAGTTCCTCTCATTCTTGGGAGGGGATTCTTAAGAACGGGACGTGCATTAATCGATGTTTTCGATGAGGAAATCACGTTACGAGTTGGCAATGAAGCGATAACGTTCAACCTTGATCAAACCTCGAGATACTACTCGAATTATAATGCTGATTCGGTCAACCGAATTGATGTCATTGACATTGCATCCGAGGAGTATGCTCAGGAATTCCTTGGATTCGCTGATAATTTTCAGAGTGGCAATCCCACTACTCCTTCTCATCCCATAATCGCTAATTCTTCCCCTTCCCTCACTCCGTTTGATGGAAGTGGTTTTCTCCTTGAGGAATTAGAGGTCTTTCTCAAAAGTGATTCAGTTCCCGAAGGAATTGATATCCAAGAGATTGACCTGGAGGAGGATATACTTCTCCTTGAGAAATTATTGAACAAAGATCCTTCTCCCATTCCTGTTCTACCTCCACAACTTCATAAAGTGGAAGTCAAATATGTTGAGAAAAATGATGACTTCCCCGAGGTCGAACTTAAGGACCTGCCTCCTCATCTAGAATATGCATTCTTGGAAGGTAACGATAAGTTACCGGTCATTATTGCAAAAGACTTAAAGGATGAGGAGAAAACCGCGCTGCTCAAGGTTTTAAAGTCCCACAAACAAGCAATTGCTTGGAAGCTCTCAGACATAAAGGGTATTAACCCGGATTTTTGTACACACAAAATCCTAATGGAAGAGGACTTTAAACCTACTGTGCAGCATCAAAGAAGGGTAAATCCGAAAATCCACGAAGTTATAAAAGCTGAAGTTATCAAACTTCTTGATGCGGGATTGATTTACCCTATATCTGATAGTCCTTGGGTAAGCCCAATACATTGTGTTCCAAAGAAGGGTGGTATCACGGTTATCACAAATGAGGACAACGAGTTGATACCAACTCGTTTGGTTACAGGGTGGCGAGTATGTATTGATTACAGAAAACTTAACGAAGCCACCCGTAAAGACCATTTTCCTTTGCCCTTTATGGACCAAATGCTCGAAAGACTAGCAGGAAACGAGTACTATTGTTTCCTTGACGGCTTCTCGGGTTACTTCCAAATTCCCATTGATCCACAGGATCAAGATAAAACTACCTTCACATGCCCTTACGGGACATTTGCCTATCGTCGCATGCCTTTCGGGTTATGCAATGCTCCGGGCACTTTCCAGAGGTGCATGATGGCTATTTTCCATGACATGATTGGAAAAACCATGGAGGTATTCATGGATGACTTCTCAGTCATCGGGAATTCTTTCGACTCGTGCCTCTCCCACTTAGAAAAAATGCTTCAACGTTGTGAAAACACTAATCTTTGTCTAAACTGGGAGAAGAGCCATTTTATGGTTAAAGAGGGCATTGTCCTCGGCCATAAAATTTCAAAAAGCGGGATTGAGGTCGATAAGGCCAAAATTGATGTTATTGCTAAACTGCCTCACCCCACAACTGTTAAAGGAATAAGGAGTTTTCTCGGACATGCCGGATTCTATCGGAGATTCATTCAGGATTTCTCCAAAATAGCCCGGCCTATGACTCATCTTCTTGAAAAGGATGCTCCTTTTATCTTTTCCCCAGAGTGCATCGAAGCTTTTGAAATTTTAAAGAAAAGGCTTACCGAGGCACCAATCCTTGTTGCCCCCGAATGGGACTTACCCTTTGAACTTATGTGCGATGCTAGCGATTATGCTATTGGTGCAGTTCTGGGGCAACGAAAAACCAAACATTTTCAGCCAATACACTACGCAAGTAAGACCATGAACGAGGCTCAAACACACTATACCACCACAGAAAAAGAATTATTAGCTGTGGTATATGCCTTCGAAAAATTTCGGTCTTACTTAATCTTAAACAAAAGCGTGGTGTATACGGATCATTCAGCTTTGAAATACATGTTCACTAAACAGGATGCAAAGCCAAGACTACTCCGTTGGGTCCTGCTCCTCCAGGAATTCGATATTCTCATAAGAGATAAAAAAGGAGCAGAGAACCTTGCAGCTGATCACTTGTCCCGGTTAGAAAATCCTCATCAGGATAGTCTCGAGAGAAAAGAAATTAATGAAACTTTTCCTCTGGAGACTCTAAATCTCATCTCTAACCAGGATAATACCACAACCCCATGGTTTGCCGATTTTGCAAATTACCGTGCGGGAAATTTCGTTGTGAAAGGGATGTCGTCCCAACAGAAAAGAAAATTCTTTAAAGATGTAAAACATTACTTATGGGACGACCCCTACTTGTTTAAAATATGTGCGGATCAAGTCATCCGACGGTGTGTCCATGGCCAAGAAGCCATGGAAATTCTTAAAGCTTGTCATGATGGACCCACAGGGGGACATCATAACCCAAACTACACCGCCAAAAAGGTGTTTGATTCAGGATTCTTTTGGCCCACGATATATAAAGACGCCCATGAACTTATCAAAACCTGTGAGGCTTGCCAGCGTCACGGGAATATTTCTAAAAAGAATGAGATGCCGCAAAACGCCATCCAAGTCTGTGAAATATTTGATATGTGGGGCATTGATTTTATGGGGCCATTCCCGTCTTCACGAGGGAATAAGTATATACTCGTCGCTGTCGACTATCTGTCAAAATGGGTTGAGGCAAAAGCCTTACCCACCAATGATGCCCGAGTCGTTTGTAAATTTTTAAAATCTCTCTTTGCCAGATTCGGGACTCCTCGTGCCATTATCAGTGATCGTGGTACTCACTTTTGCAATGAACAATTTGCAAGAGTAATGCTGAAATATGGTGTTACTCACCGTCTTTCTACAGCATACCACCCCCAAACAAGTGGGCAGGTCGAGGTCTCAAATCGGGGTATTAAGAGAATTCTCGAGAGGACGGTTGGTGAAAACCGTGCCTCTTGGTCGGATAAGCTGGACGATGCACTATGGGCTTTCCGCACTGCTTACAAAACACCCATTGGGTGTACTCCATATAAGCTAGTGTACGGGAAAGCATGTCATCTTCCAATCGAATTAGAACATAAGGCCTATTGGGCCTTAAAACATGCAAATTTCGACCTTCAGACAGCGGGTGATCACCGTAAAGTTCAACTAAACGAACTAAATGAATTACGTGATCAAGCTTATGAAAATTCTTTAATCTATAAAGAAAAGACTAAGAAGATACATGACTCTAAAATAAAGAACCGCGTTTTCAGCGTTGGTGACAGAGTTCTTCTTTTCAATTCAAGGTTGAAAATTTTCTCGGGTAAACTAAAAACCCGTTGGTCTGGACCATTTACTATAACCAAAGTATACCCATATGGAACTGTTGAGTTATTACAACCCGACGGTCCCAATTTTAAAGTAAATGGACATCGGCTAAAACACTATTTTGGAGGGGACATACAACCAATGGTTGTCCCGGATCTCCAAACTTACCCCATGGACCAATAAATTCGGGGTCGAGTCAAGCTAGTGACTCGGAAAACAAAAACACTAGTATCATGTACATAATAATAATAATAAATAATGAATTTTGTATTTTGTTCAAATTTCTATCCTTGTATGTATATTATACTTTATCATTCAACTTCCGGGCTGTCAGGACAAATTTATTACAGTTAATCATTCACAAGTGATTAGCTTGCGTGGTAAACCTAACACAAGCCTGGGAGGTAGTGATTACATATATTATATTATTTCATAAACAATATAAAATACAAAAACATTTTTCCTATGCACACAATTTGCCCAGTTTGATTAGGCCCTCAGTTACAACATTTGGTTGTTGGCTGTTTTCAGTTACTGAGCTCTGTCAAACCCAGATTCCCTTTCAAGGGGCGGTTGTTAGGAATTTTCTTTCTTTTGTACATATATATATAAATCTAAAAATACAAAAACATTTATAAAAGATAAAAACCAAAAATAATCTCCTTTATCTTATCATTTCATAATTCTGTGAGTGGCAATCCCACTCCTATTTCTCACCCAATCTTTAAGTGGCAATTCCACTCCATTACCCCAAGGACAATTTTAATTCGGGGTCGAGTCAAGCTAGTGACTCGGGAATCAAAAACAAGCTACCTCATGACAAGTCAATTCGAGGTCGAGTCAAGCTAGTGACTCGGTAATCAAAAGCATAGCAATATGGGTTTTCACTCATATTTCTGATTTCTTTCTCTTTTCTAACACCCTAGTGTGGGGGAGACGAACCACATGTTGTACATATGTAAAATATTTTGTTAAAAAAAAAAAAAAAAAAAAAAAAAAAAAAAAAAAAAAAAAAATGGTATAAGACAAATAAAAAGAAAAAAGTGAGTTTGTATGTAAATAGAGTAAAATAAAAAGGTTAAAAGTATTGCCTCCTTACGTTCTAAAGTCTTGGTGGGACACCAAGTACTGTGAATATTGAGGGCAATATTCAGTTCTAAGTGTGGGGGAGCGTTCTCACGAATGCAAAACACATGTTCCATCAAGAACCCCCATTTGATCAAAATTACCAGTTTTTTCACACTTAGAAATGAGATAAAATGGTATCAATCCTCCATGTCTAACCCACAACAGGATTGGCTAGTCCAGGAGCAAACGGCTCTTGGTAAAGACATCTCAAATCCGTTTATGGCTGGCAATTTGCCAAAAATTGTATGGTTCCTCAGCTCCCCGAAAACAAATGAGTTGGCTAGCCCGCAAGATTATGGCTTGTGGTAAAGGCCGTGGAAAAACCATAATTGGTAATCAGCTCACCAAGATGTTGACTATTCCATCAAGAGTTGGCTAGTCCAGAAGCAAACGGCTTTTGGTAAAGACTAATCAAATCCGTTGACAGCTGGTGATTTGCTAAAAATCACACGGTTATCAGGTGTGCCACAGTTCTTACACCTGGCTACTCCAGAAGTGATGGCTTTTGGTAAAGAGTTAAAATCCATTAATTTTTTCTCAAATAGATTGCTAGGGACTAGCAATAGTTTAGTGTGGGGGATTGATGAGTGTCTAAATACTCATCATTTTGTACCAATCTGAACTGCCAAAACATACAAAAACACTCAAAAATGCATTATAATACTTAAAATATCTTAGAAGTGTGTTTTATATGTTTCAAATACAAAATATGCAAAAACAAATGAAAAACGTACAAAGTTTGCATAATTGGCAGTTTCAGTCCCTCAAGTTTCAAATATTGACAAAACTAGTCCCTGAAGGTTTTAAATGAATAAAAAGTCAACTTAAGTCCTTGGGAAACCAAAAATGTTCACAAAACATCCCTGGATAAAAGTTTACACAAACTGGCAATTTTTACCCCTCAAGTTTCAAAATTGGCAAAATAGTCCCTGGGTATTCAAAACTGAAATATTTACAAATAATACCCTTGTACTATGCATGAATGACAAAATGGAACAATTTTGATAACATTTTGAGAAATTACAAGTTTAATCCCTTAAAAATCCAAATTTACAATAAAGGTCCCTGGAGTTTGAAAAATTGCAGAAAAGGTCCCTGGGTGTTTTTAAATGGAAAAATAAATAAATAAGTCCTTGGTTTATTAAATTTGGCAAGTTGAGTCCTTAAAAATACTTTGGGAAAATAACATGTTCAGTCCCTCACTTTTGCCAAATTTACATTTTTGGTCCTTATCACTAAAAAAAACCAATCGGACCCTTATTTTAAATAAATCCAAAACCAAATCCAACCCATCCTATCCCCTAAGCCCAACCATAAGCCCAGTCCAAACCCACCCTTTTAGTTTAAACCAGCGCTGACCCGCGTTGACCACCCAAAACCGCCCTCCACTGATCATCTCCCTCACCACCACCTGAAACCACCATACCAGGTGGTTTTGCCACCTGCTACCTCCACCTCACCATCCTCCAGCTCACCCTAACTCCTTTCCACCTCCCACATCAAACCAGATGGGCATTTAATGCCATCTCCACCCTTTTTCACTCCCAAACCACATCCACACCTCTGTTTCTTCCATAAAGCAACAACTTGGCCTCCAAACATTCCCCTTGCCCCCTGACACCTCCACAAGCTTCCAACAATCCTTAATTACAACCCTTTGCCTCCACGTTAACGTGGAGGACTTTGGCGCCAAAAGTGATTTTAAACGGTTATGATCAATTGAGCTAAATGGATGGCTCAGATGAAGTGGGAAATGCTCAGAAGATATTTCTAAACCTAATTGAAGCATATAAAGGCCAAGAGAAGCAGAGGAGAAGGGTACCTAGTTTATTTTCAATATTTGTATGTCGTTTAATCTAATTTCCAAATTCTAGTGTAAACCTAAGCTTCTAAGCAGTGTTATAAGTGTTTCAAGTGTATTGTAACTCTTTATAAGTAATAAATTTCAAGTTTCTCTAGCTGTTCAATCTTGTGCAATTTTAGTTTCAATTTCTTAAATTTCAAAAGCTCAATTGTTGTTATTGTATGATATACTGGACTGATAAGCTCACTTAAGCTCCTAGATAGCTTATCTAAGCTATTAGTAATAACTAAAAGCAGTTTAGTAAACAAAGAAATCAAAAACACCAAAAGTCAACTGATGAGTTCTTGGTAATAAGCAATTGGAGCAAGGCAAATTGTGGATGGTCTTGGGTTAGAATCCAGTGGTGGATATTAGAAAAAGTTTCTAAGTTCTTGGTTCTTAGTTTCAAGCAGGAAAGCAACTTGTAAGTTTCTTAAAAATCTTATAATTATCTTTGTATTGCATATGTATTGATTTTGATTATCATAGCTATTATCTGTGTTTCTCAAGTTTGATTAGTATATTTAAGTTGATTTATGGTTTGAGATTGCTAGGCTGTTAAGAAAATTATTTGTTAACTCATTTTCTAAAAATCAAACAGTCAATATAGTATATTTGGTGTTCTTGTGTATTTGTGGGAATTATCTGTTTCTAAGTGCTTAATTACATCTAATATATCATAATAAGTCATGTTGGATCAGTAGAACAAGCTTTGTAAGCCATTTACCTCACAAATCATAAAACAGACTAGTTAAAAGGGGTGTTTGGATTTACATGTTCTGTGTTACTCAGCTTGGTATTGTTGTAATTTTTAGTGTATACAAGTTGTTCAGTATCACATTAGTCCCGAGAAACAAAAATAAACATGTCTTAGTTGGTTAAATAGTCAAAATCACAAGGAATACATCACCACAGTTAACTGTGGTGATATTGGAGTCCATAACTCATCAAATCTACTCACAAGTTAGTAATATAGCTTATTTCAATCTTAGTATAGCTTAATATAACCTATTAAATCTGTAGTGATCATTAGAAATCCAAATTAGTCAACCTAGTTCATTTTCATCAAAAGTCAAAATTACCATTTTTAGATTTTCTCAAATCTTAGGAGATTTTTATAGATTTATGTGTTAAGAATTACACTTTGTGCTTTTCAGGTTTAGTAGTCTACCACCTCTAGTTTAAGTTCCCATACAGCTTATATTTTTAGTATTTTTACACTAGGCCCCACAGACCTCCAAACTCACTTGCAGGGCAAAGGAGTGCCCTGCTCATTCAGACCCAGTTCATCACCAATACTTTGGTGGTGATTTCTTATCAACTCAGTGGACCCCACACCCTAGGTTTCAGCTTAATTGTAGCTTAATATACCAGCTTATCATATCTAGGATTAGTTTAGACTTTAGCTTATTGTAGGATAGCTTTTAGGATCAAATTTGTGATCTTTGTGAAACAAGCTACACTGATTACTCAGTGTATGATCACCAATCAAAGGGCTCATACAGAGCTTATTAGTGAACCAATAAGGTAGCTTATTAGCTTAATCTGTAGATTATCAACCCATAGTTGAACCCCTAGGCTTAGCTTGAACCCTATTTCAATCTTGTGGACCCCACAACCCTTGGAACACAACTGCAAGGCAAAGTTTTGCCCTGCACATCAGCACACCACCACCACACCACCAACTTAAGTGGTGGCTGCAGCCCACACCATTAGGACCCACACCCCCAACCTAGCTTATTACAACCCCCCTCCTACCCAGGTTCAAGAGTTGACCCTTTGTCTGACCTATAACTCAGTGGACCCCACCTTAAATTGTCACAAATCTCTGTCCCATTTCTGAGTCAGAAGAAGAATAAGCAAGTGCTTATTTGGGATTTTCAGCTTATCTCTTCATATTTAGCTTAATTAGGTTTAAGTAACTTAGATAAATTAGATTTCACCATAGTGGACCCCACATAACCTCAGTTTAGCTTATTTCCTAGTTTAGTCAACCATAGTCAACTGTTTTGATTCTTAGCTTATATCTAGCTTATTTTTAAGTTCTAAAGTAGTTGTCTTTATTAAAGTTTCATTATTTAAGCATTTAAGTAGTTTTGTAAAAGAAAATCCAGAAAAAGCAAACATAAAAATAGTGATAGCTTCTATTTAATAGAAATTATCTAATTAATTTTCATTTTAGCTTATTAATAAGCATTTGTCTAATTTTATAATTTTATAAATTACTTAGTACCTTAAAGTAGTTAAAATAATTTTCTTAGAATTTTCCTAAGCAGTTTACTATTAATTAGATTTAAAAATAGTTTAAATAATTAAATAGGTAATATTAATAATTAAATAGATTTCTTTAATTTTAATTAACTAAAGCAGAATTTTATATTTTTCCTAAGTTTTATAAAGTAGTTAAGACTTTTTAAAAATAGTTTCATAATTTCTACTGTTCATTTTATAATTTTCTTATTTAAATTAATTAAATTAGTTTAAAATTAATTAATAAGTAATTAATTAGTCAATTAGTTTAAATATAATTTTTAGCAAGTTTTTATAATTTTTTAGTATTCCTGTAGTGTTTAAATAGTTTTATAAATTTTATCATAATTTTATAAGGTAATTTAGTATTAATAGTAATTTAAAATAGTTAAAATAGTTTAATTAAGTTAAATAGTTATTAATTAATAAAATACTTATAAAAAGACAAAAATATTTATTTTAATTTTTTATACTTTCTTCAAAGTTCTTAGTTAAGTTTAGAAATTATTTATTTAAGTTTTTAGGTTTATTTGTAATAATTGTAATTTTTAGTTAATTTAGATTAAGTTTTAAATTAGATTTTAATTAGTTTTATTAATTAAATAGTAATTAAATATTATAATAATCATTTTTATAATTTCAATTTCATTTTCTATTTTCTTTAATATTAAGTTTTTAAAAGTTTCACTTTTAGTCCCTGTAGTTTGTAACTTGTTAAATACCACTTTTCTCTGTCTATTATCTGATTATCTGATTTTGTGTTTATTTCTGTATTTCTGTTATAATTTCATATTTTCCAAATATCAAGCAATCAGTAGTGTAATCAACTCTCAAATCATATTTATTACTGTCCTCTGTACCACTCACTTTCCTATCCGTCAACAAATACAATTTCAATCTCGTTGGGATTTAACGATCCGGGGATTTCCCTATATTTCCACGGTCAATATTAACTTGCACTTTCTCCCAGGTGGGCCTAACAGCTTCACAAGGCTGACTGGTTAGTTTGGGAGGAGTCAGAAGTCATGTAGTAAACGTTCGAGGAGCCAGGACACTTTAATTCGTAAATCCACAACTCAACTCGACGGCTTACATAATGAACTCCTCACATGAGGCTCCCTACTATTGTAGTAGTTGATAAAGTATATATATATATATATATATATATATATATATATATATATATATATATATATATATATATATATATATATATATATATATATATATATATATGTTTTGATCCGAAAAGTTACATGTCCGATATTTGAATAAACTTAGGAAAGTTTATTAGTACATGAAGATTGTTATTAGGGGTAGTTTCATAAGTTTTGTATGACCATTTTTCTTTGTAATATCTCATGGTTCCTTTTAAGTGAAGTAGATCCAAATTGTTTGTTCAAGTTATCGTCAACTCTTTGTTTCATGTTTACGCCTAAGTAAGCTTACATGGTCATTTCGTCATGGCCTTGCCATGACCTTTGGTCATTGTTCCATGATCTTGAGACTCAACCTTGGCTCTAGCCATGGTTGTGATCTTGATTCTAGGTCATAAGACCCCTTTGGTCTTTATAAACCATAACCTATATATAATGACTTTGGTCTAAAAATGGGCTGTTAAGAATTTGAAGAAATTATCACTCGGAAAGCGTTTTCAGGGCTCGAGCTTCTTTGTACCTGAACGAAAACGTCGTTCCGGACAACTTTCGTGTTTTAACTTTTTGATGAATCGGACCATAAGGGTGACTTTCAAAATGGCAGAATGCAAACAGTAGGGTATTGGCAGTTTCGGCGTTTTGGTTTCGCTAACTTCTTATGGCCATAACTTTTGACTCGGGTACTCGTTTTGGGTGATTCAAATTGCTATGTTTTCCTTGTTAAGTCCTCTTTAACAGTAAGTAAGTTTCAAATATCATAGTTGTACTATTTTGGTCGTGGTTCTCCATAAAAGTCACTAGTTTACTTGTTTAAAGATCATAAGTTAACATATGTATATCATAACTTGTTTTACTCATTTTTATACATCATGGACATGATAACAAGACAATATATAGCATGAATGATATGTAAATAACATGAACATGATTATTTAACAAGAAGCATGTTAGGGTTTGGCTTACAACTTTTGGCTTTCAACAAAGAAAGGAAAGTTAACATGTAAGGATAGGACTTTGATAGACTTGCTTCAACCCACTTCACTTCATGCAATCTTTCTACTCTTGTAATCTTGAAAGATGGATGATGAAGGTTGAGGTGACTTGAGTGGATTCAAACTCAAGAGAAATCACCAAAGTATATGAGGTTATGGAAGTGTTTGATGAATCAAAACCAAACTATAGTTTCAAGGTTGATGTTGCACTTGGTTCTTGCATGAAACTTGGAAGAGAATGAGCAAATGAGATGGTGTTGGTGTGTGTGAGTGTGGCGTACAACAAGAGAGGGAAGAGAGCTTTTATAGGAGCTTAAGGAGGTTACATATGTTGACTTGTCAACCCTTGGTGAGCAAGTTTTACACTTGTAACCATCTTAAGGCCTTAAGCACAAGATCAAGCCACCTAGTGTGAATCCCCCCCTAGTGGCGGTTTGCAAGCTTGGGGAGGAAGGGTTGGACTTTGGATGATATTATCCTAGCTTATGTAGTAAGTTTTGACTCCGTGAAATGCTAACCGTAAGTTGTTACGTCACAAAACGTAAAATCGGGTATCGTAAAAATACGAAACTTGGAAGAATGATTAAACTTGTCAAAATACTCCATAATAAAATATAAAATGAGTGGTAGGTTCTATTGGGGTGGTAAAACCCTGCTAAAACTGGAAACACGGGTCTAAAACGCGTAATACGTAAAACGTACGAATATTGCGTAAAATTGAGAAAAGTGAAATGTTACTTTTCTAATAGGATAAAAATGATTTAAAATGACTTATAATGTCTAGACTGGGCTCAGTCTAGTGTCGGTTGGTATTAAATGTGTTTTAGACATCAAACCGTAAGCCTAAAAATCAAGGAATGACTTATAAAATCAAGGAATGATTTTTGGTCAAAGGAGGAGGGAAAAATATGTTGACTTTTTCTAAAAAGTTGAAAACTCAAATCGTCTTAGAAATGTGGTGCAGGTATAGGCTAAGGTTACGGCTGAGTAAAAACGCTTAAAACTGAAAATTCCAGTTTTTCACGGCCGAGGCTTATTTTGGTCATGTTTTTCTCAGTCACGATTAATTCTCAAATAAATCATGAGTGTGTCAAACATTTTTCTGATGCGGGGTCACTTAACGCGGTCGAGTTTCGTTGTGCGTAGAATTTCTGAATGACGTTTTACCCTAAAACGTGTAATTCCTTAATAACTTTCACGAAAATGAGCTTATGAAAGTTAAACTTTTAATTTGCCATGGAAATGATTTATCACTCGAGGCCAAGAAACAAAAATCAAGTTTCAGGAAAATTTCGGGAAAAATGAATAGTAAAAGTGAATAGTGAAATTTTCCGGGAAAAGTAATTATCCTGGAAATGCGAATTGTTACAGTGCGCAGCGGCCAAACCTAGCTCCTCTATAAGATGGTCCGTTGGCACATCCTCCAATGCCTTCGGCTCAGTCCCTTGGCTCTTCTGCGAAAGATCATCAATATGAAGGGGACTCGCCTTGGGTGGCGATTTCTGAGCATGCGCAACAACATCCCCAGCAGCTTCAACACTACACGCAAATGACAAGGGTTAAAGGTTATTTTATAGCATCAACTGAGAATATGAAATGAAGTTTTTAAAGACACAAGTTTCATTACTTACTTGGGGGGGAGGAGTTTCAGTTGTATCCTTGGCGGCAACCGTGGGCGACGCATCCTCCTCTTATGACGATCGCCCGCCAAGGATAACATGCCGCCTTCTCTTAGATGTACCTGCGCCATCACCACCAGAAGATTTCTTGTGCTTCACCCCTTGGCTCGCCTCCTCTGGCTCACTTTCAGCCCTAGTGATCCCCACACTTTCTGACGAATCTGTGTGTGATAGCTCTGGGGATTGTACCCTAAGATTCGGAACACTGCGCACTGGGGTCGCCTCTAAAACTACAGGGGGGGGGCATTTTCTGGCTCTTCCTGTATGAACTCCATTGTGCGCCCCGTAGTAGCCTCCAGTATCGGCGCTTCACCTTCTCTTAAGGGGCGCACCCCTACGGTCACCTGTTTGGGACTCGCCAGTTTCACTACGCTGAATAAATCCATCTCTGCGCAACAAACAACAACCAAAAACAAAGGGGGTTACATAAACTACAATAGGAAAGAGCGCTTACACTAATAAGCGAAGGAGAGGGAAGGACAAGCACCCACCCCGGTCATCCTCGTCCAAAAAAGTTGGCACTTCGTCAGGACCTTGGAAGTAATTACGACTAATGCCCATATGCACCAAAAACTCTTCTGGGTAGGAGTTGATTGGGATGCGATTGGCATTTATCATTTCAGCATCATCTGCGCTATATGTCCCGGGTTTTGGGCGCTCATCCTTCGTTAACGACCCTTGGGTATAGAACTCGAAATCCCATGGAAAAAATGTTTCATCAACCCAGAAGAATTTCTCCCTCCAGTTCCTAAGCGCATCTAACTTTTTCGTGTAGCATTGCAGTCGCCCTGCGCACTTGGAAAAAGACACCCACCCGTTTGATAACGACGTGTGATAAAACACACGGAACAGATTGATTGTGGGGTTAATCTCCAACAAGCGACAATTTACTTTAAAGTTTGTTATTTTGGTTGCGCCTATGCAGTGCAGTTGGGAAATATGGAGGGGATAATAGTTTAGAACATCGCACAAGAATAAAGAAATGGGCACACGTTGATTAGAAAATTCAAAAAAGCGTGTGTATACCCCTACTTTCCCTTAAGGGAACTCCGCTATGGATGCAGTCGCCACCGGAACTACCGGATGCAACGCGAGCGGGACATAATAATCCGAGGTGAACTCATGAAGTTCGTCCTCGCTTATATTGGAGGTAAAGTAGGATAATTTAAGAACCATGATTAGAATTCGATAGCTTCAGACGCACGCGCGCTATTACCTTGGAGATCGTTGATTTCTTGATTGCTGTTTGGGAGGTTTAACAATGGTGGCAATGACGATTTTTACTATGTTAGCCATAGTGAAATGGGAACTCCACTTTATATAGGGTTACACACATTCATGGATGATTGACATGTGTACCCCACTTGCTCTAATCGTGTGGTTGGGAGATCAAGAGGTGGGATACTTTTCACCCACCCTCTCATGATTTATGAGGGATATTTGGGACTTAATTGGACTAGATTCATCGTATAATTTTTAGGCGGGAAACACTTGAAGCTTCCCCGCCACGCATCCTGGAATATTTTCGCTACAGTTGTTAGTCTAGCATCCGCGGTTTCACCTTGCGCATACTAGACTGGGGGGACATGATGACGTATAGTCCGCACTCGGGTCACGAACCCGACCAATGGACGTTACTAATACCCAAGCCCATCACGCGTGGGCTATCATGATAAAGATTTTGGCTTACAAAGGCCCAAATTCGAATCTATTATTTATAGTCTTAATATAGGATCTCTTATTTATGGGATAAGGATCAATGGACCGAATAAGTTTGGACAAGCCGAAGGGTAAGGAACACGAAACCAACAAGGATTTCGTGTGTATATAAAGGGCATCTCGGCTCTCATTAAGGTATAATCTAATAACCCTAACTCTTCACTAAAACCCTAAAAACCGATTACTTACTCTCACGCCGGAGGATAATCGTGGGAGATAATCCCACGGTAAGCCTAACGGTGTTTTTTTGCTCTCTTAGTGCGCAGGTCTCAGCATCAAGATCCAATTGATACGGGAAGAGGAATCCAAACAAGGAACGCCCAACTTTTGTATCAACAAGATCCATGTCAGAGTATCTGTTGTGGAGTTGAGATTCAACAAGTTATATTGTTTCTTATTGTGGTTTTTTACATGGTATCAGAGCAAGGTTCAAAGATCTTGCTCTAAATCATTTTCTTGAAAAGATTAGGGTTTTAAACGTTTTAGGGGATTTTTTATTTAAAAGGTTGTCTATTAAATTAACTTATGTTAATTGAAAGATTATGTGTTGTTTTCACTAAATTTCAAGTTTGAAAGAAAATGCCTTTTTTTCAAAATTATGGTTTGGTTATTTTGGGGTTTTTGTTATTAAAGGTTTCTATTGATCGATTAACGATTGTTAGTCGAAAGATCTGTGGTTATTTTGGTTAATTTAAATGTTTAGGTGAAAACTCCTAACTTTGAGAAATTAAGATTTTCAAGATCTAGTGACTCTTGGATTATGGGTTATAATTGGTATGGTTTTTGTTGTTAATTTTTTATTCTATTTCATTCTTGTAAGTCTTTTTTTTTTCACCCTGTTCTAAGTAACATGATTGGTAGTCTTGTTACATTCAAGGATCAATTTGGTTTATGATGCGTGGGAATTGCACCAGGCTTTACCTCTCGAGGGATCTCGAGAAGCTTACAACCCCTACCAGGCAGTGTACCTGATCGTTGTAGTATAGTATAGTGACAAGTACCGGGGTATTGATCGTTCAACTCAGGAATAGTATCGCTAGGATTAGAAAGCCTAAAAACTAGGTATAGAGGTGAGGGATGATTCTTTTTGTATTTTTATATTTTTATAAAAGCAATTAAAAATCTCGGGTTTTGGAAGAGTGGGCGGAATTAGTTGCTAGTCAACAAACCCAATAACTAAAGATGCAATCAAAATAAAATAACAAAAATGAAAATAAACTAATTAAACTAGTGGTGTGAACAATAAATGGGAAAATTGCATTTACTTAGATTTCATTATTCCCTAGATATCTTTTACAGGTTGATAGTTTGTTACAGTTGTGTGGATGACGGGTTATATTCCTTAATACCAATCGTGGGGTGGCGTACGTACTTCCCCAACTCTATAAGCTCCTACTTCACTCCTATGTCGAGCCTGCAAGAAGCTCCTAACATGGGATTACTAGAATTCGCTCATGCATTAAATACAACCATAAAAACCTAGTACGCATTGGTTCATGTTTCTTAAGACGTTCAAGCAAGTTACGCTATGGAAGTTTGCCAGTTTTCTTAAGCCTAACATCGAAATCATTCATCTGTAACAACTATAAAAAAGCAATCAACCCATAATCAACATCTAGGTTTCACTACATCTAAGCAAACACACAAAAGATCTAGCCTAGCATGTTAAAATCAAGACAAGCGTAAAATATATTCAAACAACACATAGACATATTGAATGATTTGAAAGGATCCTTATCTTAATTGAACATGAAAGGTTTCAAGGGGTGAAAACCCTTGAAAATACTGATAAAATCGTGCTAGGGTTTCTCCAAGTCGTCCCTAAAATTGTCCTCCCTCCATGAATGAAAATTACAAAACTATATATAGATTTTCCAAGGTGACGGCGTCAAGAAGAGAATTCTGACGCCGTCAACCCGCCGCCCATAATAAAATCGGATTGCCTAGATCCAAATCTGACGCCGTCAAGAGTAGTTTTCCTCTGGGCCGTCACGTGTAAAGGGACCATGACGGCCTATGGTGACGCCGTTATGCCCTAGTGCAAAAACATTCTAGGTCGTCATGGACTCTATCTACTTCACCTCTTGTTTTCCTCTTGACGCCATCATTAAGAACTTGGTGACGCCGTCAGGTACTGTTCTCAGCAAGGAAAATTAAGACTTTGCCGTTTTCTTCACTTTTATGCTTCAAAACGTCCAAAATGCTTCCTTTTTCCAGAATTCACTCCAAAAGTACCTAAAATCACAAAAGGAACGATTTAGGGCAATATTTGATCAAATAAATTCAATTCTGGGCTTAAATGACCCCCTAAAAACGGATCATTTTTCGCCTCATCATATGACCTTACACTTGAGATTTGCTTGTCCTCAAGCAAATGCGCTTTTATTCTAATCAAAATACAAGTTAGGGGTCATTTAACACTAATATAAAAGTAATTACAACAAATAATCGTTCCACTAAAGACCAAAGACAAGCACGTAGGTCATATACTAGCACCTCACAAATAGTGTTTAGATACTCACATCTCTCTGGTGTAATAAAGTATATATCACAAAATGGAAATGGAAAACATCTCTCACTACCTGTCATAGCAAAATAGATTACCATAGGCTTGGGAAAGGATCAAACCTCCACCACATGGCGTAAGCACCTAGGATAAACTATCAAAGAGGTCTTTCAAAGGGTTATAACGTTAGGTGTAGGGATATGGAATACACTGTTTTGTTGGATATAGGCAATCTTTACTGGTGGCGAGTTAATCATCTTGGTTAATTACACGGACAATATGGCGTTGCTAAGCCAAGACTAGACTCGACTTAAGCTAATAAATCAAAAATAACAAAAACATAAAACAAACATAGAATGAAACAGGATGGTAGTCCGTATGTTTTTCTCTTTTCTTTTTCTATTTTTTTTCTTTTTCTTAATTTTTTCGATTTTTTTTTTTTTTTTTTTTTTTTGTGCATGCACTGTTACCCTACCATACAAAATAATACATCATAGGGAATGAACATTCCCCTTACGATTGAATTTTTACATACTTTACAATAAACTAATTTAATAACTCGAATTAAGATAATCAAAACACTTGGAGTACTTTTTAAGATTAACGCACATATGGGGGGTAATATATGATGTTTTTCCCCATTACTCCATAACACAAGTACTTTACCCATGAGTCCCAGTCGTCTCAAAACAATATGTACAAAAATATGACTCGACTTAGCAACCATGTAATCAATTAGATAATTAACTAAGTGTTTAAACATATAACAATAACTAAGGGTATAAATATGTAAAATATATATATATATATATATATATATATATATATATATATATATATATATATATATATATATATATATATATATATTATTAAGGGGTAATGTTATAAAGTTTGATAAGAAAAAAGTAAGAAACAAAAAACTTGAAAAACATGTAACGTGGTTAAAAGTGGTATAAGGGGTGGTATTGACATCATTTTACTAATAGTAGCACCTCTAATTTAATCAGTAGTTTTCACCTACCTATAGCATTTTATTTATAGTAAAAGAATAGAAAAAAAGTGATATATGTTCTAATTAAAATCATTTATAAGGATATATTTTTATTTTCTTTTTATGAAAAAAGACTTGATGCCTTTCATGAAAGCGTATTGTATACATATATACTGATGTCTCTTCAACAACCACTAAGCGGGTGTTTCTTTTTATGTTTAGAATGTCTTAGTGCTAAGAGTGATGGGCCCAAGCAATATAATAATATAAATTTTTATTAAATCCTCTATATGCCAAAGACGATCAAAAGCTTAGTATTCCCCATTAAGAGGCTTATATGGAGGTGAACCCCACAACCCTCTTAGTCTACAAAAAAAAAAAAAAAAAAAAAAAAAAAAAAAAAAAAATCCCTAAGTCTACCAAGCAAGGATAGGTGAAGGCACCACCATTTTGTCATTTCATTGGTGATCCTCATTGCCCTCTTGTCCACTTCACGCGGGACCACAAAAACCAAAACAACAATTTGTGATCTGTTAACCAAAATAATTTATTCATATATAGAAAAATTGCATAATAACTTGATTTATCTTATGTTCAAAAAAAAACTTGATTTATCTTAATAGAATAATAATAAGTTGAAAAAAATAATAATAAAATAAATAAAATGACAAATAAATCTTTTGGAAGACTAACCAAGTATTATTGCATATTCTATATATATATATATATATATATATATATATATATATATATATATATATATATATATATATATATATATATATATATATATATTATATCACACCATTTCGAGCGATGAGCCATAAACAAATATTTTTTGCTGGGTTCTTTAGCGTGGCCGTTTTTTTTTTTTTTTTTTGGCTTCTTTCATAGTCTGCCTATTTAACAATAATTGGCCCTCCAACTTTTGAGTTACCATTAGTTGATTTGTTAATTTTACAACAAAACCAACTTAAAACCCAAAATAAAACAAAAACTTGAAGCCTTTAAAAAAAAACAAAAAAAAAAACAAAAACTTGAAACGCGAAATAACTTAAAATGTAGAGTAAATATCATAAATCGTCCCTGTGGTTTACCGGATCACTCAAAAATGGTCCATGTACTTTATTTCACCCGGATCCAGTCCATGTGGTTTTCAACCCATACGGGGTTTGGTCCCTTGACCAAATTTCAGTTAGTTTGACTCTTATGCTAAAGGTATTTTTGTCATTTGATCCACATACTACATATATAGTTATATACTATTTTCTTATCATTTTTTTTTCTCATTCTTTCTATCCGCCTCTCTCTCTTTAAGAAAACCATAATCACAAATACCTCCCCCAGTCCTTCCACCAGCCACCTCCACCACTGACGACCACCACCTCAGATGCTCTCGTTGTGATCTCCCCATCAACGACCAACACCATACCCACCACCAAACACCCATTAAACACCATATCCGCCACCAAACAACCCCAATCCGCCACCTAACCCCCGCTACAAATATCCGCCACCTAACAACCCCAATCCCCCACCTCACCCTACCACCTCCAAAACATCAACATCACTTCCAGATATTCGGCCACCACAACCACCTCCACTCCCGGTAGGTACCTCTTTTATGTTGGGTTTGAATCTGGTGGGTTTTTTTGACGAGTCTATTCTTTTCAATCTAGTGGGTTTTTTTGACAGGTATATTTTTTTCAAACCAAACATTTGGGACTATTCCATAATTAACAAAGCTTAAAAATTCAAACTCTAAACTTGCTTGTTATGGAAAGATTTCAAAACTTGATCGATACTTGTAGCCTCAAAACTTGTAATCGTCATATAATGATCATAAAGTGATTTAATGGGGAAAAATGTGTAACCCACATATCAATACTTGTAACATTAAAAAAAAAAAAAAAAAAAAAAAAAAAAAAAAAAAAAAAAAAAAAAATTGACATACATTAAAAATTAATCTTAATATAAAAAGATCATATGGTTTATGAAATAATAAAAAAAACTACAACACAAACTAATCACACTTTACACATAATAGATTCAGCCATCCTATGTTTGGATGGAGCAATCTTTTTCTGATTATCCGCTTATTTGAGCCGGAATTGTTGGATCGTTGTAGCTCGAGGTTGTTTAGACCTCATAGGATCTAGGGCAAACAATAACAATGATAATAACAATATGCAGCGGAATAGAACAAATCAAAGTTATTGACACAAGGTTTTTCCCAATCACCTCCAATATGTATTTGATCAGAATACAACGTATTACCTAAGTGTAATAGGGATCAAAGATACCTTTGATCTTGGAGGAATACGAACACACTCTAACTAGTTCTAGGCATTTACAAGACATATGCCCTAGAACACACACACACTTTTCTAGTCGACTACATTATGAAAGACATATTAAAAACCTACGACCTGTATCCTCTTTATATAATAGAGGATTAGGTTTACAAAGGATATATTCTAAATAATAAAAAGATCCGTAGTAATCTTTTTCTTGTTCTTGAAGTTTCATCCTTTGTCACTTTAAGTCCCTCTTGTTTTCATTCTTTTATTTATTTTTTCACATCAAATCAAGAATCCCAACAATCTTCCCCTATTTGATGATGACAAAACAAACAAAGTCGTGTACGAACTTCCCTAGACGAAGTAGAGAGGTTGAGATGTAGACATCTCCCTGAATAAAACAAGTATGTCTTCCCCTTAATCCATGCCATGCCACCACAATATTTCTTCCCCTTTTTGTTATCAACAAATAGAGAATGAATAAACCGTAGAAACTTCCCCTCAAGTGATGCATGTACATAAAATGATTCTTCAAATCTGTAGGCTTTATATAATGATCACTGATGAAGAAAACTGAGTATGACGAATTTGATGAAGAAGTTGAATTTTCCAAACTTGTGTCTTATGTCTTGTACTAACCATGTGACTCCAAACTTATACCCAAAACTTAATATATAAGTAGACCGCGATCCCATGACAAATCCTCATCTTTAATGAGACACTGAGCACTACAATGTAACTCCTTTAAGTGATAGTTAACTAGGTCTTCGTCCATCCTCCCCTTGA
Organism: Artemisia argyi; assembly: GCA_030686995.1. Taxonomy (NCBI): domain Eukaryota; kingdom Viridiplantae; phylum Streptophyta; class Magnoliopsida; order Asterales; family Asteraceae; genus Artemisia; species Artemisia argyi. The sequence goes on along the minus strand of CM060693.1, from coordinate 77,578,474 downwards.
CCTATGAAAACTAGATTTATCAAGCTGTTGTCACCACCTTTTAAAACAGACAAGTTATCTTCAAAGTGTAACATCCCCACTTTGAGATATGATAAGAACACAAACCTGTGAAACTCAACTACAACATCAAATAAATGATATTCACCTTTCTTCGTAATCAATTAAACAATAAGAACGAGCCTTTGAAACCTTTAAGAACAAATAACCATCTCCTTCTTGTGTGTGTATACCAACAACCAATCAAACATACGTACTTCCCCTCACTACTCTTAAAACATCAAAACGCAGCAGTAGGAACAATTTATATCGAGCAGCAGTGTGCACTTTGAAACTAGCAGCAGAGTACTAAAGCTAGCAGCAGAGTAATATTAAGCGTAGCAGCAGATTAAAAATTTCCAGCAGCAGAGTATTTACGAGAGCAGCAGAGTCAAATAGAAGTAGCAGTAGAGTAATACTTGTAGCAGCAGAGTGAAAACGTAGCAGTATTGTTGAGCAGCAATATCAGATAAAGTCACTAACCAACTCAGTAACCAATAGAACCAATAAAACAGCAACGCAATACCAAAACAATATGAATTCAGCTACATTCTCCACCGACGCATAAAATAATATACAACTCCGGTACATGACAAACCCACTTAGAATAAATCAACCCCACGTTAAATTAATAATACGAGGTTAATAAATTTCATCAATCCTTCTTCTCACAACTTGCAGATGCCGACACATCACTATGTAGTACGAGGTAAATATTAAATCGATCAATCAGGAATACCATGCACCTCACGACAAATCATTGAATCACGTTAAAGAGAATACACCAAATCACAATTAAAAGATATGTCCCATGTGCAAAAATACTGATCCACCAATTATATCCTTCCCCATTATCATGAATTGTTGCTTAATTGTAGTACGAGGTTATCCAATTTAGACTTTCATGCGTTTGTCGACAAAAATTATTAATTCAAGCACCGACCCTCTTTAAACTCAGTACAAGAAGTCCACCAAACAGAATAATAATACGATTTAAATTATAAATCATCACCGTACCTTTTTAACAGCAGCAGACTTCGACAACAAAAACCTTGATGAACCCTAGATATCACGAGCAACCCGCTCTGATACCACCTGATGGATCGATGTAGCTCGAGGTTGTTTAGACCTCATAGGATCTAGGGCAAACAATAACAATGATAATAACAATATGCAGCGGAATAGAACAAATCAAAGTTATTGACACAAGGTTTTTCCCAATCACCTCCAATATGTATTTGATCAGAATACAACGTATTACCTAAGTGTAATAGGGATCAAAGATACCTTTGATCTTGGAGGAATACGAACACACTCTAACTAGTTCTAGGCATTTACAAGACATATGCCCTAGAACACACACACACTTTTCTAGTCGACTACATTATGAAAGACATATTAAAAACCTACGACCTGTATCCTCTTTATATAATAGAGGATTAGGTTTACAAAGGATATATTCTAAATAATAAAAAGATCCGTAGTAATCTTTTTCTTGTTCTTGAAGTTTCATCCTTTGTCACTTTAAGTCCCTCTTGTTTTCATTCTTTTATTTATTTTTTCACATCAAATCAAGAATCCCAACAGGAATAACATTTATTTGCCGCAAAATATAGTCACAAGATACCCGCCGTCGTATTGCAGATGGTCTAATCCTCTCAAATTGTTCATCTCCAAATGAACATTTCTGGTAGTAGATGTGGTTCAGCGTGATTGAAATGGTTTCGATATAATCCGTGTGTTTTCGCCAATGCAACAATAGTTTTGACCACTTCTAGACATGTGTTATAACACTAACATATAGAAGTGCAACATAAGTAAATCAGAAGAGTCAAATGACTACTTAATCATAGAATGACGAAAGAGAAGGGGTTATAGTTTCTGACACGACACGAAACACGACTCAAAACAAATTTCGGATCGTGTTCAGGTTAACCCCTTTATTAAACATGACGTGTTCAAGTTGTGGTGCGTTAGAAACATTATTTATAATTGATTACCGTTAAATGGGTTAAACGGATCAAACTACCAACATTTTTAACTTGTATGACACGCCAACCCATTTGGATAAACAGGTTAAACATGTCGTGTTCAGGTTAGGCGTAAACAGGTTAGCGTTGACAAACACGTTGTCGTTTTCAGGTTGGAGACTTTGACCAGTGAACCCGACACCGACACGAATTGTCAACCCTAAGCGAGAGGCCACATGATTTTTGTGTCATCTACACCTAACTGATGAAGAAAATACTTCAAACTTCAAAAACTGTTATTGATTAAAACTTCAAATACAAACTTTTGGTAATCAAAATTGTGGAAGGTCAGGGTGGGCCAATGATGTGTGTCGGGGCGTGTGAACGACTAACAGCGTGGATAGGGGAGTCGGGGAGGCATTGTCTTAGGATATGAGTGAATCGACAGGTATGTGACTCAGATACAGAAGGAAGGATGCAAACACATCAATGTGGTTTTGAGTCCTTGTTGGATGAGGATGTGTCTGAGTTATGTTACTTCATGTAGGTGTTACTTCTTTTTCTGTCTGGGTATGAAAGAGCAAAGTCAATTTCTTTCTGGAAATCGCATTAATAATGAAATATTTGAGTCTAAGAAAGATGACTGCAGGACCCTCAACATCTATTCCTCAACCCCCCAACATTGTTTTCATGCCTTCCCATTACGTTCTTTTGCCCCCACCATGCGACTAGATCCATAATGACCGACGAGTCACGAAACCTATGGAAACCAAATCCACCAAAACGGGTCTCAGTATTGGCCGAGGAACTCTAATATCCTTCTTTCCACTTTAGGTTCTGTGGTAGCCTTGCAACGAAACTATACTTCCATTTTATGCAAAATTGTATACAGTATTTCAATTAGTGTATCAAAAGTATGTTGACTTTTTATGTTCAATAGTTGCAAGTAACATGCTTCTAACAGTAAGTGTCGTTTCCAGAAAAGAAAGAAATCAACAATTACGTTGCATAACTGAAATACTACTTATCACTGCGTTGCGTAAATGTGAACAATAAGTAGGTACAAAACATATATCAGTATCAAGACACTTGTAAGAGTGCGGAGCTATTACATACCCTTAAACCTATACTCTATAAAAATTCTTCGAATCTAAAACAAAAAAACACAGCAGTAATTATCGACATCGGCCATTGTTATTGGACAATAATGTTTTTAGATTATGCGTCTAACAGTATAAGCATTACCTTTTTTTAGTGTGTTACAATTCTTGTTTTAGGAATAAAAGGATTCGGTTTTGGCTCAATCATTATAAACCTCATTTACAGATTCGTAATCATTTCCTTCTCTTGGGACTTCAAACCCACTTTCGATATATATTGATCTAGAGCAGGATCTTTTTTACATATGTTTCATGAGCATAAACAGCATAAGCTACAAGGGTTCTTGGTGTATCAAAGAGGTATATAAAGATGTAACAAGAAGCAACAAGTTCGTAAAATCAAATTTATATACATAGTATACATACATAATACATGTAAATGGTAATCTAATGCAGACTACCCCTTTTTTTCTTTAACATTTTTGATATTTATAAACTATAAGTGGCAGATGCATAATTTCACCATCAACAACTGTACACATTCAAAGTAAGATTACCAGAAATCATGATCATCAACCGCCACCCTTGAAGACGGATATGTCTCCTCTTCTTCCTCCAACTCCATTTCCACTTCTGGTTCACCAAACTCAGAACTTTCAATATCCGCAAGATTCTTCAAATCAACAACCGATAACTCATCAAGGCACCTCACTACTAAATCAGCAGCACTAAGCTCATAAACTGGATGCTTACTAGCCACAGCCACACACTTCATTCTAGCCTCATGAGCCGCTTCAACACTCAAATTAGAGTTACCAAATACAATACATCTCTCAGGTATAAACTGCAACAACTGAGCTGCGTACGCAAACATTTCAGGATCAGGTTTCCCTCTATAAACATCTTCGGCAGTCACAACCACATCAAACACACCATTTATCCCAATAGCACCAAAAGCTTCTTCGAGATTCTTTCTAGGGCGTGTCGACACCAAAGCCATAGGGATATTATACCGCGTCAAAACATCCATAAACTCTTGTGACCCATCACGAAACCTATAAATCCCACCTTGCAACGCCTGATAAATCTGTTCTTTCCTTAACGCCAATCTTTTCAACTGACTAGGATCTCGTGACCAACAAAGTACTTCCGAAATCGCTTGCTCATTTTTCATCCCTTCAACTCTCCTAAGCATAAACTCGGGTGGCGGCGACTTCCCTTCCTCTTGAGAAAGCGCAAGCCACGCCTGCTTCTCATGATCAGGATTATCTTCTATCAACACTCCTTCCCACTCAAATATCGCACCTAACCAACCGCACCCCATTCGTTCTTGTCTCAACAACGGGTTATGCAACATAGGATTATCCGCTTTATTCTTAGGTGGCCATAACCCCGGTCTCCCCTCAACATTAACATCTATCTCATAGTCACTACTTTTCGTAAACCTATCTTTTTGTTCCTTAAAATTATATTTTTCTTTAGTCAACTCCATTGCTTGAGCCTTAACAATCATCCCAAACCTAACCAATCTTTTCGGACTCATCGCAACTCGCCTAACCTTAAAATCACTACCATAATTCGATAAAATCGGTCTAGACCCTAAAAGGGAAGTTGCAGAAATTGACTCAACCATTTTTTTCCCCTAAATACTATTCAAGAAGCTTAATTTAAGCAATTTAAGGAATACCCTTTATGTAAAAAGTGGTTTAAATGATGTTTAGATTATAAAGATCCAAACTTTATGCAATTATAATACAAAAAGATGGAAAATAAACAGAACCCACAAAGCCTAATTAATAATATAGAAAAGACAAAAAAGGGGTGTATGTATATACAGTATATTGTGCTTGTGATTATATATAAAAAGATGAAAGAAGGAACCTGAAAGTGGATAGAGGTGAAGAAATTGGAAAGAAAAAAGATATGTGTTTGTGGTTGGTTGGTTTTAGTTTAGGACAAAAACAAGAAAGGAAAAAGGAAGTTTTGATTGAATGATTGTGTTTGCGTGTAGGCGGAACCCGTAGTGTTTGGAATGTGTACGTGTCTCGGTGAACGTCATCCTTTTTTTTTTCCTTTGCTTTTCTTTCCTTCTTTTGATTTGATAAAAAATCTTTTTCTATTGATAATATCAAACCATTTGTTTATTTTTTCTTTGCAGATTAGGCTAGAAATGAGTTGAGTTGGAGCTCGAGCCTTAACAAGTTCGGGCTCAGCTTGTCACAACCCCTATTTGTTATGACTGGCTGAACGAAAATATCGTTAAGAAGCATATCAAACATGAACCACATCTAGGAAGATCATCAACCATCACAAAGCATATCTTCTAAAATTCTGAAAATCATAGTAACTAGCATGTTGTAAACAAGATTTCTGGTTCTAAGTTCATTTCACTGAAGATTATGAGTGTGTTTGGGAGGGGCTTATATGAGCTTATGTGGCTTAAATTTCAAAAATAAGTTTCAGCTAAAAAATAAGTCTCGTTGACATAGAAGCTTATACGAAGGTTTTTGAAATTATAATAAATAAGGATAAAATTTTTAGATGGGGCTTCTAATATGTTAAATTACTTAATTATCGACAAAAATATCTAATATATACATATGTTAATTTAATTATATGTCATTTTTAATAATTCTACAATAATAAGTTCTAACTTAAACTAATTTGCCAAACAAGTTTATAAAAATAAAATTATAGTTTTGGCTTATAATAAAGCTTCAACCCTAGCTCAAGCCCGGCCTCAGCCCATTTTGACAATCATACCCTAGTATAAAACGTTTCAGTATGCTATGATCCTCTAGTTGTCAAAAAAGCCACATAGAAATCAAAAACAAACTCAATTTCCTAGTCAACCGAAAACTAAGACACCATCACAAAGAAACAAAAAAAATGCAAGCAATTCTAAGCACATGTTGTTTACTAGAATTTGTGTTGCGAAATCAAAATTTTGTTCTCACTAGGAGGTATGGAAAAAGACGACTAATGCTATGTTCGTATGTCAATAAAGTTTTTAACGATTTCTTATGTCTGATATAAGACACTCTTGTGCATCTACGTACCAAAATAGGTGAGATTAGGTTGTGATTTTTGAAATGATGTGATGTCACAAACTACACTACAAATCATAAGTAACCTACCCCTACTTTTTATACCATGTTCAAAGGCAAACAACATTGCATATAAGAAAGAAAAAAAAGTAACTCCAAATACCGTCTTTCACGGGTTATGGGTCCCAATACCGTCTTTCACGGTGTATGCGAGAGGTTGAGACGTAGACAGCCTACCCCTACCTAAGGTAGATAGGCTGCTTCCGGTTCTAGCAATGGTAGAAAAGGACCTCCGGCCTTGCAAAGGATCGAACCCTTGACCTCTGTCTCCAGAGGCAAAGGTGTTAACCACTTGGGTTGTGGTATAAAACACACCAACCAAACAATGCTAATATCTGACTACGACCCAAACCAGAGGTGGCTAAACGGGCTATGGGCTAAACGGGTGCGGGCTAAACGGGCGCATGTTATACAAATCACTTTAGAAAATACTTAAAACAACAACAAAAATTCCTCAAACGTAATAAATCATTTATATTTAAGTAATATATCCATAAGTTTTTCATTAAAAACAATTTAATGTTTTCCAATTAAGAGAAAAATATGTGTGTCCATTATGTTCAATTAACTTTTAAATGAACAATATATGCTCATTTCAAAAAAAAGAATGGGCTCAAATGTACCCAAATCTTTTAAAAATGTGCTCATTTAGCCAATTTTTTTTTTATTTTGGACACAAATTACCACCTCTAACCCAAACCTATAGTCAAACATGTCGACTGTTCACATTAAACTGTCGATACACATCTTAAAGGATGGATTCTATTTCGCAACCACAAAGCTGAAGACGAATATTCTAAACTCTAAAGATCCTCCTTTCGCCACGATATGATAGGCAAAGCATGTGCTCTATAGAGAAAATACGGCATACAATTAAATCAACAGGAAGGCGTGCTTATAAAGATCTTATGCTGTGTAGAAAGATGGAAGATGTAGTGTGCATAAGGGCAAAACACACACACAACAAGTATATGTGCAAGGACAACCGCATATTATCAACCATCCTATGAAGATGTGTTCCGTAAACGACAGTTATTGGTATCTGAAAGACTGAAACAATATAGACGGGATTGGGTAATGGATGTAAAAGTCGGGCTGTTTTTTGAAAACAGTAATAGGACCGGAAACAAGAACAAAGACAAAACAATGGCAACATGAGTTGAACAAGCAGAGTTTTTCATAATTTTTTTTATTATTAAAAAAAAAAAAAAAAAAAAAAAAAAAAACATTTTTGCAATTTCTTAGATCATTTGATTGCCGATAATGATTACAAAAATTCAAAAATAATTTAGATGACTGATTAAAACAATTATAGTATTAGATTAAATGTATAATCTTGGACTTCTTTCACATATTTTTTATTTGACCCAATTTGGGATTGCACGTGATCCACCCACCGATAACGGGTCTGTGAAACCTGATTTGCGGCATAGACAGTATTTAGTATTTACTACCTAATTTAGCAATGACCATGAATGCAAACAAATTACTGAACTACATAAACACATGCAATTGCAAATCATCTTTTCTGATGTTAAAAAGAATAATAGCCAATATTCCCTTCGTTCAACTACTATTTTGTGTCCAAGACTACTGATCCTAACACAGAACAAAGCTTGGTAAATATTTACTAAAAATTTGGAAAAGGATGGCAGATCTCAAAATTCCCAGATCCAAACTCTAATTATTCATATGTCAAACGGTATTTTAAGATTTCCCATTCAAGTTTTAAGTTAATGCTTCACAGTAAATTTTTTTATAACGAAAAGATTTACACTGAAGCGACAGGCAAGCGGGCAACAAGCTGCGCCGCTAGCCCTTTTTGAATAGCGAAACTTAATCTTTTAAAAACTACATTCAAAGACCTTGGGGTCGTAACATTGCCATGCATAACCCGTTGGACTCTTTTGAGCAGCTCCACAGCCTCCGGTGCCAGGAAACCAAAAGTATCAAATGCAAAAGGTATAAACGCGTGTTGGTTATCAAGGCACGCTTTCTCGTGTTTGGTTACTTTGCATGAAGCGGCTTTCAAAGCAGCCTGACCTGCCGTAAAAGCATGATTCCCCAATCCGACAAGTGGAGAAACCCCCGTTAGATCTACACAAGCATGTTTCCCCCCTATCCATCCAAAAACCAAAATGTCAGCTGGTCTAAGTGTCGATCTTCCTTCCATCGGGTCGGTCAAGAAATTCACAGGTGCTTCTTTCTTAACTGAAATCCCAGCACGCCTGAATATGTCAAAAAGAACATCCCTAAAAGTAAAAACACGCGCAAGAGTTTACCTGGTTCTATCTATCTACTTTATAAAATATTTAGGACTTGTCTATAATGGAAAGCTTAAAAAAATCTAACACTTACTTATTACGGAAATTTCAATAGCTTGTTGCATACACACAAATAAACATTACATATAAAAAATTAAATGTATTAAATTTGTAAATTTGTAATAGCGCTCAAATTAATAAAGCCCATTTCAAAAAATTGTAACCCATTTCATAAACCAACTGAAAACACTCTCATATACTAATTGAAAACACTCTGTCATAGCTAATAACACATAACTCTCTAAAAAGCTACCTATTGCTGCCATTAACAATATCTAAATCTACTGCCACCACTGCCAACAGCGTGTGTCACCACCACTATTTTGTTTGGTTTAGGTGGTTTTGACCCGTTGTTTGGACTAAGTGGTATGCATGGCGATATATCATTGTTATTGCTTAAAGTTATTTTAATTTAAATCACTATTCATTTGTATGGGTTATTGTAAGAGAAAAAAAAAAATGTAACCGAACAATATTTGATTGCCGCAAAATATACTCACAGGTACCCGCCGCCGCATCACGCGAGTACCCTGCTAGTGTCAATATATATGTGGAGTTAGACTACGGGTTTTCAACATCTAAATTATAATATACCTCAAAGTACAAAATGCAAGCAACATAACTAGTCTACAGGATCTGCTTTTTGTGGTGGGTTGTCTTGCTTGTCAGACCTAGACTTGTCAAAGGATTTCTGCCTTTCCGGCTCGGTGGCCTTTTTGAACGAGTCATTGCCAGCAGGGTCACGAGGACTCACCAGCTTCTTTTCAACGTCTTCAAACTTAGCAGTGGCCCATGGTGCAGTTCCGACAGTCTTTGCAGAGCTAGGCCCGTCAATAGTAAGTGCTGATGCTTCATCCCTTGATGCATACCAACTGTTACCACATGCAATACACTCGAGCTGCAAACATTAACACAAGGAAAAAATGAAACGTGAGTTTCTTATCCTTGGATATAAAGTTTGCTTGGTTGAACTTGAAATGAAAATCTTGCATCATTAATACATTCGTTATAGCAAACATGTTTATCATTATTGCTATATTTTCACACTATCAGCTTAACAGAGGCTCCGTTAAAAAAAAGCATAACGCAGAGGTGGTAAGATGGGAGAGTAGGGAAAAGGTTGAAACGGGTAATTTTTAGTTTAGGTCACAACAGGTCATCTTTCTTTTTAGAAAATGAAGAGCAAGAACCTGGTATCGATCTACATGTCCAGCTGAAATGATCTCTATCAAGCGCACTTTCTTCTCAGTGCATCTTTTACATCGAGCATCCGTCATCTGGCACATATATAAACATAAGCCGACCAACTATTCACATCCTTAAAAATGATATGATGAAATTAAACGAATGTTGGATGTCATAATAACAGAGGTGTATTGAGGGCTGATATTTATGATGTTTAAAAGTTTTAAGGCTGTAAGTGAACGAAGCAGAGCAGAACTTGAAAGGAATACATTACCTGCACCTGTGCATCCTCTTCAGGCTCTTTACTAGCTATCTCTTCAGCTGTCAATCCCTCCTACAAGTAGAGGTAACGGAAAGCAAAAATTAAAACGTTCCACAATGTTAAATTATACAAAAATAAGAAAAACATCACATAAAAAGACAATGATGCATTTTAACAAGGGCAAATTGGTCACGCAAAACATATGAAAAGAGTAAAATTGCCCTTAAACGCCTGAATACCATGCCACCGAGGCACCAACTCCATGGGCTAAAAAACTCCCACGTGCTATATTAGATATGTCATATTGACGTGATATCCATATCTTTAACAGAATATTCTAAATCCTAAAACGCCTGAATACCAAATAATCACTTTTGCTAGGATTTCTCCAATTTATTTACTTTTACTACTGTATTTGGGATCCCAATTTCATATATATATAAAGATTGTAAAAAATCTTACCTTCAACTCATTAGGTGACATGTTCAGTATTTTTAAAGGTTCCAATTCACCCTTAAGAAGGCGGCGGGCTAACTGTGCATTTTTCTGCAAAGTAAATATACACATGTAAGATAGTGAAGTATGAGATAAAGTAGAGATCTTCAAACATGTGATAGCAGATGTATTTTCACTAAACAGTGACTTTAAGAGATGAATGACAGCAAAAATTTAGAGATTATGTAAAAAATTAAGTATATGAGTTCAAATCATCCTTTTGTGTCATCTTGAAAACACTAGATGTAAGTTGTAACTATGGTCCTGATAGATCATGTTCACCTTAAGATTAAAACATAGCTGACGCATCTTCTGATTATATTTCTGATAATCTGAAGACAGGGATTCATGTGAGGCTTGCTCAAGTGCAGCTACAGCGCGAACAGCGTCATCAGGCCACACTGGAGGCGACCCCAATCCATTCTGCAACATAATAGACGATCATGATGAGGTTATTATAAAGTATTAAAATCAATTAACTCCTATTATTTAAATAACACTGCTCCAAGCTTACATCTGAAATTTTGTCTTCAGACCCATTTGGAGGATTATTATTATCCTTATTCTCCTTCACAACACTTGGAGTACCATCTGCATTATTGCACACAAAGTGTACACTTTCTAGAAGTTTCTCTAACCATTTATCACGATGCTGATCACCGCTTACAACATCAAACTTCACCAGAATATTATAATACTCAGAAGGATTACTGTTACAACTTCCAGGCGTTTCCGTTCTTGACAATGGCCCAGACCTGGTGGTTATGTCTTCATCTCTGGTTACATCTAGAGGGGACATCATCTTTCTCCTCTGCAGCCTTTTACTTTTGAATTGATCCTCTGCCTCGACTACATCATCATCAGGTTTAATATCTGGAAGGTCTCCTAACCGAGACAATGTTTTCATAACGAGAAGATCAATTTCATGCTGCATGCTATCTTCATAATCTTTGTCGGTCAGCTTGAAGAGCCTTTTAATAATAGTATCATACACTTTTCGAACTATGAAACCAGGATGCACTTTTCGACTAGGGACTTGTTTGTTTGCAGGAATGAAGTGCACCACACATTTGTGCATTACAGACTCAGCCGGGACTTCATCTCTGTGGAAACTGTAGAATAGTTCCCGGGTATCACTTGATTCCCAGGTCCCTCCATTTTTCTTTTCTGCCTCCTCGGGTCGATAGAACCACTGGCCTGTCATCATCACACTCCCATCTTTTGTCTCAGTTATATCCTGTGCATGAACGAAATTATAAGAGAATAACCAAAAGCTTTTGGCCCAGCGATATGTGAGCATCCCATCAACCAAAGGGTCGTGGGTTCAAGTCTCGCTTGGGACACGTGTGAGGATTATGTGAGATGGTAGGTGGTTTAGGTGTGAATAATTTTCCGTTCAAAATAATAATAATAATAATAATAATAATAATAATGAATAAATAAATAAATAAATTTTTGAGAATAAAATAACAAGTCATGACCCAGAAAAGATGATAGAAATTGGCTGAAACTCACTAAATAGTACTCTCGAGTCTCGAGTATCAATATTGTTCCACTATAGTCATTCAAACGTGTTTCAATTACAAATACCACTCAAGTTTCAATATTGTTTCACTAAAATCACTTGGCTTGTTTGTTAATTATTTTTATTAAGTCATGTTTAATTAAGAGATGACTTGATGCAGACAACCACAGTTTTATTACTTAATATTTTCAATCACCTTCCTCTATTAAGTCACAAACAAACAGTTTTCATATGACTTAATTAATTCAGTTTTTTTTCATATTAAGTCAATTAAGTCGAAATCAAACACCCCCTTAAGCTTTGTTTCAATTAGAAAAACCATTCAAGTTTAAATTTTGTCCAATAATTGTGAAATTTTTAACAACTAGACAAAACTAAGTGACTTGCATGGAACAAACATTAAACATGTTACTATTTTGTGACTTTGTTTTCAAGTTTTACCGAAAAGAATAGGTAACTTTGAAAAACAAAGTCGTTACCTTAATTATAGCAACATACGGCTTCTTATTTGGTCCATCAGAATCAGGAACTAAAAGCACAGGATCCTCCTGCACATCCATAAAAACAGAAAACGGTTTTATGTGAGAACATGTCACCTTGTAGATCCAGGTTTAATACTGGGACTTAATTCTCTTGTTTTCAATAGCACATAAGTGAAATCAATCTACAAGGATACAAAGACACATGTGTATATTTATATAGGTGGTGCACACACTTATTTAGACGACATAACCAGTGTCTTCACTAGATATAACCAAGTTGCATGACAGTGCAATAAAATAACACCAAGGCGAGGTGGTAACAACTATAATCGGATTCTGCAAGCTAAATTTGATACCTTACATATACGAATACATAAACAACTACATCTTATTTATAATGACCATCATCTGATCATATCAGCATTCATTCTACCTATCTAGCATAGAACTTATCTAAGAAAGATTGTAACAGGACCAACTAATGCAAACCTTTGACAAAATTTATGGAAAAAGGATAAAAGATTAATGGATACCTTCAGTGCCTAATATGATCATATGTGTACCCTGTACATCAACACGAAACAGTACTAATGTGGTAAAACTGAATATATAAACCTAAAGAGTTGAAACCCCCCAGCAAGATCCTTAACATGGAAAGAATCCTTCCTAATGGTCCTTCTTAAAACTGATTTAGTATATTCTACTCTTTTTCCTACATTACATGTCCATCTTGCCTGTCGTCTACCTATCAAAATGACCCCCACTGGTACATCTCTCTGTTTACTTTCTTTTAGGCAAATTAACAAACACACTACAATATAGACAACCTCGAACAATCTCACACTTGTCCCAAGAGGGATGTGAACCCACAACTACTTCCCTGGGGCATTCTCATGGGTTCCCTTAGGACAAAGGCCTGTTGGTATCTCTCTGTTTAACTACGTTCTTGCCTCTGCCTTACTGCTCATGTCCATTTCCATACTCAGACATTCACTTCAACATTCATATTTCTGCAACTTTCTAGCTTATACGTCAAATTTTGGCAGACCATCTCTATCGTTAATATGAGCTAGTGTGCAATTATATCAGCGCATCCTATAAAAACTTACTCTTCAACATCAAAAATACCTTTCAAAAAGACAGTTTTCCCCAATCTTATGACTATATCTTGTGCATTTTATCTATTGGACACTTATTGTGCGTAATGTGTGAATTGCATCATTTATAGTATTGCACATTCCTAAAACAGTAAAACTATAAGCGGACACTTATTTCGCAACAACCTATTACCAATTAACACCTAATAATCAACAATTCAACAGTAAAAAAATGAATGAAAGCTAAATTATATAAAAATAAATAAAAAGTGACTGACAAGCTCATAAGTAAGGCCATCAAATTCAAAGCTCTTATAATGATTCCTTCGATTCTTCCCCTTTCCAGAAACCCTAACCACGTCACCAATCGGCGTCGCTTCTTCCGTCGTATTCTCCTCCTCCTCCTCTTCTTCTTCCTCTTTTTTTTTCTTATCTTCTTCTTTTTCTTTGTGTCTAGGTTTTTTAGTTACTTTTGGTTCGTCTTCTTCTTCTTCGTCTTCGTCTTCGTATAGTTTCATTTTTTTGCGTCTTCTGGGATTGGGTTTTGGTGAGTCTGGTCTTCGTGGTGGCGGTGGTGGACCGTCGTCATCGTCGTCGTCGCTTGTCGCGAGGTATCTGCGGTTCCGCATTTTTAGAGAGTGTGAAAATGGGTCTGGAATGATGTTTGTACGAATGATGAAAGTTTTTATTTAAGAGCACTCGATGGGACAAGTTACTCCTACCCCTCCCAAAAATACATTTGGCACCCCCCCTTTTTTTTTTTTTTTTTTTTTTTTTTTTTTTTTTTAAAAAAACTATAAACCTGGAACAGTAAATATAAAGTTTAATAGATCAAAAGCTTAAAATTGACAGAAATACAGAACAGAAACTGATAAAAAACTGTGTTATACTGTAAAACTGGGTGGGCCAGGAGGGGTGGAGGACAAAAATGTGACTCTCAGGGGGTGTATCCCTAACACATCCCGCACTCGATATGTTCTAGTGAGTTATAAGTATAAGGGATACCACATTTTTTGATGCAAATAACACAATTGTGCATTGCATTGTTGTACACTACAATACTACTGTAATGCATAAGTTGTGGTGCAAGTATCAAAAAATGTGGTGCGAGTATCATCTCCCTAAGTATAAGCTTTAACTTTTTCACATTAATTCACCAAAAAACACCATGATATAATAACTCACTTTAACTCAATTTTAAATCAAATATTTTCAAATTCAACTCTAAATTAAAACTAATATTTCATTTAATAACTAACATAAACATTTATAAAACACAATTTACATTAACTAGTATACTTAAACACGAATTACATTAAACATAAAAAGTACAATGAAACGAAAATACATTAAACATCTAAATGAAACTACGAATTAAGAAAATGAATCATCTGAGACATAGCCCTCGTCACTCGAAGCCGAAGATTCTGATCGAATAGGGCCTAACCCCATGGCCCAGTGGTTTTTGACTAATCATATGGTTTCCAATATTCGACTTGACTCATTTTGGATCAACTCTCTTCTTCAAGTTCTTCTTCTTCCTCAATATCATAAACAATAGTACGCACATTCGTATTATCAAGCATTTGTTCCATACTGTAAATTTTAGGATTTGCTTTGAATGCTTTGTAAAGAAATATTGATTTGAAATCACCAAGTGCAAAACCTTTATCGGGCCTCGGTTTTAAGCTAAATATCTGAATTGTTGTGACAGAGCCCCCGGTTTTGTAAACAACATTACGAAATTCTTTTAGTTGGCGTTCAAGATCAACAATTTCACCGATTAATTTATCTTCACTTTTCCTTTTTCGCACTTTATGTTCACAAAACTCCTTTTTGCAAATTGACAACTCTGTTTGTGTGTTTGAAAGCTCTTTTTGAAGTTGTTCAACTTGTTTTTGAAGTTCACGCTTTTCATTTTCGAGTTTTGAAACCAACTTTCCGTTTGACTCAATTAATTCTCGCATTTTATATTGAAGATCTTGTTCCTTATTGTAATATTCTTGAAAAGCCATTTCAAAACTTTTTCCATGTTTAATTTTGTTTTCCAGATTTGAAAGTTGTATTTTATAACACTCAATATCTTTTGTAAGAAACGCATTTGTTTCTTTTAATGTTTTATTTTGCTCGTTCTTTTTCTGGATTAGTAAAATTTGAGCTTGTAATTGTTTGGCCATCAAAATCTAGTCGGGATCAGGATCAGAGAAAGTTTCATTTTGTTCGACATGATCATGTTTGTCGTTCTCAATTGGATCATCAAATGAAACAACTGTGTCATCATCAAATATAACAACTGTGTTTATTTGTTCATCTTCTTGAGAAGATAAAGATGGGTCAGATGGAACAACTTGCGCCTTATCTGATTCAGAAGCAGAGGGTGATGCTATTTCATGTATTAGGCAAGCATTAAGATCATGTACCTGAGACAAACCATCAGTGTCATACACTGGGCCTGAATCATTCATATGAAGCTCCTGTATGTTGGCCATAAGCATCACAGCGGCATTAGCTTCCAGATCTTCCATGTCATCATCGTTGTAAGCATTTGCCATGAAACTGTTCTTCTGCTCAGTGAAGTGACCTTCCTTTTCATCTTTGAGGGCCATAAGTAATGCCTGCTTGTGAAACTTACTTCCCCGAGTTCTCGGTTTTGGACATGCTGTTGCAATATGACCTTTTTCATTACAGTTGTAGCACCACACTGCATTCCCAGAGTTTTGAGTTCCCAGTTTCAACAATTTCATTCCTTTTTTGAGGAGCACCGGAGTTGTTTCTGAACCTTCCATTGTTGTTAAACCTCTGTTTATTTCCAGAATTTCCCGAAATTCCGATTCTGCACTTGATCTTCCAAAATTCCGATTTTGTACCTCAACCATCCCATCTTGAATGACAGCTTGATTCCTAGTGTTTGATGAAGAGCGAAGACGGTTGTTTGTCTTGTTCGAGAATTTTCTGAAGGCACGAGCGATAAGAGCAAGTCCTTGATTCAACGTATTGAAGTCTTCATCTTCATCTTCATTGGAATTTGAGTAGTACATTGACTCACTGTTTTCATAAGGAACCAGTTGATTGGATTGCTGTGAAGAATCATATGGGATCATCTGATTTGACGTTGTAGGTTGTGGGTAGCTAAAGTAATTATGTTTTTGAACATAAGCATGATTTGACATTGGTGGTGGAGCATAGTGAGATTGAGCTACAAGTGCCAAGGAACTTGGTGTTGGTGGTGGTGAGTAACCTCCTCGAAGAGCTCGATCTTTTTCCACTTCAGGTTCATGGTGTTTCAGAAAGTCATACAACAAGCCATATGGTGCATCATGAAGATTTTTGGTTTGACGAACAAATGTCACATACTTTTGCCAATCCGGACCAAGACTACCGACGAATTTGGTATTGACTGCAATCCTTGGTATTGTAATTTTGTGTCGTTCCAGATCATTAACCACATTAGTGAAACGGTGATAATAGGATTCAAGTGACTCCCCTGGTTCAATTGTGATGTTAGTGTATTCCATGTAGAGTATTGATTCCATATCATCTTTGTTCAGTTGAGTGCCTTCCATTAGTAGATGAACATGTTCCCACATAGCTTTAGCCGTTTTCTGAGCATCAACACTTCGATAGATTGGATTTGGAATTCCTTGTAGTATGTAGATCATGGCATACTCATCTGCTTCACGATGTAGTTTCTGTTCTTTTGTGAGTAGAGATTCTAGAAGAAGTTTCTCTATAGGAGCACGTGGAGGATCAGCAGATGGATCACCACCTTCAAGTCTGGTTGGCCACTGAAATGGTCCTTCAAGTATCACTTGTTTCATGAATTTCTCATGGGGTTTCCTAAGTTCAATAAACCGTAAGAATCGACTTGCCCACTGAACATAGTTCCCAGGTGTAAGCATTGGGGGTGTATCAAGTGATCCTGCCTCATGTCTGGATTGTTGAGTTGTAATAACTTCACACATCCGATCAAACCAGTGAGGTTGTTTGGACGAATACTGAATTGGTTGTTGTGACATTGGATATGGTTGTTGTTGAGGAATGATTTGATGTTGTTGCATCATGAGATATTGTTGTTGTGGATGAAACAGTTGTTGATGAAAGTGTGATTGTGATGGTTGTTGATACGATTGTTGCTGATGGTATTGTTGTTGCTGATACTGCTGTTGCTGAGGATTAGAGAAGAAGTAACGTGGTAGTTGAGACATATTGGAACACTTGTGTGATTTTGGATCTTGTAGAAGGTATATGTTGAGCCAATTCTCGAAAATAAGCACTAAATGAGAATTCTCGAAACTTTGTCTTTAGTCAATTTTCGAAAAAATTATGTGTTCTCGAAAATAAGTATTCTCGAAACTTGGAAATTTTTGGAGCTGTGTTCTCGAAACTTTTTCTCGAAAAAAATGAAGAGTTCTCGAAAATAAGTATTCTCGAAACTTGGAAATTTTCGGAGCTGTGTTCTCAAAACTTTTTCTCGAAAAAAATGAAGTGTTCTCGAAAATAAGTATTCTCGAAACCTTTTTCCGAAAAATAAGTATTCTCGAAAAATTGCAGTTATTTCGAGAATGTAATCACCAAAAATTTTCGAAATTATCCAATTTCGAAAATATGCCAAAAGTCGAAGTGTTTTCTTTCTTATACAAGAGAGAAAACACTGAGTACACGATTGGTAACACGAAAGGAGCAGCGACAATGATTCTCGAAAATGTGACTTTTATGTATTCTCGAAACTAAGTACAAATGTGATTTCGAAACTTGGCAGTGTTGTGTTTTTTATGAAAGCAATCCAAGAACAAGTTTTTAATTCAAGATTCTTGTACAACAAGTCTTAAAATGATGAAAACTACAAGAAAGTTTGAAACTTGATAAACTTTTTCAAAAATTGTGTATTTTCGAAAAAATGGTACAAAAGTACGAACCTTGTGTTATTGATGAAAAGTTTGAATCTTTTTGTTTTTAATGATTTGTAACACAAGTTTGTAAGCAAAGATGTGATAGAAACCAAGAAACAAACAAGAAAGTGCAAAAATTTCAACAAAAAACGATTTAAAAAACAAAGTTATGGATCGAACATAAGCAAAAACAACTACTACACCTTCTTCTAGCTCGGATACCACTTGTTAGGTCACTATTTGTGTAAACACAAGTAATAGAATGATAGAAATGAGATGAGAATGAGAGATGGTTGATTATAACAGTATGAGAAATAGAAATGCAAGAGTTTACTTAGGATAATGAAATAACCAACAAGTTTACAAATGGCCTAAGCTCTCTATTTATAGGCAAGGAGTAGGGCAACACTCCCCTCCTTCCTATCTCTTCAAAATTGTGGGCTTTAAGTCCCATGGACTATTAATCTTGAGCCTAGTAAACTTAACATATTACATAAATGAAAGTAAACATTAACTAAGCAACCTAATGTTATTACAAATGACCGAGACTTGATAAATAGTAAAACTTCGTTCCCAACAGAAAGATTTCTTACACAAACTATTTTGTAGTTGACTTAAGAGATCTTGATTTGACATTGCATTGGTTTGGAAAGATTTCTTACACAAACTATCTTGTAGTTCACTTAAAGGATCTTGATTTGACATTGCATAGATATAGAAAGATTTCTTGGTGATTTGCTGTCAGCATCTGGCGGAACCCTGTGGATACAAGGGCGGAACCCTTGTTTTGGTTCCGCCGGGTCCGCCAACCTGCTATCTTGTTAGGCTATTAATACCAAGCCACACTCAAGAATTCTTTCATCACTTTTAGCTATACATTACATACATACTCTCAATTCTCTTATCTAACTCAGTAGCAACTCACTTGTGTGATTCTCTTTTGTAGCTAAGAAGTTCACAAGTTCATCCGAGAAGTTACAAGTTTCAACTCAACGTTCCAAAACTTGTTAGCTTTGTATTGTATAAACTCTTATAGTTTATACTTCATTTGTATTTTGTATTGAAGTGATCGGTTAGTATTTTAGGCCTTGAAATACATAGTGTGATGGGAGTGGTTGTACCCTTGTAAAAGAACTCGACATCTAGCTTAGTGTCAGAAATATTGGTTAGGTGATGTTAGGGTGGTTCTACCTTGAACTAGGACCCGGTATTTAGCTTTGTACCAGATAAAGTGTAAGCGACGTGTAAGGTTTTCTCCGCCGGTGAAATGAGCTTGTTGACTAGTGATTAGTAACTCTCGAGTTGGATACTCGAGGCATGGAGTAGGGCAAGGAAAAAGAGTCCTTGTAGCCGAACCACGATAAACATCCGTGTTGTGGTTTGATCGTTTCTTTCTTTACTGTTGCATATTGCTTATTGTCTATTAGTTTCAATTGTCTATTTACACGCAAAGTTTACAAAGATAAACAAGTTAAAAAGCGGTAAACTATTCAACCCCCCTTCTAGTTTTCCACATGGTGGTTAAGCCAGGGACTATTCGGACTGTTCTAAGCTTAGCCGCTTCTTGACATTTGCCGATTCATCAGCTTGATGTCAAGAATGCTTTTTTACATGGTGACCTATCTGAGACAGTCTATATGTATCAGCCTCCAAGGTTTCAGGATTCTGAGCATCCTGATTATGTGTGTTTATTACAGCGGTCTCTGTATGGGCTCAAGCAGGCCCCTAGAGCTTGGCTTCAGCGATTTGCATCCTATATAACTCGGGTTGGGTTTTCTCATAGTCGTTGTGACTCATCTTTATTTATATACAGACATGGGATGGGTACTGCTTACCTGTTATTATATGTTGATGATATTGTTCTTACGACTTCTTCTGAGAGTTTGTTGCAGCAGGTTATTAGATCCTTACATCAGGAGTTTGCTATGACAGATCTGGGTCCACTTAATTATTTTTTTGGTATATCTGTTACACGTGATTCTACAGGGTTGTTTTTATTTGAGAAGAAATATGCTACTGAGGTGTTAGAGAGAGCACATATGGTTAATTGTAATCCCAGTCGGACTCCTGTTGACACTTAGGCTAAACTGGGGGATGATGGTGATCCGGTATCTGACCCAACTTTATATCGAATTCTAGCAGGTTCTCTACAATATCTTACATTTACCAGACCTGATATATCTTATGCAGTTTAGCAGGTTTGTCTTCATATGCAGGATCCTCGGGAGCCTCATTTCTCCGCTCTTAAAGGGATCTTGACGTATGTTCAGGGTACTTTGGATTATGGCATGCAGTTATTTTCCTCATCCACTACAGATTTGGTTGCATATTTTGATGCTGATTGGGCCGGTTGCCCCACTACACGAAGATCGACTTCAGGATATTGTGTATTTCTTGGCAACAACTTACTCTCCTGGTCCTCTAAGCGTCAGCCGACGCTCTCTCGTTCTAGTGTAAAGGCTGAGTATCGTGGTGTTGCCAATGCTGTTGTCGAGACTTGTTGGTTACGGAACTTACTTCGTGAGTTACACACCCCATTATCTTTTGCTACGCTTGTCTACTATGATAATGTTAGTGCCGTCTACTTATCTTGTAATCCGGTTCAACATCAGCATATGAAGCACATCGAGATAGACATTCACTTTGTTCGCGACTTGGTTGCTACTAGTCAGGTTCGGGTTCTCCATGTTCCTTCGCGATACCAGTATGCAGACATCTTCACGAAAGGATTGCCATCCGCTCTGTTTGAGGAATTTTGTTCCAGTCTCAGCGTCCGGTGTCCTGCCGCTTCGACTGCGGGGGAGTGTTAACCGAATATTGTGATAGGGACAAATCATGTAGCTGTCATTATGTTTGTGATAGGGACAAATCATGTAGATGTCAATTAATGTAGCTGTCAATTAGTGTAGCTTGATTTGTGGGATTTTACCCAAAATAACTTTTGTATTCTCCCTATTTATAGCCCATCGATTGGCTGTAACAAACAAGCAATAACATTGCCTTATCTTCATTCAATCACTGTCTTGTATCTTTCAAGTTTTTGTCCCTTTTTGGGAATTATCTCTTCTAGGATTAAGATTTGAATTTGGATTTATTTTGTTATAAGAATTTAGATTTGAATTTGATAAAATTAAATGAAGAGAGAAAAAGTAATTAAAAATTGATACTTATAGTATTTTGTTTAAATAAAAAATAGAAAGAAACAAATAATTGGAAAAAAGATGGACAAAATTTATGGTGTAGAAAAAAAGTTAAGCTTGATTATTTGTCAAAACCCACCAATTTGCCTATGGTTGAGATTTAAAGGCTGATTCCATTACTTGTGCCTCACTTATGACTACCAAACAACAAAAATTGGATATTAATCAATTCTACATGCCCAAAAACCGGGTTTCTGCATTGGCAAATCATTATACTTTTCTAAAATGTTTAAATATGTCACTATACAAACTTTTTGACTATTCACATCATTCTAGTCTAAAACTATTTAATTAAGTCATTGTCGTAAAATTACAATGGTGATGTGGCAACTTCTGTTATCAAGGCATCTTATGTGGCTTAATTTATCTTCTTGGAATTTTAACAAAATTAAATTTTATCCCTAAAAGGAATAGACGACATTTTTTAGAGAGATATGAAAGTCATTTGCCATAAGCTTTAACTCTTTAACATCTTCTTGATCTCCCTTCATCTCCACAATCACCATAACAAATCATCAATTACAGACACGGGACAATAACCATCACCATCATCGCGGCTTTATAAGCACCATTATTCTGACAATCACCGTTGTCATCTTCGGCGCCGTCGAACACTACTGTTAATCTGTTATACTATAGCCCAACACCGCTAGAACCACTACCGACAACATCACCATTCAGAAACATTAACTGTCACTGTCATTTGGATTTGAAATGTTTGTACATAACACATAATACGGTTATTTCAATACAACCCTACACCATTAACCCTTCACATCTCACCGTTGTCATCAAAGGCAACCTTGTATTAATCCAACCTTAAACGATGAATAAAGGCACTAAAAGTTACTAAATACATCCAAGTAATTAAAAGATTGCAAATTTGTTAACTTGTTGATCTCACAAAATTGAAATGTGATCATATGTACTTATTAAATTTGTGTTAAAAGTGATGTAACAACAAAAAGCAAAAATGTCTAAAAATGAAGATGATGCTGACATGGATATGTTTTAGTGTTGACATGGTGATGATGTGTCACATGAGTGGTATGAGTCATTTTAACCACGACTTGAAAGAATCTCAATTCCTTCTTTTTACATGTTCAATGACTATTTTAAAACTAAATGAAAGCATAATGATCCAAATAAACAAGAAAAATGTATAGTGACTTATATGAACATTTTGAGAAAGTGCACTGACTTTGTGGTGTAAAAACCCCCCCAAAAACCATATACCCAACAGCTCCTTAATAAACCTCAATTTTTTTTTACTTATTTTAAGATTTATGAGTTTGAATAAGTTTATTATATTATAATAAACTTACATAATTCCACAGCTCTTAAAATAAGCTCGAAAATTAGAGCTTATAAAATACAAGCCGAAAAACAAATAAACTCATAAGCTACATATAAGCTTAAACAAACACCCTCTTAAAGTTTATGACATAAATATTAAAAGTTTTGCTAACTTGTTAGACCGGGCATAGTTAGGGCTCAACATTCACCGAGCATTTTATTAACCGCGCGGTAAAAGAATCATTTGTGTTTATTTATAAATTAAACTGACTTAAATGAACAAGATTTTATGCCTGTTTATTTAAACGAAGGAACATGAACAAAAGTCTTGTTCATTTATTTATGTTTGTGAAAGTCCAATTATGTGTTCGTTAATATTTGTTTATGTCATTTTTGCTTATATTCAAATATCGTATCTTATTATTATATTCTTTTAGTAAAATGTGTTTACTTAAAGGAACAAACATACAAAAAACAAAAATTTGTGTGTATTTTGAACATTTATGCTTGTTTTTGTACATTTTTATTCATGTTCATTCATTTGAGTATTAAAGAACGAACATAAACGAATACAAACAAACTATTTTCTTTAACGAACATTCATGAATAAGACAATTCCTTAACGAGAAGGGGTGTTTTAAAAGGACGCATCGTGTGGCAAGAAATGAAGGGGGACAACTTGTTACATAACCCCGTACACTTGGTCTTAACAACTGCTTCTTATTTTCTCAACTTAAACTTTCACGTTTTTCCAATAATAATACATCTAAATCGCAAATCTTTTTTTTTTTTTTTTTTTTTTTTTTTTTTTATTTTTTTTTTTTGACTTTGGGCTTCTTTGACAAAGGTGAGGTAATGTTTGTGTGCGATGGGTATTTTTGACCACCTTTGTTTTAATGGCCACTAGCCAATGTTCCGAACCGTAAATCTTCCTAAGTATCTAAATTGTCATACTGCTTATGATAAGATGAACTCCATTGCATCAAATCATCCAACTCAATTCGAGAATTTCAAGAAAAATCTTGTTTCTTTGGAGATTCGAACTTATATGACCCAGTGAAACAGGACTTCACAGTCTCGCTCTCACTTCCAGAATCTGGACCATTTGAAAGATTAGATTTCACTGAATGATCCACAGATTTTGCAGGATTCACTCGGTCCTTTATGTTAGTGTTCTTTATCAGGCTCCAAATGTGTGAGTTTTCTTTATTATCCGGAGACGGAAAAAATGACTTAGCCGCATCTTCCGATTCAACATGATCAAATCCCGCATTGAACCTGGGAGTATCACTATTTTTATCAATGATGACGTATAGTCTATATTCGGGTCACGAACCCAAATGATAAACATCACTAATGCCCAAAGCCTACCACGAGTGGGCTATCATAACAATGATTTGGGCCACTGGGCTAACAGTTTGGGCTCACGAAAGCCAAAACCCAAAAGTATTTATGGTTTAATATAGATATCTCTTATTTAAGGGATATATATCAAACCGGATATAGACCAAAGAGTAAGGAGCACGTATCCAATAAGGATTTCGTGCCTATATAAAGAATATCATAACTCTCGTTAAAGGTACGACTTACAACCCCAACTCTTCAACATAAACCTAAAAACCGATTACTTACTCTCACGCCGTAGGATAATCGTGGGAGATGATACGTGGGAATCGCACCAGGCTTTACCTCTCAAGGGATCTTGAGAAGCTTACAACCCCCACCAGGCAGTGTACCTGATCGTTGTAGTATAGTATAGTGACAAGTACCGGGGGATTGATCGTTCAGCTTAGGAATAGTGTCGCTAGGATTAGAAAACCTAAATACTAGTTCTAAAGGTGAGGGATGATTATTTTTGTATTTTTATATTTTTTAGAAAGCAAGTAAAAATCTCGGGTTTGAAGGGTTTGGGCGGAATTAGTTGCTAATCAACTAACCCAATACTAAATATGCAATCAAAATAAAATACTAAAAATGAAAATAAACTAAATTATACTAAAGTTGTGAGCAATAAGTGGAGAAAATGTGTTTACTTAGATTTCACTACTCTCTAGACATCTTTTACACGTTAATTACTTGTTATAATTGCATGGATGACGGATCGTATTCCTTAATACCATTCATGGGGTGGCACACTTAACTCCCCAATTCTATGAGCTCTTATCTCCTCCTACACCATGCCCAGCACAACTATAGGGATTTTAAACAGTGGCTCATGCATTAAATATAACCAATAAAGACCTAGTGCGCGTCGGTTCATGTTTCTTAAGACGTTCAAGCATGTTACCAATTGGAGATCTGCCAGTTTTCTTAAGCCTAACATATAAATCATTCATCCAAGACAAGTATAAACAAGTAATCAACACATAATTAACATCTAGGTTTCATTAGATCCAAGCAAACACAAGATAGATCTAGCCAAGCATGATGGAATTAAGACAAGAACAAGAGATAGACAACCAACACATAGACATATTGATTGAATTAAAAGAACACTTATCTTAATTACACATGAAAGGTATCAAGGGTTTGGAACCCTTGAAAAACCTGTAAAATTCGCACCAAATTCGTACTTAGGGTTTCTCCAAAACTTCTCTCTTTTTAATGTGAAAATTAGAAAACTATATATAGGAAAAGGGGTCTGACGGCGTCAAGACTAAACTTGTGACGCCGTCACCTCGCCGCCAAAACTCTTCTCGGACTGCCTTGATCTACATTTGACGCCGTCAAGTGATAATCATTTCCAGGCCGTCATGACTTTTACTCTTGTCGCCCTTTCTTGTGACGCCGTCAAATCTGTACTGGGTCGTCATGGAATTTTGCTCTTGACGCCGTCAGGAAGTTACTCTTGACGCCGTCACCTACTGTTCCCAGCATGGAAAATTAAGACTTTGGCGTTTTCTTCACTTTTATGCTCCAAAAACGTCCGAATTGCTTCCTTTTCCAGATTTCACTCCCAAAGTACCTAAAATCACAAAAGGAACGATTTAGGGCAATATTTGATCAAATAAAATCAATTCCGGGCTTAAATGACCACCTAAAAACGGATCATTTTTCGCCTCATCAGGAGACAATCCCACGATAAGCCTAATGGTGTTTGTTTATTTTCTTAGTGCGCAGGTCTCAAGCATTAAGATTTGATTGGTACGAGAATAGGAACCCAAACAAGGAACGCCCAACTTTTGTATCAACAAGGGGCGCCAGCCGTGGGACCCTACACTAAGAACTAGAATGACGAAGCACAAAAACTCAAGCCAGCGGACTCCGTAGTTGGAAAAAACACATGGTGACTCCCAGAGGAGAAAGAATCAAGATTCGATCCCTCGACAGGCCTCTGGAACAACCAGCGCACCTGGTCACCAAGAAACGGCTCCAACCCTACCTCTCCTAGCGGTAGAATTGTCCACAGGGGCTGCTCACACCACCACGGTGGTTCCAAGCACTGAAGAACTTCAGCGAACTCTCTTCAATACTCCCCATCAAATGGCACCCATCGTAGACAACACTGTGCCGCCAGGCGCGCCTAACCGAGTTAGGGGACCTAATACGGAAGCAAATATCCTTTCGCTGGAAGAGAACGCGCCTGAGTTAACGTTAAGTAATTTTGTATCCCAAAATTACGAAACTTTAACCAACCTCATGCAAGAAGAAGCAAGGAGAAGGTCAAGTCAGAGCCTACAAGCCCGGCTTAACTTTAATCCTGAGTACGAAACATCACCCATCACTCTACCAGAAAGAGGGGCGTGAGAAGCGTACCAATGTCCATGACAGACTTGGTACAGCATCTGATTCACAATACTCGGAGGAGTACGAGGACAAAGAGAGGCGTACCAATGTCCACGCTAGACATGGTAATCGCAGGATGCAAGATAGACTTGGACGGCAACGCTCACCGAGCGAGAGCTCTTCAAGGTCTGGAAGCAGAAGAATCCATGATAGACTGGGAAGACGGATTTCCCCAAGTGAAAGCCCCTCAAGCTCAGACTCCGATGAAAAATGGCGTAAGCGCCGCAGAAGAGAGAAATCTTCCTCAAGTGACTCCTCGGACAACGAGGACAAAGAGACAGGACACTGGAAGTCTAGAGGAAGACACCTCGAGGAAGAAGACGAAGATATATCTCTTCTTTGGCGCCGCCAAAAAGTTGATGCATTCACACGGCGCATCAGCGATTATGTAGATCACAAGAAAAGGTGCATGCCCACCAATGTTAAAACATATGATGGAACGGGTGATCCTGATGATCACCTCAAAATTTTCGAATCCGCTGCTGCTATCGAAAACTGGCCACAACCCGTGTGGTGCCATATGTTTAACTCCACCTTGGTAGGGAATGCGCGAACTTGGTTCAGCAAGCTTCCACGAAGAAGCATAAACGGGTTTGAAGAGTTGCGAAAAGCATTCCGTTTGAACTTCACTCAAAGAAAGAAGTGCGCCAAGAACCCTGTTGAACTGGCCAGAGTCAAACAGCGCCAAGGGGAATCAACAAGTGCTTACGTAGAGCGTTTTAAAGATGAATGTATACACGTCAAGGCATGTCCGGAAGTGCTGAAAATCTCAGGGTTCATGAATGGGATTAATAATCCAGAACTCATTAGGAAATTAAATGATAAGGTTCCCCAAACCTTTGATGAACTAATGAAGCGCACAAGATCCTTCATCCAAGGAGAAGCAGCTGCTGCGGATAGCAAAAAAGGCTACTCAAATTATAGGCAGCAAGAACAGCCTAGGAGACAATCCAATGATCAGAGTAGCAACTGCAGCAAGAATTACCGCAGTCAGGGAAGCGGACGAGATAATAACAAATACACCTCCCTCACGAAGACTCCGAGGGAAACATTTGTAACAGAAGGCGTAAAATTCCCAAAACCCCCACCAATGCGCACTCCAGAAGATCGGCGTGTAGGGAATGGATACTGCGAATACCATGGACAAAAGGGCCATACCACCAACGAGTGTGTCCAACTACGAACTAATTGACAAATTAGTAAAGGAGGGTAGAATGGATCACTTCGTTAAGAATATTAAAGAAGGAAAGGATAAACAAAAGAATAGAGGTAAGAAAGAGCCACCCAAAGATAAGGCTGACATTATTTACATGATACAGTCATGGAAGCGTAAAACGAAGCAAAAAAATCAGCCAAAAATTCTCTTTTGGGAATGAAATATCCGTCCCCACTCTAGCTGCGGACAACGCAGTAGTAGAGCCGCTAACCATTGAGATACATATTGGGGGACACGATATCCGTCGCATGTATATCGATGGAGGAGCATCCGCAGACATTCTGTATGAACATTGTTTCAAAAGGCTGCGACCTACGATACAAAGTCAGTTAATTCCGGCCACGATGTCGCTGACTGGCTTCACAAGAGAAAAGATATGGCCTATGGGGCAATTGCGCTTACTTGTAGTCGTAGGTGATGAACAACACTCTACAGCAACCTGGGTAAACTTTATGATAATCAAATCTCCTTCACCATACAACGGCATCATTGGGAGACCTGGAATATCATCCATGCGCGTTGTACCATCCACAACACATGGGATGCTCAAATTCCCAGTAGAAGGAGGCATTGTCACCCTCTACAATACCACTGTGTCACCTAAAGAACGCAACACAGTAACCAGTGAAGTGGAGAATGTTCTAGAACAGTGCGCAGCTAAATTACCAAACCTAAAAGTTGCCATTCACCCCGATTACCCAGATCAACAAATATCAATTGGAGGCTCGCTATCCGACAAAGGCAAAGCAGCTATGTGCGCACTCTTGCAAAAGAACCTAGATATCTTTGCATGGGAACTAAAGCACATGACGGGAGTACCACGATCCATCACGGAGCACAAGCTACAAATCCGACAAGGTTATCCTCTAATACGATAGAAAAAGCGCGGCCAAGCTCCAGATTGCGTAAAAGCCATCCTAGAAGAAGTACACAAACTTGTAGACGCAGGCATCATGCGAGAAGTCTACTACCATGACTGGCTTTCTAATCCAGTAATGGTAAAGAAGAGTGATGGCAGTTGGAGAATGTGCGTAGACTTTACTGATCTTAATGAAGCATGTCCACAGGACTGTTACCCGCTACCAGAGATAGACTGGAAGGTAGAATCTCTGTGTGGATATCCCTTTAAATGTTTCCTAGACGCATACAAAGGGTACCATCAAATTCAGATGGCTGAGGAAGATGAAGAGAAAATAGCCTTCCACACAAGTCAAGGGGTATATTGCTATACAAAAATGGCCTTTGGTCTAAAGAACGCGGGAGCAACATACCAGTGATTGGTGGACATGGCGTTTGAAAAGCAAGTAGGTCGCAACCTAGAAGTTTATGTCGATGACCTTGTCATCAAGAGTCATACTGAGGAAGAATTGGTGCGTGACATCGAGGAGACATTCAAAACACTAGGAAAGATAAACATGAAATTAAACCCCAAGAAGTGTACTTTTGGCGCGACAGAAGGCATGTTTCTTGAATATTTAATAGAACCAGATGGCATCAAGCCCTGCCCAGAAAAGACAAAAGCTATCATTGATCTCCCTTCACCACGCACATTGAAAGAAGTCCAGTCACTAAATGGAAAGCTAGCTGGGCTAAATCGATTCTTGTCCAAATCAGCAGACAAGTCACTTCCTCTCTTTAAAACACTCACGAAGTGCACAAAAAAGGGATACTTTCATTGGACTAAGGAGGCGGAAGAAGCTTTTCAACAGCTTAAACAACATCTTGCAGCACTTCCCAAACTTATCGCACCCCGACCAGGAGAAGAGTTGATCATGTACTTATCTGCAACTCATGGAGCAGTTAGCGCGGTGCTATTGACAGATAGGAACTCTGTTCAAACACCCATATACTTTATAAGCAAAGCGCTTAAGAAGACAGAGACTGACTGACTCCAAACGGTCAACCTGAATTGACCAGGTAAATGGTCAACAAAGTCAAGCTGCCTAGAATCAATCTCCGCGGAATATAGGGTTTCCCCGGGTCGTTATGTCCCGACGAGGTGTGATGGTAATCAAAACGGGTTTGTGATCGGGTGAATTTGGATAGAAAAAGGTATATAAGGGTTTTAATGATTACACTAAGGAAATACGAATGAGAACGATTTAAACAAACTATATTAACAATAACGTGAAACCTAGTTAACCTAAAACGTAATCTAAAAATTTAAAATCAGAGTTTGCTTATAAATAAGCAGAAAAATAAGCCGAAAGGGCTTAAATAGAAGCTATCACTTTTTTATTTTTTGTTTTTCTTTATTTTACAAACTACTTTTACTAACGTAATCTAAATTTAAAAACGTAAAAGTTAATTAAATAAAACGCGAGTGCGCAAAATAAAACGTGAATTTTATGCTACGCTAACCCTACGGGCATGAAAATTATATTTTTACGAACCTAATGATAAAAGAAAATTTTAGAAAAAAGAAAATTATTTTTTAACTTTTTAATTAATTATTTATTAATTAACAACTATTTAAACTTAATTAAACTATTTAAACTAATTTAATTATAATAAATACTAAATGAAAAGTTAAAATTATAAAAAAAAAATTATATAACTACTTAACCATCACAGGAATCTATAAAAAATATAAAAACTTTGTAAAAAATTAGATTTAAGCTAATTAAGAAATTAATTACTTATTATTTATTAAAAGCTATTTACACTATTTTAATTATTATAAATACTAAACTAATTTATAAAAATATGAAATTTTTTATACAAATACTTCACTATAACAGATAACTAAGAAAAATAAGAAAACCCCATTTAGCTTATTAATAAGCAGTGCAATAAGATAAAAAGCACAAAATAGCTAAAATGGATAACTCTATATTAAATAATTGATTGTGTAGAGTTATTGTGAAAAAAGACCCAAGGGCGACTGGTTTACAGGTACACCCTTAGCATCCTATAAGGGGGGAGGTCTCAGGTTTGACCCCTGCCTCTCCCCTTTTTGCCAAACATTTTTTTTTTCAATTTTTATTATACAACCTAACTAAACACATGAAAATAAGCAAAATATAAAACTATAGCTACTCCTAAAAAGCTATGAATAAGCAGTTGCAGGGCTAAAAGATAAGCAGTTTACTAATAATGGTTGAAAATGAGATTTTGACAACTAAAAAGCTATTTTTAATGATCTAAGAAGCTAATTATGAATGAGATAAAGCTAAAACTAACTAAGACTAGCACAAATAAGTCAAATCAAGCAACAAATCACACTGAGATAAGC
Organism: Artemisia argyi; assembly: GCA_030686995.1. Taxonomy (NCBI): domain Eukaryota; kingdom Viridiplantae; phylum Streptophyta; class Magnoliopsida; order Asterales; family Asteraceae; genus Artemisia; species Artemisia argyi. The sequence continues at coordinate 77,547,269 of CM060693.1, read as the reverse complement.
TAATGCTCACAAATAAGCAAATCCAATCCCAACCTGTTTAGCAGGCCTGATCAGGCCAAAATAGGGTTCCTAATAGGCTTGTGGGGCCCACCAGGGGGTTCAGGGGTTCAAATTAAAACTTGAACTGAAAAGATTGCTTGGTAAGCTCTCAAATAAGCCAAGGGGCAGAGCATAAGGCTCAGAAATAAGCTAATGGTGGGGTTGGGAAGTTGGGTGATCAGCCTGAGTTGCTCAGGCTGTTGGTGGGGGTAGGGTGTTTAGCAGGCTCAATTAAGCTAAGGGCAAAGGATTCTAAGGTCAAAATAAGCACTAGCACCATAAGCTACAATAGCAGGCTTCTCAAAAAGCCAAGGCTCAAGAAGTGGGGGCCACAAATAAGCTCTTAATGAGCATTTGAATTCATGCTCACAACTCTGGTGCAGGGCAAGAATAAGCAAAACAGTCAATTTCAAGCAACAATTTCTATGAGCTAATGATGTTCAAATTCAGATTTTCTTATTGATTAAGACTCAAAACAACCAATTTACATGAAACAACAAGAATTATCCATTTTCAATCCATTTTGAACACTGTGCATGGTCTAGAAGTTTGTCCCAAATTGACAGCTTGAACTTTTGACTTTTGAGATAATGAACTCAAGTTGACTTATATAAGATTTGGTTGATCTTAAATGACTGAAACAGATATATTAAGCTATAATGAAACTTACTTAAGCTATATGAACAACTTATTTATTGAAATTGACGCTTATAGAACATAAGAAACCAACAGGGACTGAGATCCAAAAGATTAAGGGACTGATAAGAACACCTAAATACCAACAATTACAACAAAACACTGAGAATCACCCTAATGCTAATATAACAGTTGAACATGAGACTATGAGCAACAATGCAAAACTATTAAACAAGCATGAGTTTATTCAACATAAATTAACTTAACTATAGTAAATAAGCAGAAAAACACATATAATCAAGTACAATTATCACTGCTACAGTAACCTACAAGAAATGAGAAATAAGCTTACACAGAACTTGTGAAGAGCAAGTAAAGAACCAAGTACCCTTACTAACCCTATTGTCTCCCATGAGACACTAAACCATATTCCATCCAGAGTATCCCTTGCTCCATGCACCAATCTTCATCATTTATGATTTTTATTTTTCTAAGTATTTTCTAGTATTTTTAAGTGATTTGATTTAAGCATGTGTAAGTACTAACTGAGCTTGCAAACATTTATTATTAACTCAATTGGGACTTATGAAACAATAAAACATTACTTTCAATAACATGAAAGCAAAAATGAAGATTCAAGTGAAAATGGTAAATTGTAAATTGGGACTGAGAATCATTAAAGTAAGCTTGAACAAAGTTTTTATTAAACTAGATAAACTGATTACAACATTTCTTGACTTAAAAATACAACTGAATTGAGAACTACAATGACATACTACACTGAAACTATTTTTACTAATTAACTAACTAACACCTTTTGCTTCCTGCTTTTTCTTCATTTATACACTTCCAAAAGTGCTCCTGACCTTTTCCCACTTTCTTGTGAGCCTTTGGATGAGTTGCATCAATCTTGGCCATTAAAATCGTTTTGGCGAGAAATTGGGATTTGCAACTTGGGAGTTTTCTTGTAGCAGGGGGTGATTATTGTAGTTTAGTGGTGGAAAGTATTATAGGGGTGGGTAGAGGTGGAGTGTTGATAGGGTGGAGATGTAGGGGGTGATGATGGTGTTTGCAGGTTGTGGCAGGGTCACGGGGGGAGGGAGATGAGTTGTATTTGACCCAAGGTTTGACCCTGATGATTTATTAATAAAAAGGGTTTTGGGTTGGGCATGTATGGGAGTGGGCTGACAAGAGGTGGATTTGTTTTGTGTTTGGATTAAGTATTTAATAAGGGTCCATTTTGTTTACTAGTAAAAATACCACAAGGACTAAATGTGCAGTTCCTGAATTTTGAGGGGTGGGTTGTGGTATTATTCCAAAGTTTAATCAAGGGACCATTCATGCAAAGATGAGTAACCAAAAGACCTTAATTGAATATTTTCCAAATTTAAACTTCAAGGACCAAAACTGCCAATTTTGAAAGTTCAGGGACCAAAATTGTAATTTTCTCAAACTTTTGATATTTTTCACCAAAGGACAAAATATGATAACTTATGATTTCAAAAGGACCTTTGGTGACTTTTCTTACAAAACAAAAGCCCAGGGACTAATTTTGTCAAAATTTGAAAGTTGGGGGACTGAAACTGCCAATTATGCAAACTTTGTTCGTTTTTCATTTGTTTTTAAACATTTTGCATCTAAAACATATAAAACACAATTCCTGGAATAATTTATGTATTTTGATGCATTTCTGAGTGTTTTTGTATGTTTTTGCAGTTCAGATTGACAAAATATGATGAGTGTTTAAGCACTCATCAATCCCCCACACTAAACTATTGCTAGTCCCTAGCAATCTTTTGAGAAAAAATTAATGGATTTGAATCTATTTACCAAAAGCCATTACTTTTGGAGTAGCCAAATGTTTCAGTTCAAGTAAGAACTATGGTCCACTTGATAACCATGTGATTTTGAGCAAACCACCAGCTGTCAACGGATTTGATTTGTCTTTACCAAAAGCCGTTTGCTTCTGGACTAGCCAACTCTTGATGGAATAGTCAACATCTTGGTGAGCTGATTACCAATTATGGTTTTCCACTACCTTTACCATAAGCCATAATCTTGCGGGCTAGCCAACTCTTTCACTTTTTAGGATATGGCGAGTTGAGATACCATACAATTTTGGGCAAATTGTAAGCCATAAACGGATTTGATATATCTTTACCAAGAGTTGTTTTCTCCTGGATTAGCCAATCCTTTTGTCGGTTAGACAAGGCGGACTGATAACCACAAAAATTTTGAAGCACAAGTGTAAAATTTTTAAAATTTTTGCCAAAAACGGGGGTACTAGATGGTAAAATGTGATCAAATTCGCTAGAATTCCCCCCCCCCCCCCCCCCACACTTAGAATTGAATATTGTCCTCAATATTCAAAGTCCCGGTTATTATGCCGACTCTTTGAACGTAAAAGGGCAACATTACAAGCTAAATGTGGAAACACAAGTTTTTTTTTTACTTTATTGGTAACCACAGCAGGGGTAACTCCCCCACACTTAGGGTGAAAACCCTAAGTACATGCTACTGTTTTTGTTTACCGAGTCGCTAGCTTGACTCGACCCCGAATTCATTTGTTCTTGGGGAAGCATGATGTGGAAGAGACAATCTCCATCGGACTTTCATTCAAGATGTTTGGACAAACATTTGAAGAACGTGAAAGTTCCACACCGATGAGATATACAGACCCTGGCTTGAAATAGTATAAACTATAAGCGGTGATGCCGGGGTCAAAGATAATGTCTTCATTCCCAAAGGAATGAAGAACAGGAGAAGTCACCCGGTAGGTGAAGAACGGTAGAAAGATCTTGATGACAATCAAGATAAAGTCATCATCATCAGAAGGAGAATCCATAATTGGTGTATCATGAATCTCATCATTTAAGCTCGTATGATCTAGACATATTATGGGTGGGAGGATTGGGATTTTGATATCAATCAAATTCTCAAGGTCGAGAATATTTCCCTCCGTAACACAAAGATTATCTTTGTCTAGATCAAAGTAAAAGTTATCATACTCCGGTGGAGATATGATATGAGTGAGTTCACCGGAGAACTCCTCAAAGGTGAATGAATCATATTCGGGGAGAGAAATTTGAGAATGAGAAGTGGTACTACCACTAATCTTCTCTCCCATATGATCAAAAGTAAAGGCTTCAAACTTCGGAATAGGATCATCGGAGAAAATGTCACTATCCTTTATGGGGATAGGAGATGAAATAGGTTTCTTTTTGAAAGCCTCGATTTTAGAAATGAGGAGATCGACATTCAATAATGTTGCACGAAGTGCTTCATCCTTGATTTCAGTGTCAATCTCATCATTCTCTTCTTCTAAGCTAACTAGCTTAGAAGGTAATTCTTCCATAAAAACGATGTCTCCACAAGATAACGAATCGTCATCAGTAGAATCGGAGAACATCTCAACATGATCAGTCGGGAAGACAAGAGGAGGAGGGATATCACACATATGATCAAGAATTCCCTGTGACTCTCTTGGGATTGAGACAAGGTTCTCAACACTAGACTTTATAAATTCGTCCGATTCTTTTTCAGGAACAATGTCAAGATGCTCGTCTCCCATGCTCAGAGAGTGAGTGGGAACCTCGGGTGTGATAACAGTAGGTTAAGATGGAATCTCAACTGATGGAATTTCATCTTATGAATCTTTATAAAATTGAAGAATATCAAGTGTATCTTCATCATCACTGTCATCAGGAATGAAACGAAATCGAGAGCTAGATCTGGTTGCTTTTTCATTTTCAATTGATTCCCTAATAGATTTTTCAATGGCATCTTGGGAATTTATTTTAGTAGCCTGTTCTTCAGCTAACAATTCTTCCATCGATTTTAGGTTTGGATTATCTGGGGTATGTGTAATTCCTTTCAAATCTTTCACTAAATCCAAAAGATCAAGGAGAAGACTTTGAGGAATTGGCTGAGGTGGAGGTTCGTCATAATACGATGTGTCACAATTGTTACAAGGAAATGGATTCCTTGTTTGACAATCGGAGCTGAAGTGTGGACCTCCATAGTAATCACAACAGTAAAACTGATGTGGCTGTGGGTTGTATGTGTTAGAGTCATAATCGTTATCAGGAAACTGCTCATAGACAAGCGTGTTTCCCGATTGACAATCAGAACTGTAGTGTGAACCACCACAGTACTCACAATAGTAAAACTGCTGAGTCTCATGGTGTGGTAGCTGATGGAATAAATCAGTCGTGTCATGGTAGGAATAGGGATCCTGGTTATAGACAGACCCGTTTCCTGACTCTATTATGCCACAACTGGGGCAATCACCACCATTATGAGGATTACCACACCATTGACAAATCAGAAAGTGTGGATGAGACATAGAAAGAATCAAGAGGTTTGGGAGGGTAAGGAATGAAGAATCAAAAAGGTAGGAGGGTAAAGATGAATATTTTTGGATTTTTGGAAAGACATTTTATATACAAATAAGAAAGAAAATATTTTTGGGTTTTTTGTGTTCGTTGAAAACTAATTTTAAAAAGTTTTCGGGAACAGTTTTGTTTTTATATGAAAATAAGAAGATAATATGAACAAGGGTGGTAAATATACAATGGATGTATATCCCGATTCACTAATCTGAAAACCGTTTTAGAATAACGTGCACAACCTCCCCGGCAGCGGCGCCAAAATTTGATTGACTCCAAACGGTCAACCTGAATTGACCAGGTAAATGGTCAACAAAGTCAAACTGCCTAGAATCAATCTCTACGGAATATAGGGTTTCCCCGGGTCGTTATGTTCCGACGAGGTGTGATGGTAATCAAAACGGGTTTGTGATCGGGTGAATTTGGACAGAAAAAGGTATATAAGGGTTTGAATGATTATACTAAGGAAATACGAATGAGAACGATTTAAACAAACTATATTAACAATAACGTGAAACCTAGTTAACCTAAAACGTAATCTAAAAATTTAAAATCAGAGTTTGCTTATAAATAAGCAGAAAAATAAGCCGAAAGGGCTTAAATAGAAGCTATCACTTTTTTTAGTTTTGGTTTTTCTTTATTTTACAAACTACTTTTACTGACGTAATCTAAATTTAAAAACGTAAAAGTTATTTAAATAAAACGCGAGTGCGCAAAATAAAACGTGAATTTTATGCTACGCTAACCCTACGGACATGAAAATTATATTTTTACGAACCTAATGATAAAAAAAATTAGAAAAAAGAAAATTATTTTTTTAACTTTTTAATTAATTATTTATTAATTAAAAACTATTTAAACTTAATTAAACTATTTAAACTAATTTAATTATAATAAAAACTAAATGAAAAGTTAAAATTATAAAAAAAATTATATAACTACTTAACCATCACAGGAATCTATAAAAAATATAAAATCTTTGTAAAAAATTAGATTTAAGCTAATTAAGAAATTAATTACTTATTATTTATTAAAAGCTATTTACACTATTTTAATTATTATAAATACTAAACTAATTTATAAAAATATGAAAATTTTTATACAAATACTTCACTATAACAGATAACTAAGAAAAATAAGAAAACCCCATTTAGCTTATTAATAAGCAGTGCAATAAGATAAAAAGCACAAAATAGCTAAAATGGATAACTCTATATTAAATAATTGATTGTGTAGAGTTATTGTGAAGAAAGACCCAAGGGCGACTGGTTTACAGGTACACCCTTAGCATCCTATAAGGGGGGAGGTCTCAGGTTCGACCACTGCCTCTCCCCTTTTTGCCAAACATTTTTTTTTCAATTTTTATTATACAACCTAATTAAGCACATGAAAATAAGCAAAATATAAAACTATAGCTACTCCTAAAAAGCTATGAATAAGCAGTTGCAGGGCTAAAAGATAAGCAGTTTACTAATAATGGTTGAAAATGAGATTTTGACAACTAAAAAGCTATTTTTAATGATCTAAGAAGCTAATTATGAATGAGATAAAGCTAAAACTAACTAAGACTAGCACAAATAAGTCAAATCAAGCAACAAATCACACTGAGATAAGCTAATGATCACAAATAAGCAAATCCAATCCCAACCTGTTTAGCAGGCCTGATCAGGCCAAAATAGGGTTCCTAATAGGCTTGTGGGGCCCACCAGGGGGTTCAGGGGTTCAAATTAAAACTTGAACTGAAAAGATTGCTTGGTAAGCTCTCAAATAAGCCAAGGGGCAGAGCATAAGGCTCAGAAATAAGCTAATGGTGGGGTTGGGAAGTTGGGTGATCAACCTGAGTTGCTCAGGTTGTTGGTGGGGGTAGGGTGTTTAGCAGGCTCAATTAAGCTAAGGGCAAAGGATTCTAAGGACAAAATAAGCACTAGCACCATAAGCTGCAATAGCAGGCTTCTCAAAAAGCCAAGGCTCAAGAAGTGGGAGCTACAAATAAGCTCTTAATGAGCATTTGAATTCATGCTCACAACTCTGGTGCAGGGCAAGAATAAGCAAAACAGTCAATTTCAAGCAACAATTTCTATGAGCTAACGATGTTCAAATTCAGATTTTCTTATTGATTAAGACTCAAAAGCAACCAATTAACATGAAACAACAAGAATTATCCATTTTCAATCCATTTTGAACACTGTGCATGGTCTAGAAGTTTGTCCCAAATTGACAGCTTGAACTTTTGACTTTTGAGATAATGAACTCAAGTTGACTTATATAAGATTTGGTTGATCTTAAATGACTGAAATAGATATATTAAGCTATAATGAAACTTACTTAAGCTATATGAACAACTTATTTATTGAAATTGATGCTTATAGAACATAAGAAACCAACAGGGACTGAGATCCAAAAGATTAAGGGTCACTTTGACTTTTTTCTATATAAACTCTGGATGTCAAGCTTTGACTACTCTATTTGGACTCAAAGAAACATGACTGAATACTGAGTAACCACAAAGACTCCTTGAACCACAGTGTATACACCTGATCCAAACACTCCTTAGTAGTGATTGTTTTTTGGACTTTCAAAGGTTTGGACAAAATTACACCATGGAACTGATACATAATGACCTTTTATGCTATAATAAACTGATGAGAACACCTGAATACCAACAATTACAACAAAACACTGATGTAACAATTCGCAATTTCATGTTAACTTTTATTACTGAAATTTCACTATTCACTTTTTACTATTCACTCCCAAAATTTTTATTTCATATTCTCGTAAGTTAAACTATTTTAATGATAATCCGAGAGTTTGACACTCGTCGGATCATTTCTTCAAAAATCACAAAGCCGTGTCCGAGATTTACTTTTAGGTTTAAACGTCATTCTAGCATCCCGATATGTCCATAAAACATTATAAACTATAGAAATATGATTTTCTCTCATTTTAGGATAATTCCAAAAGTTTTGGAATTTTACGTTTTCCAGTTCAGCGTTTTACGCGAATTACGCGTTTTAGACCCGTGTTTTCAGTTTTAGCAGGGTTTGAGCAACCCAATAGAACCTACCACTCATTTTATATTTTATTATGGAGTATATTTACATGTTTAACCATACTTTCAAGTTTCATATTTTTAGGATACCCGGTTTTACGTTTCGTGGCTTAATAACTTACGGTTAGCATTTTACGGAGTCAAAATGCACAAACTAAGCAAGATAGCACCAAGAGTCATCATCTAGTCACCCTTATCCCTTATGAACCGCCATTTAGCGAGGGGGGGGGGATTCACACTTGTGGCTTCATCTCATGACTTTAGCCATTAGATCATACTTATTTACAACTTGGTCACCAAGTTTAGGCACTTTCCTAACCTCCTCATCCTAGCCTATATAAATAACTCATTCATGACTTAGAAAACTCATTCTTCTTCCTTTCTTCATCAATAAAAACTCCACACCATTTAATCCTAGCACCATGATCCTTTGATCTTCAATATACAAGTTACACTACAAAGTTCAAGGTCTTAGTATTCTCTACCTAGTTCTTAAGTTTGTTTGGTGATTCCATGGTTGAATTAGGAGCTACACAAGGTTAATAGGGCTGAAGTTAAATGGTTTTCACAAGGGTTAGATCAAGGCTAGCAAGGGTTACAAGAGTTGTGGTGAAGGGTTTGCAAGCATATGTTTAGTGTCCTAGTTCCATACTTAACTTCCTTTCTTTAGAAAGCCAAAAGTTGTAAGAAACCCTTATACACTTTCTTGCTCAATATCATTTTCATGCTTATTATGGTTCTTTCATGCTATATATGGTCTTTGTATTATGTTCATGATGTATAAAACTAGTAAACAAGTTATGGTATATATATGTTAACTTATGTTGTTTAAAGAAGTAAACTAGTGACTTGAATGGAGAACCACGACCAAAATAGTACAACTATGATATTTGACACTTACTTACTGTTATAAAGGACTTCAAAAGGAAAACATATCAATTTGAATCACCCAAAACGAGTACCCGAGTCAAAAGATACGGCCAAAAGAAGTTAGCGAAACCAAAACGCCGAAACTGCCAATACCCTACTGTTTGCATTCTGCCATTTTGAAAGTCACCCTTCTGGTCTGATTCATCAAAAAGTTAAAACACGAAAGTTGTCCGGAACGACGTTTTCATTTAGGAACAAAGAAGCTCGAGCCCTAAAAATGCTTTCTGAGTGATAATTTTCTTCAAATTCTTAACAGCCCATTTTTAGACCAAAGTTACTATATAATGATTATAATTAGATGAGACCAAGAGGTCTAATGACCTAAAGCCAAGACCACAACTATGGCTAAAGCCAAGATTGAGTCTCAAGACCATGGTAACAATGACCAAGGTCACGGCAAAGCCACGGCTAAAGACCATATAACTCTTAAAGATCAAAACTTATATATATGTTATCAAATACTACAATAGTAGGGAGCCTCATGTGAGGAGTTCATTAAGTAAGCCGTCGAGATGAGTTGTGGATTTATGAATTAAAGTGTCCTGGCTCCTCGAACGTTTACTCCATGACTTCTGAATTATGTCGGCCCGAACGGTAGTAAGAGATATACAACATATACATGGTTCATAAACCATTTATATTCAAAGACTTACACTATATACTAAGTACTACATCATGAACATTATGCAAGACATATATAGGAAATTCTTCGTATCCTTAGACGTTACTCCAAACCTAAGTCGCAACGTTCTATTATAGGCTGCTCTTAGAGACTTTCGCGATTCGACTACCACTTTCATTTCTCATTACTTAAGCTTAAGGTGAGTCATAGCCCCTACTTTTTCATACTTGTTTTAACTCTTTGGGGGGGGGGGGGGGGGGAGGATACATGCACAACTACTTGCTTACTTGTACAAATACTCAAAACATTTATACTTGATTGTGTTATACTTGATTGGCATTATACTTGAATGCGTTATACATGATAATTATACTTGATTGCGTTATACATACTTGTTACACTATACTTGCTTAATTTAAATACAAGATTCGTATTTACGTGCATACATAATACTCTATTCTGTCGGAGAGGTATTGGTAGTACTCATGGGAAGATGCCCCCTACCCTTGTGTCTATACTTGACCTTGGATGACGTAGTACTATTTGGGAAGATGCCCCCGCCCTTGTGTCTATTCTTGACCTTGTGTGAATATAATCCGGTGCATTATGTAAACTATCTTTTAGCAGTGGGTTATGAACACACAGGTTACAAGTCTCTTATGGCGGGACTTGCAACTGAGTGGATTCACGATGCCTTTGCTATACGAGTATTCTTTTCAGGCTTTTCAACTGTTTTAAGACAAACTCTATGAACTCACCAACCATTGTGTTGACACTTTAGCATGTTTATCTCAGGTTAGTAAGGCGATAGCTAGTGCGTGGAACTTAGAGTCAAGCTGCATATTCTGAAGACTTACGCTTTTATCATTTACCATTCAAAACATTTGTATACATTTATGTATCATACTTTGGAATCTCATGTTTGTAACTTTGAATTCATTAATCGAATGGTAACTTTTCAAAACGTCTCATTTAGAGTTCGTTTTCTATAACTTGTACTTTGTATTATGAAGTAGCACCCTCAGTGACACAGTCTTCCGCTGCGGTATTTTGGGGGTGTTACAGATTGGTACCAGAGCCTTGGTTCTAGAGAACTAGGTTGCATTTAGTGCCTAGACTATAACTACTATATACGTTAAGACTCTCCTCTTTCTTTGCCTTACACACACTACATACGCATACGCTTCTTGGTAGTTGTTGGTTTAGTTCCATGCTGTTAGATGATGTGACTTTAGTAATTATAAGGAGCCCCAGAGATTAGTCGAGTCATTAAAAACATGGAGCTCAGTAATAACTAATTATTTAACTTGATCTTGTGACAGTTCTTGTTTGATGAGACACAAGATTTGAGTTAAATAATATTATTGCTTAGCTTTAGGGATTTGATGACTTGATTATCTTACTATCGGCCTCAGAAAGCGGATTTTGTGTCGGAAATTCTTAAGTAGGATGATTTAGAATCTCCTTATTTAAATGGATTGGGACGCCTCTTCATTTAAATAAAGAAATTGTAAATCACCAAACCATAAGTTTATGAGACCTTACTTACATAAATTTGGACGCTTCTTTATGTAAGTAATGTGTTATAAATAAGTGGGCTTAATTGTAGCCGATACCACTCCTTAACCAGAACCTTAGACGAATCAGAGTGAACACCACTATATTAGAGATCCCGAATTCTCTTAGACACACCGTAAGTAGTTAACATCAACAGAACTTCGGGACGAAGTTCTCCTTAAGGGGTAGAGACTGTAACAATTCGCAATTTCAGGTTAACTTTTATTTCCGAAATTTCACTATTCATTTTTACTATTCACTTTTTACAATTCACTCCCGAAATTTTTATTTCATATTCTCGTAAGTTAAACTATTTTAATGATAATCCGAGAGTTTGACACTCGTCGGATCATTTCTTCAAAAATCACAAAGCCGTGTCCTAGATTTACTTTTAGGTTTAAACGTCATTCTAGCATCCCGATATATCCATAAAACATTATAAACTATAGAAATATGATTTTCTCTCATTTTAGGATAATTCCAAAAGTTTTGGAATTTTACGTTTTCCAGTTCAGCGTTTTACGCGAATTACGCGTTTTAGACCCGTGTTTTCAGTTTTAGCAGGGTTTGAGCAACCCAATAGAACTTACCACTCATTTTATATTTTATTATGGAGTATATTGACATGTTTAACCATACTTTCAAGTTTCATATTTTTAGGATACCCGGTTTTACGTTTCGTGGCTTAATAACTTACGGTTAGCATTTTACGGAGTCAAAATGCACAAACTAAGCAAGATAGCACCAAGAGTCATCATCTAGTCACCCATATCCCTTATGAACCGCCATTTAGGGGGGGGGGATTCACACTTGTGGCTTCATCTCATGACTTTAGCCATTAGATCATACTTATTTACAACTTGGTCACCAAGTTTAGGCACTTTCCTAACACTTTCCTAACCTCCTCATCCTAGCCTATATAAATAACTCATTCATGACTTAGAAAACTCATTCTTCTTCCTTTCTTCATCAATAAAAACGCCACACCCTTTAATCCTAGCACCATGATCCTTTGATCTTCAATGTACAAGTTACACTACAAAGTTCAAGGTCTTAGTATTCTCTACCTAGTTCTTAAGTTTGTTTGGTGATTCCATGGTTGAATTAGGAGCTACACAAGGTTACTAGGGCTGAAGTTAAATGGTTTTCACAAGGGTTAGATCAAGGCTAGCAAGGGTTACAAGAGTTGTGGTGAAGGGTTTGCAAGCATAGGTTTAGTGTCCTAGTTCCATACTTAACTTCCTTTCTTTAGAAAGACAAAAGTTGTAAGAAACCCTTATACACTTTCTTGCTCAATATCATTTTCATGCTTATTATGGTTCTTTCATGCTATATATGGTCTTTGTATTATGTTCATGATATATAAAAACTAGTAAAACAAGTTATGGTATATATATGTTAACTTATGTTGTTTAAACAAGTAAACTAGTGACTTTTATGGAGAACCACGACCAAAATAGTACAACTATGATATTTGACACTTACTTACTGTTATAAAGGACTTCAAAAGGAAAACATAGCAATTTGAATCACCCAAAATGAGTACCCGAGTCAAAAGATACGGCCAAAAGAAGTTAGCGAAACCAAAACGCCGAAACTGCCAATACCCTACTGTTTGCATTCTGCCATTTTGAAAGTCACCCTTCTGGTCTGATTCATCAAAAAGTTAAAACACGAAAGTTGTCCGGAACGACGTTTTCATTTAGGAGTAAAGAAGCTCGAGCCCTAAAAATGCTTTCTGAGTGATAATTTTCTTCAAATTCTTAACAGCCCATTTTTAGACCAAAGTTACTATATAATGATTATAATTAGATGAGACCAAGAGGTCTAATGACCTAAAGCCAAGACCACAACTATGGCTAAAGCCAAAATTGAGTCTCAAGACCATGGTAACAATGACCAAGGTCACGGAAAAGCCACGGCTAAAGACCATATAACTCTTAAAGATCAAAACTTATATATATGTTATCAAATACTACAATAGTAGGGAGCCTCATGTGAGGAGTTCATTAAGTAAGCCGTCGAGATGAGTTGTGGATTTACGAATTAAAGTGTCCTGGCTCCTCAAACGTTTACTCCATGACTTCTGAATTATGTCGGCCCGAACGGTAGTAAGAGATATACAACCTATACATGTTTCATAAACCATTTATATTCAAAGACTTACACTATATACTAAGTACTACATCATGAACATTATGCAAGACATATATAGGCAATTCTTCGTATCCTTAGACGTTACTCCAAACCTAAGTCGCAACGTTCTATTATAGGCTGCTCTTAGAGACTTTCGCGATTCGACTACCACTTTCATTTCTCATTACTTAAGCTTAAGGTGAGTCATAGCCCCTACTTTTTCATACTTGTTTTAACTCTTTGGGGGGGGGGGGGATACATGCACAACTACTTGCTTACTTGTACAAATACTCAAAACATTTATACTTGATTGTGTTATACTTGATTGGCATTATACTTGAATGCGTTATACATGATAATTATACTTGATTGCGTTATACATACTTGTTACACTATATTTGCTTAATTTAAATACAAGATTCGTATTTACGTGCATACATAATACTCTATTCTGTCGGAGAGGTATTGGTAGTACTCATGGGAAGATGCCCCCTACCCTTGTGTCTATACTTGACCTTGGATGACGTAGTACTATTTGGGAAGATGCCCCCGCCCTTGTGTCTATTCTTGACCTTGTGTGAATATAATCCGGTGCATTATGTAAACTATCTTTTAGCAGTGGGTTATGAACACACAGGTTACAAGTCTCTTATGGCGGGACTTGCAACTGAGTGGATTCACGATGCCTTTGCTATGCGAGTATTCTTTTCAGGCTTTTCAACTGTTTTAAGACAAACTCTATGAACTCACCAACCATTGTGTTGACACTTTAGCATGTTTATCTCAGGTTAGTAAGGCGATAGCTAGTGCGTGGAACTTAGAGTCAAGCTGCATATTCTGAAGACTTACGCTTTTATCATTTACCATTCAAAACATTTGTATACATTTATGTATCATACTTTGGAATCTCATGTTTGTAACTTTGAATTCATTAATCGAATGGTAACTTTTCAAAACGTCTCATTTAGAGTTCGTTTTCTATAACTTGTACTTTGTATTATGAAGTAGCACCCTCAGTGACACAGTCTTCCGCTGCGGTATTTTGGGGGTGTTACAACTGAGAATCACCCTAATGCTAATATGACAGTTGAACATGAGACTATGAGCAACAATGTAAAACTATTAAACAAGCATGAGTTTATTCAACATAAATTAACTTAACTATAGTAAATAAGCAGAAAAACACATATAATCAAGTACAATTATCACTGCTACAGTACCTACAAGAAATGAGAAATAAGCTTACACAGAACTTGTGAACAACAAGTAAAGAACCAAGTACCCTTACTAACCCTACTGTCTCTCATGAGACACTAAACCAAATTCCATCCAGAGTATCCCTTGCTCCATGCACCAATCTTCATCATTTATGATTTTTATTTTTCTAAGTATTTTCTAGTATTTTTAAGTGATTTGATTTAAGCATGTGTAAGTACTAACTGAGCTTGCAAACATTTATTATTAACTCAATTGGGACTTATGAAACAATAAAACATTACTTTCAATAACATGAAATCAAAAATGAAGATTCAAGTGAAAATGGTAAATTGTAAATTGGGACTGAGAATCATTAAAGTAAGCCTGAACAAAGTTTTTATTAAACTAGATAAACTGATTACAACATTTCTTGACTTAAAAATACAACTGAATTGAGAACTACAACGACATACTACACTGAAACAATTTTTAATAATTAACTAACTAACACCTTTTGCTTCCTGCTTTTTCTTCATTTATACACTTCCAAAAGTGCTCCTGACCTTTTCCCACTTTCTTGTGAGCCCTTGGATGAGCTGCATCAATCTTGGCCGTTAAAATCATTTTGGCGGGAAATTGGGATTTGCAACTTGGGAGTTTTCTTGTAGCAGGGGGTGATTATTGTAGTTTAGTGGTGGAAAGTATTATAGGGGTGGGTAGAGGTGGAGTGTTGACAGGGTGGAGATGTAGGGGGCGATGATGGTGTTTGCAGGTTATGGCAGGGTCACGGGGGGAGGGAGATGAATGGTATTTGACCCAAGGTTTGACCCTGATGTTTTATTAATAAAAGGGGTTTTGGGTTGGGCCTGTATGGGAGTGGGCTGACAAGGGGTGGATTTGTTTTGTGTTTGGATTAAGTATTTAATAAGGGTCCATTTTGTTTACTAGTAAAAATACCACAAGGACTAAATGTGTAATTCCTGAATTTTGAGGGGTGGGTTGTGGTATTATTCCAAAGTTTAATCAAGGGACCATTCATGCCAAGATGAGTAACCAAAAGACCTTAATTGAATATTTTCCAAATTTAAACTTCAAGGACCAAAACTGCCAATTTTGAAAGTTCGGGGGACCAAAATTGTAATTTTCTCAAACTTTTGATATTTTTCACCAAAGGACAAAATATGATAACTTATGATTTCAAAAGGACCTTTGGTGACTTTTCTTACAAAACAAATGCCCAGGGACTAATTTTGTCAAAATTTGAAAGTTGGGGGACTGAAACTGCCAACTATGCAAACTTTGTTCGTTTTTCATTTGTTTTTAAACATTTTGCATCTAAAACATATAAAACATAATTCCTGGAATAATTTTTGTATTTTGATGCATTTCTGAGTGTTTTTGTATGTTTTTGCAGTTCAGATTGACAAAAAATGATGAGTGTTTAAGCACTCATCAGAGACTAACTATACTGCTATGGAAAAGCTGGTCCTAGCTTTAGTATTTGCAGCTAAAAGACTGCGCAGATACTTTCAAGCGCACCCAATTGCTGTAATAACGGACCAACCTATCAAACAAGTTATCTCTAAACCTGACGCATCTGGACGGCTACAAAAATGGAGTGTGTTATTGAGCGAGCATAACATCTCGTATAGACCACGCACTGCAATCAAGGGGCAGATATTAGCCGATATTATTATTGAGAAGCCAGATACCGATATTCCATCTTCAACGAGAAAGGTTGAATTACAAGAACCATGGATTCTATTCACAGATGGATCCTCGTGCGTGGATGGGTCAGGCGTAGGCCTTATCCTCACTAACCCAGACGGAGTGGAATTCACTTACGCACTGCGTTTTGAATTCACAGCCACAAACAATGAGGCAAAATATGAAGCTCTACTTGCTAGACTACGCATTGCAACTCAATTGGGTGTACGCAACCTAGAGGCAAATGTAGATTCCCGGCTAGTAGCCAACCACGTACTAGGTGAATATGAGGCTAAAGAAAAAAACATGGTCCAATACCTTGAAAAAACCAAGTCTTTAATTCAGAATTTCGATAGGTTAACCATCAAACAAGTCCCTAGAGGGGAAAATAGGAAAGCTGACGCGCTTAGCAAGATCGCATCCACAAGCTTTGCGCACTTATCAAAACAGGTATTGGTGGAAACTCTAAAAAATAAATCAATCTCGGAGATGGAAATATCCACGGTGATAGAGGAACAGGATCCTACGTGGATGACACTTATCACTGAATTTATAAGCAAAGGGATCTTACCATAGGAACGGAAGGACGCTCGTAGGGTACGGCGCACAGCGCAGAGATTTGAACTCCGAGATGGCATCCTATATCGACGTTCTTTCCTACAACCATGGCTCCGGTGCGTTGGACCTCTTCAGGCAGATTACGTACTCTGAGAGATTCACGCTGGTTCATGCAGTATGCACTCAGGACCACGATCTGTAGTGGCGCGCGCCCTGCGGTCAGGATACTATTGGCCTATGATGCACCGCGACGCGTGGGATATGATAAGGAAATGCAGCGATTGCCAAGTCCACAGGCCAATTCCGCACCGACCACAACAAGAGCTAACCCCCATCACCTCACCATGGCCATTCTATAAATGGGACATTGACATCGCAGGCCCCTTTCCAGTTGCAGCGGGAGGGCTAAAATTCCTCATAGTGGCCATGGATTATTTTACTAAGTGGATCGAGGCAAAAGCAGTGGCAAGCATCACAGGCAACCAAGTCAAACGCTTCGTTTGGGACAACATTGTATGCCGCTTTGGCCTACCTGGAGAAATTATCTCAGACAATGGAAAACAATTCCGTGATAACCCATTCAAAGACTGGTGCGCACAATTAAACATTACACAACACTTTGCGTCAGTTAAGCACCCACAAACCAATGGTTTGGTTGAACGCGCGAATCGTAGTCTGGGCGAAGGGATAAAAGCCCGCCTTGACAAACATAAGGGAAGATGGGTGGATGAGTTGTCGCATGTTTTATGGGCGCACCGCACGGCAATAAAAACTAGCACTGGCGATACACCATTCTCTCTTGTCTATGGGACAGAAGCTGTCATACCAGCCGAGATTGGAATGCCAACTATCCGCACGGCAGAAGTCAATGTCACAACTAATGACAACGAACGACACATAGACTTAGATCTGTTGGAAGAAAGGCGCGAACGCGCAGCTATACGCGAAGCAAGAGCTAAGTCAAAGATGAAGAAGTATTATGATGCAAAAGTCAGGAACACTTCTTTCAGGCCAGGAGACTTTGTGTACCGCGCCAACGATGCAAGCCACGCAGAGGACACGGGCAAGCTTGGACCCAAGTGGGAAGGACCCTATGAGGTCACAGAAACACTAGGCAACGGCGAGTACAAGTTACGTGATATGGAAGGCCATGAGCTAGCACGCACGTGGAACATCTGCAATCTCAAGAAATGCTATCTTTTGGACAGGCTACGGCCCACGCATAGACAACTCTGCACTTTAGTAAGTGCCCAATAAATGTCTGTGTACTTGATTTTTCTTTTTTAGGGAATTGTCTTTTATCTTCAAAAACTTGCAAGTATTAATAAAACGTTGTGGTTTCTAGCTAACTCCATAACACATTTAACTTTATTGCTTACATTTTTTCTTATGTCTCAATATTGTTACTTTATATTTTGCCTACATGGCGTGCATGCACTTAATAAGACCTACGATGGCAGAAAGGATGAGTAAACCTACTAAATAACTCGTTGAGTAAGAGGGTTGCAAACCCATCAACAATTGGATCACGCATCCTTGCTAAACAGCTTACTTTCAAGACATTGAAGTAAGTTTAAATGCGCATCCCACGAAGGATACGCAACATCACGTACACCGTACATGTTTAGCAATTTACGAGCCAAGACTCTTGGTCATTTGATATAGTATTTGCAACACAATGCAAGTCTATCCATACACTTATGATTTTTGTTAAGTTATGTACTTAATACAAGTCATCCTAAGTATGTCTCAGTTTCAATTTGACTCTTGGATAGTCTTTTACAAAAAAAAACAATATTCTAAGTACAAAATGATATAAACAAGACGTACAAAAAAGTTACAAACACAAAAAATCCATAGATATCTACATACTATGAGCACGTCTATGACTTGAGCTACTAGCTATAGACGCTAACTCCCCAGCCTCACTCAGCCTTCTCAGCAGGCTGCTATCCTCCTGAGCTACCGTCGTACGCTGACGGGAATCCCATCAGACCTAGGGAGATGGGCTGCGCCAACACCGCAGAGAATAGCCTTCCCTTCCACACCCTTCTTGCGAGCAACCTTTGTCAAATGGGCCTCTAAGCATTTCTTCAAAGAAATCTCCTTCTCAAGGGCGAAGGGATTGAGCATGTGGCGGGGGCGAGCAAAGATAGGCACTTTCAGCTGCGACTCATCTGGCTTCAAAAAGAAGTCAGGCTGCGCCTCCGCATCTTCAGCTATGTGTTTGGCCAGAGTCAGGCCCTGCATGATCACACTGATAGGATAGTCTTGATCACGCTCTAATCGGGCGATATGAGATATGAGGAAAGTCGAAGACCTTCATCTTCTCCATGGCCTCCACAAGCTCATCAAAAGCATCCGCCTTATACCCAGGCACTTCTGCAAGCGGCACGGTTAGCATCTTGCTCTCATGAAGCTCCTCCGCAACCTGAGCCTTGCCGCGTGCCATGGCGCACTCCACAACCTTCCCAAAGGCCTCCACAACCTCTTGGGACTCCAGCGTGCCCATGGCAGCCAAGCGCAGACCGTGGCTGATCAACCACCTGTAAATACAACAACACACACGTTAGAAGATAAAGAGCATTAAGGTAAATAGAGTTGGAAAAAGAATTCACAAAGAGGATACATACCTGTGCTCAGCAATATTCGACATAAGATGAGGGTACAACTCCTCATCATACTCAATACTCAACTTGCGCAGCTTGCTCTCCTGCACCTTCAGAGCCGTCTCCACGCGCTCGCGGAATTCATCAATCAGGGTGAAATGCTTGCTCCTATTTTCTTGCAAGTACTTCAACCCCCAGGTGCAACTAGACCTGTACTGCTCAGCAGCAGCATGCTCGCGCTTCAGCTCCACCATCAAGGACAGCTTCTCATCAGCAAGCCTCCTAGCATGCGCAGTGGTGGCCTCTACATCAGTCCGCGCATCAGCCAACTGTGCCCTCAGTAGTGCAATCTCCTCATCCTTCTGAGCGAGACTGCTACTTTCACCAACATACCTAGCCTTGAGCTGAGTGATCAACTCAGCCTGGCGCTCAGCAGCCGCGCCAACTCTTCCATCAGTTGTTGCGCAGACATCTCCTCATTCGCCCTCAACGGCTCCTCCACATGATCACGAGCCGCTTGGGGTGGCACCGACCCCTCAATAAACGCTGCATCACCCCCAGCTGTCTTGTCACTATACGCAAACAGAAAGAAGTCAAGAAATCGCAGAGCGAATAAGGAGAAAGAAAATAAATAATCAAACAATTGTTACTTACGTCGGAGGTGAAGTCTCAGCATTCTCATGCGCAGCAAAGGATAATGACGTCTCCTCATCTGTAGACTCATCTACGATGACAGTATGACGCCTGCACTTAGAGGTGCCCTCACCACCATCATCAGCAGCCTTGCGCTTAGAACCCTGGCGCTCCTCTTTAGAGTCAGTGTCAACTTTGAGGATGCCAACACTATCAGACGACTCAGTGCGCACAGGCTCAGGAGCCGCCACTCCTTGCGCAGGCACAGTCTGCACTGGAGTTGCATTCACCACCGGCTGCACACCCTCAGAGGACTCTTCTTGCGCAGGCTCCAGAAGACGCCCAGCGGTAGCCTCCAAGATCGGCAACTCACCCTCCCTCAGGGGGCGCACACCCACAGTTACCTGCGTGGGCTTTGTCAACCTCACCACGAAAAACAGATCCATCTCTGCGCAACACATAAACGAACAAGAAAAGAACAAGTTAGTTGATAAAATCAGAATATATAAGAGCGCTTACATTACAAAGGCTAGGATAAGAAAGCACAAGCACCCACCCCGGACGCTTCCATCCAAAAATGTTGGCACTTCATCACTTCCCCCGAAGTAGTTGCGACTCATTCCCATGTGAACCAGAAACTCCTCGGGATAGGAGTTGATTGGGATACGGTTACCATTAATGGTCTCCATATCCTCCACGTTGTACGTACCGGGATCTGGGCGCTCATCCTTTGGAAGCGTCCCTTGAGTATAAAACTCAGAGGATGAGCGCCCAGATCCTCTGGCTTGAAAATGGATTCTTAGAAGGGAAGAAAATGGCGTTTTTTGCACTGTGGAAACACAGTAAAAATGGGGCACCTTTATATAGGGTTTCCCCTTGACACGTGGATCCCACTACCTCCATCGTGTGGTTAGAATACCATGAGGTACAAGCACTTTTCACGTTTTCCGAAGGACACGTGGATGACCTCCCCATTTACCGAGGTATTTTTGAGATATTTTTGGACTAGATACATTTAGGCGGTGGATATTCGAATTTTTCCCTCCACGCTTTCCGCTGATATTATTAGTCTAGTATACGCGGTTACAACCCGCGCACACTAGACTGGGGGGACATGATGACGTATAGTCTATATTCGGGTCACGAACCCAAATGATAAACATCACTAATGCCCAAAGCCCACCACGAGTGGGCTATCATAACAATGATTTGGGCCACCGGGCTAACGGTTTGGGCTCACGAAAGCCCAAACCCAAAAGTATTTATGGTTTAATATAGATATCTCTTATTTAAGGGATATATATCAAACCGGATATAGACCAAAGAGTAAGGAGCACGTATCCAATAAGGATTTCGTGCCTGTATAAAGAATATCATGACTCTCGTTAAAGGTACGACTTACAACCCTAACTCTTCAACATAACCCTAAAAACCGATTACTTACTCTCACGCCGAAGGATAATCGTGGGAGACAATCCCACGATAAGCCTAACGGTGTTTGTTTATTTTCTTAGTGCGCAGGTCTCAAGCATTAAGATCTGATTGGTACGAGAACAGGAACCCAAACAAGGAACGCCCAACTTTTGTATCAACAATCATCATTATCCGTTTCGTCATCTCTAGGAGCATCACCAAAAGAGTTTTTCCAACTTTTTGTCGACAATAGTCTTTATTCCAACTTTTTGTGTGTTTGAAGTCACCTCGTCTTGTTCGTCCCTCATGTTGATCGAATAACGGGATTTGAAACTTCCCGTTGTTGCCACATGTAACTTGAGCCTTAGACTTTTTCCCTAACCTCGTTTTAGGAGAAGGACCCTGATCATAATCATCATAGCCGGTTTCATCATATCTACGAGCATCATTGTATGAACCTGTTTTCGTAACTTATCTTCTACCAACTTTAAATTTTTGTTTGAAAAAATAATCATCATAGTCGTTTTCATCATATCTACGAGCATCATATATGCGATTTTGTCAAAATTCTCCAGTGTAGCAAATCTTGCGGATTTTGTAGGTATTTCGGAGTTTTTTATAAAAAAAAATGTGTATTTAGTGAAGTATGATTGTAAAGATGGGTATTTTTGTGATTTTTCCGAATATAACAGCCTTTACATGGTTATATAAGTAACAATTCGATAAGGGGTTGATTTGCACACCATATTTTTTTTATTCTTTCACCACACTCTGTGCATTACAGTGTTGTACGGTGTGGTAGGCAACTTGTACAAAATGGTATTAAAAAAAAAAAAAAAAAAAATGGTGTGCAAATCAATCCCCATTCGATAAACCCATCAATGTAAGTTGGTTGATTTATTTATTTATTTATTATTTTTATTTTTTAACCATGGCTTGCCTAACAATGAAAAATTGAAAACAGATGAAAAAACAGTGGTATTTATTTAATAAAGGGGTTGATTTGCACACCACATTTTTTTTATTCTTTCACCACACTCTGTGCATTACAGTGTTGTACGGTGTGGTATGCAACTTGTACAAAATGGTAAAAAAAAAAAAAAAAAAAAAAAAAAAAAAAAATGGTGTGCAAATCAATCCCCATTCGATAAACCCATCAATGTAAGTTGGTTGATTTATTTATTTATTTTTTATTTTTATTTTTTAACCATGGCTTGCCTAACAATGAAAAATTGAAAACAGATGAAAAAACAAAATCAATTTTGTTCAAGATGATAAGTATGAGACTGCATAATTTGTGTATCAAACACTCAGTGAGTTCAACACACATTCAGACGTATGCTAATCAATTAAATGATAAAGAGAAACACCTCTAAAATGGATAGCCAAGATTTTAGAAGTCTACTTGCTACCAAAAATGTTTTACAAACATCTAAAAAGAGGCTTTAACATCTTATTTTTGAGATATCTTGAATGTTCTTGATCCATGTGGAATTATTTTGGAATCCATACTTTATCTTTGTGAATGATGTCCTTAACTTGATATGTCGTGAAAATTGTATCTTTTAATTAATTCTCAGTAAAAACTGTATAAACAGCTTGCATATAGGATGTATACTCGGTGACCAAACTGATAAACGGATACAAGAAACAAACATTGGGACATGACTAATAACAAATGACATAAATTTCATTTCACAATTCAAACATCCTAAGAAACAAAAATGCACATTCTTTATAACAGGCCATGTAATTTATTTATCATTCCAGAGATACAAATATTCCTCCATGAGTGGTAAAAACTTAGATGCAATATGGGAAAAAGTTTCCAAAATCCCAGTTCACCTATGCTACTTAATAGCCTTACATATATAAATTACAAAACTAAGTGTAAAAAAATACACTACAGATTCTCAATGTAACTCATCTAACTAATTTCCCCCCACAATATAAACAATGTTGTTTTCCACCTTTTGCCTAAGAAACTAAAACCACCAAAGGATAGCATACTGAACATTTCATTTCTCTATTTGACATCCGGAGCTTCGTGTAACGAACAAACATGAATCACAAATCTTGTACAACCCGTAATTCCAATTTGACACTTGATGAAGGATGATTTACTTTCTGAACCCACTATATTTGACTTTGTGTGATGAATAACCATATTTCTTGTTAAACACCAAAAAACTCACTTCTTGCAAGTGTACTTTTTTCACTTTTGTATTGTCACAAGAACGGAGGTTGATTTGCTACAAAAAGTCAAACACAATGGTTTGAGACATCAACTGCTCCTCTAGGAAGCTTTCAAGTCCAATAACAGGAAATGGGCTCCTCGAGTAAATGGTTGTGATCACCCTTTTGTGAAGCACCAAATTTTGGGTTTCATGCCCGTGACATTGGAGAAAACGGTGGATTAACTACAAAAGTGGGTGAGATTTCATCAAGATTCTTACTTGGTTTCCTTTTCTCGCCCTCTGCCACTGCCTCAATCAACTGTTTGACTTCGTCTTCGAGGAAAACTCTTAATGAATCACATTGCAACATCTGTCTGTTCATATCCCCACCAATGGCTATAGAGGCTTCTGTACCATGCAACATCGCAACACATATGGAGAAAGCTTGTAACGAGCTTAGTTTCGCATGGAAGTCAACTGCATACTGTCCCTCCTCGGTTAACTTCATGGTCAAAGCGGGTGTCTTCTCTTTAGTTCCCTGTGTAACATTGAAATCAATCAACTCTCTGGTAATAATGGTCTAACTTGAGTGATTTAGCTAGTCTACATTACTATGGTATCATCAGTATTATTGTAACTAGGTGGAACCTATATTACGTTCTTTAACCCTCATCTGAGATCTACGCTGAAAACTGTGATTGATGTCATGTCAACAAAATAATAAATGTATAAGGGGCCCTATGGATTGTGCCTTAAGAATGTGACGCTAAATACTCAGAATCAGATAATCAGTTAGCTGTAATGAAACAAGATGTAATAGATAGTGTTTTGGATTTTCTTCTAATTTTAACTTGTAATGCTGTACATGTAATAAGTGTTTGGCTAATTCTGATTATTCCAATAATTAATATATAAAATGACCCAAAATACATATTGTGAAGGAAAGGGAGACATTTGACATCTCACTATTGTCGAAAGAAGTGGTATAAAACTGATTACACAAAAGTAAATATTTGACCCCTATATAATCAAAGGCATAAATAATATGCTTATCTAAACACTAAATAGCTTACCGGCAGTTCTTGCACACTTATCCAAACACCCTCTAAGTTTCAATGGTCAATGATCAATGGTGTCATTGTTATTAATAAACTCGACAAAATGACTATATTTGTCCACATTTAAGACAACGTGATAAACTTGTGATATGATTATGAGCTTTACTTACCATCTTTACGAACATCAATGTGATCATAATAGTTTGTCTCATGAATTTAATAGTGATAAAATCTCGTAGTAGATAATGTTAACTAAAGTATAAGCTTTACCTTCAAGAAAAATTCCACAGGCCGGTTCGGGTTACAGGCTTCATCTTTTTTCATATCAGGGCTGTCAAAAACAACAAGGGGACACCCCATATCCCAGCCTCCACAATCACAACCCCCGCCCAATCTCCACCGCTCAAGTAATGGTGAGACCTTTTGAGTTTCATCACTTGGCATACCATGGTTACCTGAAGAGATCACTACACTAACTTTAGCTGGGGTTAAGCAATCAGAGTCAGTTTTGCTTTCCTCTAACTTAACCCGAGATACATTTAGCGAACCATCCTTTCTCTTATCTTCTCTTTTGTATTTCACGGTTTCCCTTTTCCCGGGTGGAAATTGCAAGACAATGGCTGCAGATTCAAGGTCTGGATGCAAATCTTCTACAGGCCATGGATTTGAAGTCAGGATATTACTTTGACTGTTGACTTTTGGTTGCTCAATTACCTCGTTTGACTCGGAAGGTGTTTGTGTAACAGAATGTCTTGGACGTGCAAGATCATACAAGACGAACTCTGTGAGCATAGAGTTGTCAAAAGCTCCTGCATTTATCAGTTCTGTACATAAATAACAAGAAACTTGCATCTGCGCCATCATCAAGAACTCTTTACTTCTATGATCTTTAGATCCTCGTCCACTAGCATTGCTCCTTCTTTTATTTTGAGCCATGTGAAATGTATATACCCAATTGAAACTGTCCCCCGTGTTCCATGTCTTTGCCACCCAAACATCATGTGGATTCTTAACTGAGAATTCAAAATACGGTACCCCATTTTTGTTCCTCATCTTAAGGGACCCACTTAAGTGAGCAGGCGAAGAAGTACATGATGCGACTGAACTACATGAATCTTTCTTACAAGTCTGAGCATCCCCCTCGGTGTTTGAGAAATCATTTAGCAACGACTTCCTTAAAGTATTATTCCTTGAATTAACTTGTTCAGATAACGGGGGTGTTGCTTCATCATGTTCTTCAATAGCAGATCCCAACGGACTTTTTAGTGATTTTGACTTTGTGAAAGGGTCAAACATCTTTCTAAAAGGACTAAAACGAGTTTTGGAACTTGTATTAGACGATTCGCTTTCTGTTTTGGTTGGAGAATGAGGCGTTGCTAATTTAGCAGATAAAGATTTATTCATAGGGATTCTTCTTGAACGATTCTCTTTGTTGACTGAACTTGAACTTGTAGACATGCCTAAAGATGAACTTGTGAAAGAACCTAACGAGCTAGTATCCTCATCCGAACTGCACAACGAATCAACTAATTCAAGCGAAAATGGGGCAGCACTTCGTCTAGAAACCGCAATCTTCTTCCTCTCTTCACTGTTTTCCTCTTTAATCCTACTCATTCTACCTACTTCATTAGAGCTCTGATACACAGACCCCCTTCTCTGATAAACAGAACCCCTTCTCGGTGCTTCATCGACTTCTAACCTAATAGACGGAACAGCTTTACAAGACGCACTACGGTAACGATTAAAACTAATCTCGGTAAACTCCTTATTTTGACTTAAAAACACCTCATTTCTGGACTTTACCTTCTTCCTAACCTTTTTCTTTTCTACATTCGTATCACGAGGAGATACAAGAACAGTTTTAGGACTTCCATCTACTACACAATATCTCTCAAAATCAAGCTTTATATCTTGACCCATCTATAGATCTGCAATCTTTCACAAAATAAACAAAACCCAAGTCACATTCTACTAAAAAAATTCAAATCAACAAACAATATAGCACAATAATTATAATAAAAAATTTAACCCATATCTCACAAATTTCATATTTTTCTAACAATGCAAGTAAAATAACAACTAACCCTTAAATACCCATGTCAGTAAAGATGAAAAATACCCAAAAATTTTAAAAATTAACCAGGATTTTTAACCGAGGCATTTTATTTTACCAAATCATGCAATAACAATCAAGATTTACACACATTTCACAAATCTCATATTTTTTCAACAATGCAAGTAAAATAATCATGAACCAAAAATTACCCATCTCAACAAAAGTAAAAAATACAAAAAAAGTCAAAACTTTAAACAAAGATTTTTAACACAGCAATCAGAATCAAGATTTACCCATTTGTCACAAATCTCATATTTTTCCAACAATGCAAGTAAAAAAATCATGAACCAAAAATTGCCCACGTCAGCAAAAGTGAAAAAAACCCAAAAACTAAACTTATAACCAATTTTTTTTTCATTCAGCCATTTTATAACATACTTGTGGTAGACATAATAATGAAGACATAAAAACACAATAATTAAAAAGCAATAAACTTTGTTACATACATACTCTTGCATTCAAAGCTAAACCAAGCACTCAATGATTATTATTGTTGCAAGATCTAAACTCTACCCCACCACACAGATCTTCATTTTTCATACATTGTTGTTGCTCATAAGTAAGATCTTATTAGCTAATGTGTGTGTTTTTAGTGTGTGTGTTTTAGTAGGGTTTTGTTTACTTACACTCTCTCACATGGACTATGTGTATTGGTGTGTGTGATATGACATAATGTGACACATAGTATGGTAAAATACTATAGTTTATATTAATAAGACACAGAGAGTAAGAGTGAGTGTGAGAGCAAGAGACAGAGAGCTGCCATGGTTTGTGGACATGTCTGCTAAAAAAGCATCTTCTTTCTTTTGACTCATTTTGAGTTACTTTGGACTTGATGTTTACTTTTTTACCATGCTAAATTATCATGTTGCTAGGCTAGCCCTTGTGAATTTATGTAACACTGAATAGTGTTTTGTCGAAGTTTTTTCGTAAAATGTTGAGTGTTCAAAATTTCAAATGCTTTTTCTTTCTTCATCACATCATATATACAGAGGCACTTTATTTTGCATACTCTGATTTTGGTGCATATCAATGGATAAATCATCACCATCCATCTAGTTTGATCTTATGGTGGAAATTAACCTAAGATTAAAGGAAACATAAGTCCATGTTTTTTTTCTTTATCTTTTTGTATTTTTATTATTCATTTTTTTTTTCATTCTTTCTTTCCTTTTTTTTTTCTTTCTTTTTTTTTCGTAGTTTTTTTGTTTCTTTTTTTTTTCTTTTTTTTTGTTTCTTTTTTTGTTTCTCTTTTCTTGGTGCCTTTTTTTTACACGCTTTCTTTTTTTGTTTTCTCATTTCTTTTTTCTTTTTTTTTTTTTTTTTTATAATTCATGTTTTTTTTCATAATAAACGTTTTTTTTCGCTTTCATACAATTTCGTCTATTTTAATACGTTTTCGTCCATTTTCATACGTTTTTGTCTGTTCTCGCCCGTTTTCATATATTTTCGCCCGTTTTCTTACGTTTTCGTCCATTTTCATACTTTTTTGTCCGTTTTCATACGTTTTCATCCGCTTTCTTATGTTTTCGCCCGTTAACGTCTGTTTTCATACGTTTTTTTACATTTTCGTTCGTTTTCATCCGTTTTCATACGTTTTCGTTCGTTTTAATACATTTTTGACCATTTTCTTTCGTTTTCGTCCATTTCCAATACATCTTCGTCCGTTTTCGGACAAGTTTTTACGCTTTCATACGTTTTCGTCCGTTTTCACAAATATTCGCCCATTTTCTTATGTTTTCGTTCGTTTTCATACGTTTTCGTCCGTTTTCATCAATTTTCTTTCGTTTTCGTCCATTTTCTTTCGTTTTCGTCCATTTTTCAAACGTTTTTGTCCTTTTCATACATGTTTTTACACTTTCATACGTTTTCTTCTATTTTTCTACATTTTCGTTCATTTTTTCATTCGATTTTGTCCGTCTTTAAATGTTTTTAGCAATTTTCATACGTTTTCATATGTTTCTAAATATCACAAGTGATATTCTGAATATCACAAATTATATTATGAATATCACAAATTATATTCTGAATATCACAAGTGATATTCTGTGATATTCAGAATATTACAATTGATATTCTGTGATATTGAGAATATCACAAGTGATATTCTGAATATCACAAGTGATATTCTGAATATCACAAGCGATTTTCTGTGATATGCATAATATCACGAGTGATACTATGAGTACCACAATGATATTCTGGATATCATAAGTAATATTTTGTGATATTCAGAGTATCACAAGTGATATTCTGAATATAATAAGTGATTTTCTGAATTTGACAAGTGATATTCAACAAATGTTTTGTAACATGAAAATCACATGTGATATTCAGAAAACCACAAATGATAGATATTCAGAAAATCACAATTTATATTTAGAATATCACCATTGATATTCAGAAAATCACAAGTGAAATTCTGAATATCAATTTTGATATTCAGAAACGTTTTCGTCCGTTTTCATCCGTAATCTTTCGTTTTCGTCCATTTTTCATACGTTTTTGTCCGTTTTCATACGTGCTTTTACGCTTTTATACGTTTTTGTCTGCTTTCATAGGTATTCGTCCGTTTTCTTTCATTTTCTTACGTTTTTGAATATCACAAGTGATATTCAGTGGTCCTATAATATCACCTGTGATTTTCTGAATATCACTTGTGATATTATGAATAGCACTTGTGATTTTCTTATGTTTTTGTCTGTTTTATACTTCGTCCATTTTCATACGTATTAGTCCATTTTTTTTACGTTTTTGTCCGTTTTTATACGTTTCCGAATATCACAAATGATATTCAGAATATCACTTGTATTTTTATGAATATCAATGGTGATATTCTAAATATCACTTGTGATTTTCTGAATATCTATCACTTGTGATTTTTTGAATATCACTTGTGATTTTCATGTTACAAAACATTTGTTGAAAATCACTTGTCAAATTCAAAAAATTGCGTATGATATTCAGAATATCACTTGTGATACTTTTTATATCACATAATATTACTTATAATATCTAGAATATCATTTGTTGTACTCATAGTATCAGTTGTGATATTCTCCATATCACAGAAAATCACTTGTAATATTTAGAATATCACTTGTGATATTCAGAATATAACTTGTGATATTTAGAATACCATATAATATCACTTGTGATATTCACAAGTGATTTTCTGTGTTTTCTTTTGTTTTGGTCCGTTTTTATACGTTTCTGAATATCACAAATGATATTCAGAATATCACTTGTGTTTTTCTGAATATCAATGGTGATATTCTAAATATCACTTGTGATTTTCTGAATATCTATCACTTGTGATTTTCATGTTAAAAAACATTTGTTGAAATCACTTGTCAAAGTCAGAAAATCACTCATAATATTCAGAATATCACCAAGTGATATTCAGAATATCACAAGTGATATTCTGAGTACCACAAGTGATATTCTGAATATCACATCTGATATTTTGAATATCACATGTGATATTCTGAATATCACAAGTGATTTTCAGAATATCACAAATGATATTCTGAGTACCACATGTGATATTCTGAGTACCACATGTGATATTCTGAGTATCACAAGTGATTTTCTGAGTATCACAAGTGATTTTCTGAATATCACAAGTGATTTTCAACTAATGTTTTGTAACATAAAAATCACTAGTGATATTCAGATAACCACAAGTGATAGATATTTAGAGAATCACAAGTGATATTCAGAATATCACAAGTGCTTTTCAGAATATCACTGAATATCAATTGTGATATTCAAAAACGTATGGTAAACGTAAGAAAATGAATGAAAACATAAGAAAATCACAAGTGATATTCAGAAAATCACAAGTGATATTACTAAATATTCAGAAACGTAAGAAAACAGAGGAAAATGTAAAGAAATGGAGGAATACGTATGAAAAATGGGCAAAAATGTATGAAAGCGTAAAATCATGTATGAAAACGGACAAAAACATATGAAAAATTGATGAAAATAAAGGAAAACAGATTAAAACGGAGAAAAACGTATGAAAAAGAACGAAAACGAATGAAATCGGACGAAAACGTATGTAAATGGACGAAAATGGGCGAAAACGTAAGAAAACAGATGAAAACGTATGAAACAGACGAAAATGTATGAAAGCGTAAAAACACATCTAAAAACGGACGAAAACGTATGAAAAATAGATGAAAACGACGAAAACGAATGAAAATGTATGAAAATGAACGAAAACATAAGAATATAGGCGAAAACGTATGAAAAGGGTCGTAGGCGGGCAAAAACGTAAGAAAACAGACAAAAACGTATGAAAACGGACGAAAACATATGAAAACAGACAAAAACGTCAAAAAATGACGATAACGTAAAAACGGACGAAAATGTATGAAAACGGACGAAAACGTATATAAATGAACGAAAATGGATGAAAACGTAAAAAAATGAACGGAAACATTTGAAAAGAGACGAAAACATAAAAAATAGATGAAAATGTTTGAAAACGGACGAAAACGTATGAAAACGGACAAAAACGTATATAAACGTATGAAAATGGACAAAAACATATGAAAACGAACGAAAATGTATAAAAATGAACGAAAACGTTTGAAAACGGATGAAAACGTGTAAAAAAGGACGAAAACGTTTGAAAGTAGACGAAAGCGTAAAAAAAACGAAGGAAAACGTTTGAAAACAGACGAAAACGTATGAAATAGAAAAGAAAAAACGTTAATTATTAAAAAAAATGAATTAAACAAAAGACATAAAAAAAAAAAAAAAAAAATGAAAAAAGTTGAATTACCAAAAAAAAACAACAAAAAATGAAAATAAAAAACGTTGAATAGAAAACATGGAAAAAAAAAAGAAAGAAAAAAGATAAAGAAAAAGAAGGAAAAAACATGGACTTAGGTTTTCATATTTATTTTTAGGTTAATCCCCACCATTAGATCAAAGTAGATGGATGGTGAAAATTTGTCCATTGGTATGCACCAAAATAAGGGTATGCAATTGAATTTTCCTCCATATATACATCCGTTTTTTTTCCTTTTTTTCTTTTTAAATTTCTTCAACTTTCTCTTAATTATTGCAACACATTATTTTTCTTTAATTATTTTTTTTTTCTCATTTAAAAATACCCCTAATATGCATACTCACTACAAAATACATAAAAGAAACAAAATACTAATTCTTTCTCGGAGGATGTGTTCTCTTTGTTAGCATGCATGTTATTGGTGAGGAGGGAGGGTTTTTGCAAAGTCTTGTATAGCTTGCAATGAGTAGTCTGTTAGGGAAAAGGCTTTCCTTTTAGTTTCTTGAAGATGCACTAAAGGATTTACACAGTCATCTCAACCACAACCACAAGCTAAAGGAGATGTTGCACTCAACACTAAAAGAAGATACAGCCCACACAGGATGCAGATTATGCATAGGAAAAGCTTGGTTACTTGTAACCTGATGTAATAGTTAGCTTATTATCCAATGTAACATTGTAGTATAAGTAGTGTAGTGTAGTATGAGTAGTATAGTAGAAAGTAGCTTAGTTGACTTTTATCTTTGACTATTGCTATGTATAGTTTCTATTCCATTCACTCTCTCTCAAGAATTCAATATGCATCATTCACCTTAGTAGAGAGTCGAGTCTAAATCGGCAACCTGCTTAGACAAGTATGTGTTCATATTGAAACACATGATCATACTTGTGATGCCTCCTTAACTAATTTAGAATAAATTGTAAGTAACTTTTGGGATTTATTTATGAATTCTCAAATCTAAATCTAATAATTACCCATGGTACATTGTTACAAGTAAAGAGAAAAAACCAACATAAAAAGATAATAAGGAGGCATGCATCATGCACAGTCGGATAGAGGTTTTTAGTGTATCTGTTGAGTTAATGGGTCTTTGTTTATGAGATTTTTTTATGTAATTTTAAATATCAAAATTTTCAAAAATAAAAAAGCAAATATATTGCTTGTAGATGGTCGGTTACTATTGCTGTCGGTCACAATACGTGATATATATAATTAAATGAACTAGTAGTATTGTTTGTCTTAATTGAATTATTGTTGTCGATTACTATGGGTATGTTTGGCGACAATTAGCAGTAAGCAGTAGCAGTAAACAGTAGCAGCAAGCAGTAAGCAGTAAGTAGTAAGCAGTAGCTGTTTGTTTAAAAAACGTGTTTGGTAACGTAGCAGTAGCTGTAATTATAAAATGTAAAATTACGAAATAGGGCACGTAACTCATAAATTACATTTTTTAATATAGCAAATTCATTTATGTACAATCCTAATGATACTACCACATCATTTTTCATATTAAAAAATAAGGCATTATCAATTATTTACGTAAATATAAGAAATTGTAGCCAAGTAGCCAAGCAGTGGTTATAAAAGATGGTAGCAATTGTAGCCAAGTACGTGGTTGATGGATATGCAGCCCGTTTTTGTACGTGGTTATATTTATTTGAGGATAAATATGTAATTTCCAAATAAATTGTTAGGAGCAGTAGATGAAATGCTTGTTCACGAAGCAGTTCAATTTGGAGCAGTTAGCCTAGTTTCAAATGCTATTAGATGTGTTGCCAAACAAACTTTTCATTTAAATGCTTACCGCTTATCGCTTGTCGCTCCTAAATGTTTCCTTAACGCTTGTTGCCAAACATGACCTATATGTGATATCTATCATAAAATGAACTAGTAGTCTTATTTGTCTTAATTGAAAGATTTGAAAATGCTAAATAATTTATGTTTTTATGTTAGGTACTCAAGTGTATGTGCTTAATAACATATATGCTACTGAAATTACTTAGTATCGACTTACAACATTGTCACTCAAGTTAAATCATTGCATAATGAAATACCTTAAACTTAAAAGGAACATCATCTTTAAAGTGAACATTATAACATGTGGTACAACTATATTCGTACTTTGTAAGTAAGACATCATTGTATAGGAGATGATTTGCTCACTCATAAAATTGATTGGGACATTTAAATTTTAAGTGTCTTGACATTTATACCCTTAGAGGGTGAAAATGAGTAAAACTGGTATAAGGATATAAATGTTAAAGCACTTAAAATTTGAGTGTGTCAATCAATTTTAAGAGTGTGCAAATCACCTCTTTCTGTTTGTATGCACCTAATTAGTAGAAAGCTTTTCTGATGGGGGCTTATTGATAAATTTCATACCTTCTGGAGCTCTATGGGTATTCATGAAAGACAAACGTTCTTTTTAGAAATTTTCACATGCAAAGTTTGCTAATCCTCTAAAAATAAGTGTAAATAATGTTTAATCTACACTAGAAAATGCTAAGAGCTAAACCGACTAACATCGTATAATGGGTGATAAGGATTCAAAGAATGTATTTTGGGATCTAAATTTATATTAAAAAAATAATAATTAAGAAAAAAAAAAAAGGAAAGAAAATCTGTTCTATATTTCGAATTGAAAAAAATTAAATTCTTAATTTGGTTTTTATAGTGGAAAATCATTTTCTATAATTACGTGTTTGCAATTAAATCTAGGTGATATTGAGCTTAACAAAATCGTACAAATCCCACTATTGTAATAAAAGTTTAAAGCAAATCCATTTACCAATATCTATTATTTTATTTCTTCGGGAAATGCATGTAAATAAAAAAATGCATTTTATTTTAAAAAATAGAGACAAGATTTGAGCATTTAATGTGGCGCCCAAAATTTGAGATTAATTAAACTGTATTTGGTACATGCAATATGAACTTTAATCAAAAGACACAGTTCTTTGAGTCTTTTACTCGTATTAGAAATACTAGACGAGTATCCGTTTATAGCAACGGAATTTGACAGATAGTTTATTGATAAAAAAAGTTTATTATGTTATAAATGAAAAATAATAAAAGTTTGAAGATTTGGGAATTAAACATAATGTTTTGAAACCCGGTTCGACCCGGGTGGTTCAACCGGTTGAATCGTTCCGGTTAAAAAAATTGATTGATTTAAACCGGGTCAACTTGCTAGGTTGGGTCGAAAACGGGTCAAATTAAACCGGTTCAACCCGTCAGGTTTGAAGCATACCTGGTCAACCCGGTTTGTGATTTGTATTAATTGTTTTAATTGGTTGTATTTAATTTGTTAGATATGTTTTTTAATTGGTTGTACAATATGAATAAATCATTGTATTTTTAAATAATTGTGTGTTTTAATAAGAGTATTAATTACATTTCAAAATTTCCTTTAATAAGATTTCAAGATTTCACTTTCAATAATGTTGACCAAAGTTTCAAGAGTTCACTTTCAATGTTGACCATTTTTACATTATATGTAGTTAAGATATGTACTAAAAGGAATACCGTTTATGTTGACTGTTACAAGAAATAACAGGAAGAAAATAATAATAATAATAATGCAATTCAAAGTGAATGAGAAGAACCTGGACGAGTTTAATATAGGAACAAATTTGACCGAGTCTCGTATTGAACATGATTTTCTTAAAACAATTATGTGTAGGATATTTACGATTGTTTCCCAATGTACAACAGTCTCTGCCGGAATTGACAAGTTGCCTGAAAATCTACTAGAACTCTTGTGAGTGAGGTGGGAGAGAAGATTTAAGCTATGTGTTTTGTGTATTTGGAATGGTTATGATTGCCTTTAACTTATACACATTTATGTTGTAACATATGGTGTAATGTTGCAATCAAACAACTTAATGGCTCATCAATTTGTTGTTATCAACCATTTAAATGGGTCATAATAGCCATTCAATTGTCAGGTTTCAAACAAAACTCAAAATTGACTTTTAACCATTTTCCCCTCCATTCCAACTACCTTTCTTCGAGATTCAATATCTCATTCATACCAAGTTTATTTTGGACATATAAAGGCTTGTTACAAAGCATTCATAAAGGACTACGTAACCTTATAAGGCCTCAATCATAATGATTATATTCACTAATAATTATCTATGTCAAAAGTTAGTGAAAAACTCATTTTTTTTCACTAAATTTTTCAACAATCCCCCACATGAATGGAGATCAAGTAGAAACTCACGAAATTCCAATAAAATTTCAGCGGTTGAGTCTTGCATAGGATAGGCAGGTGTTACCCCTTTAACCTTCCTTTGTGAAATATACTTAGCCTCCTAGTTGTCAGTAGAACACGATGTCTTTGAACTGATCTGCTATTTGTGTAGACGATAATATATATTCACACATACTCTTCCTGACACTGTCAACTCCTCATAGTCGTGTTCGTTATGGTCATGAACACTAGCCTGGTTCTGCAAGAGCTCTTAGGAAATGCGCCCCCACATTTCCCTTTGAAGTGACCCCACTTCTCTCTCGCATAGGTGATTTCTTATTAAACCATTAAAAGCTCTAGGCTTAACCTCGTATGTCACTGAATGTTACAGGAATGGACCAAGATGTTTATTAACACCCTTATGTGTTTTGGGAGGTTAAACCCCCCCCCCCCCCCCTAGTGACTCCCCCACAGTTTATACAAGTAGGTTGTCCTATTGAACCCAGATCTTGGGATCTCCACTCAGCTGGGTTAGGTTTTCCTTCGTTTAAACTCATTCATTAACGGGCTTTAGT
Organism: Artemisia argyi; assembly: GCA_030686995.1. NCBI lineage: Eukaryota > Viridiplantae > Streptophyta > Magnoliopsida > Asterales > Asteraceae > Artemisia > Artemisia argyi. The sequence goes on along the minus strand of CM060693.1, from coordinate 77,510,869 downwards.
CCCATTCCTTTTGACGACTTGTTAACTAACTCTCTGCTTAAGCCTTTCGTAAGCGATTCCGCTATGTTATCCTTTGATTTCACATAATCAGTAGTGATAATTCCTGTAGAGAGTAGTTGTCGTATAGTATTATGCCTATGTCTAATATGTCTTGACTTACCGTTATACATTATGCTATGAGATCTGCCAATCGCCGATTGACTATCACAATGTATACATATGGCCGTTACCGACTTAGGCCACCTTGGTATGTCCTCTACAAATTGACGTAACCATTATGCCTCTTCGACGCATTTATCTAAGGCGATAAATTCTAACTTCATTGTGGGTCTGTAAATAACCATCTGTTTGGAAGATTTTCATGATACAAGTCATACAACTCCACCTCCAAGTGTGAATACATATCCACTTGTTGATCTAGAATCTTTTATATGAGATATCTAGTTTGCATCACTGTATCCTTCGATACAGTCAGATATCTAGTATAATGCAATCCATATTCTCAAGTGTACCTTATGTACCCCAGAACCTTTGTTATACTTTCCCAGTGTTTGTAACCTGGGTTGTTCGTATACCTACTTAGCCTACTCACAGCGTATGCTAAGTCAGGTCTCGTACAATTCATTAGATACATTAGGCTACCTATAATGCTCGAATATCCCACCTTGTTAACTCCTTGACCTCTATCTTTAGATAGATGTTTAGTCGTATCAATAGGAGTCCTCGCAATGTTGGAGTCATCTGGATTATATTTCTCAAGAATTTTATCCACAATTCCGTGTATGATATCCACGGTTGTTTCCCAGGGTACAATTGCCGTAGCAGGAGCACTACCGGAATTGGCAAGTTGCCTGAAAATCTGCTAGAACTCTTGTGAGTGGGGTGGGAAAGAAGATTAAGCTGTGTGTTTTGTGTATTTGGAACGGTTATGATTGTCTTTAATTTATACACATTTATGTTATAACATATGGTGTAATGTTGCAATCAAACAAGTTAATGGCTCATCAATTTGCTGTTATCAACCATTTAAATGGGTCATAATAGCCATTCAATTGTCAGGTTTCAAACAAAACTCAAAACTGACTTTTAACCATTTTCCCCTTCATTCCAACTACCATTCTTCGAGACTCGATATCTCATTCATACCAAGTCCATTTTGGACATATGAAGGCTTGTTACGAAGCATTCATAAAATACTACGTAACCTTATAAGGCCTCAATCATAATAATTATATTCACTAATAATTATCAATGTCCAAAGTTAGTGAAAACTCTTTTTATTTGTTCACTAAATTTTCCAACAATATATACTCCTCTTATATAACTTTTTTGTAGTAACTACACATAAAAAATAAATAAATAATATAAACAATTGACTTTGTAGTTTTCATAACTGTGACTGTTTATACTCTTTCTAAATGTAAGTTTTTCCACTTAAAAATATGAGGCTTAAAATTGATAAGTCAGCTAGTAAACTGAATATCGCGACTAAACTATATATTATTGGGTGGTAATATATATGTGAAATGTTATCGGGATTCCTTGTTACCAGATGATGTAGATGTAGATAATGGTGTATTGGTGCATACGTGTGTGTTGTGTGCCCAAACTAGCTAGTTACTCGTTTGAAGCTTTAATGTCCATGAAGGGTGGAGCTTTGTGATTTTGTGCGTTAAGCGAGTATGTTGTATGTTTGAATGAAGTTGGGCCTGCTAGAGTGTTAGGTGGGATGTTATACGGGCCCATATGGCCATATCCAACATAGAACTGTAGCATTGTGCTGGTTAAAAAAAAATCTTACGTTTTGTTGACTTTACTACTAGGGCTGTGCTGTCATGAGAATTTGGAGACATGAGCAAAAATAAAAGTGAGATAAAAAAATCAATGATTAGGTCGTACAATAGCAATGTACTTTTTTAAATGTACTGATTTGGTACGTGAATTTTGAAAAAGTTATAGCAATGTAACGAACTTTCATAAGTGTTCCAATTTAGTACGTAATGATAACGTGTCATACCTGAAATTCTGACATATGACACCATTTATAATTTGACACATCATCATTGCCTACCAAATTGTAACACTTGTGAAAGTTCGTTACATTTCTACAACTTTTTTAAAAATAACGTACCAAATCGATACATTTGAAAAAATACATTACTATTTTACACCTACTCCCAAACTTCAATACTAAACAGAATGTTTACTTTTAACTAGATCTAATTCGTATGGTAATATTACTGCATCTAATTTGTATGCTGTATTGGTGAACGATGAAGATGGAGATGCAGAACATGTTGCACATGTAAATGAAGAATCGGCTAACCCTATTACAGGTGAAAGTTCATCTTTCACGATAGCTGTTGGTTAGCTAGTTTGTTTTGTTTCTTGGTTAAGTTCTTATGTCATGTCATAAGTTCTGGTTTTTTGTTATTTTTAAGCTGCTTAGTTGTCCACCTTGTTATGTATGCTTTATCACATATGTAACGAGCTGAGATATGGGATTTCACTCATATCATTTGTATTTAAATGTTTTTTTAGAGTAATACATTTACTGGGTCGTTTTTGACCTTTTACCCCAAAAAAAATCTAGATGCGGTACAAACTAACTTTTTAAAAAGTGATATCGTTTTCATGTCTTTTAATACAAAATCTACAATCAATAATTCTTTGTCAATTTGATCTAAAATAAAAAAAGAGTTAACTACATTTTTGGTCCTCGTGGTTTACCGGGTATAACACTTTTGGTCCAAAATAAAATTTTGTAACGGATCTTGTCCAATATCCGCTGACCCGTAACACTTTTGGTCCAATGTTAACACTCCCGTTAAATTGACTACGTTTGACCGTTAGTTTTAGGGGTATTTATGTCATTCACATATTTTTATTAAATTTAGAGTATATATTAAATACACCCTTCTTCACAAACACAAACCCTTACATAAACACAAACACAAACCCTTCTCCCTCCCTAGATCTCCGGCCAACATCACCGGCCACCACACTACCTTCGGCGATACACCAAACACCACCATGACCTCACCAAACAAACACCAAAAACCACCACGACTTCACCACATAAACACCAAACACCACCACGACCTCACTAAACACCAAACAAGACCTTTAACAAGATCTTTAGTCGAAACCAACAAGACCTTTACATAGATCTTCTCAATCGAGACCTCAAAGATCTACAAGAAACCATTACACTCTTTATCAAAACCATCATAAACACAACATCGAGACACAAAAGAGTGTCAATTGTTTTCGAAAAGAAAGAAGCACAAGAAAGGGTGATTCAAGTTTTATTCGTAACACAAAACATATTAAGATTTGTGTTCGTCAATCAAGAAAATAAAAAAGGTGAGATCCGTTTTTTTTTTTTTTTTTTTTTTTTTTTCGAGTTCGAATCTTTGTTGTTGTGGATATGGAGGTAGGTTTGAGGATTGTTGTAGTTAGTTGTTGTGGTGGTTTCGTGTTGGGATGGCGGTGGTGAGGATTTGGTGATGGTTGTGGTAAGGATTTGGTAGTGGTTGTGGTGAGGATTGCGGTGGTGAGGATTTGGTGATGGTTGTGTTTACCGATTTGGTGATGGTTGTGGATATATGTTTGTGGTGATATGTGGACTGCCCAGAAGATGTTTGTGATGATGGTTGTGTTTACATTACTTTCATTAGGTGTTTTAATGTAGGTAGGAAAGGGATACGAAGAAGATTGTGGAGGAAACAGGTTTACATTTGTTGAGTTATTACAGTGTGTGCCTTCGCTTAGGACTTTGTTTATCTCACCGTCATATATGAGGGTAATACATAGTTTAGAGATGATAAATATGATATATCTCAAGTAAGGATATCGTGTTTGCTGATTTTGGCATTGGTATATATTTGTTAGAGTGGGATTTTGGCATTTGGTATATAATAATAATAATAATAATAATAATAATAATAATAATAATAATAATAATAATAATAATAATAATAATAAATAAATAAATAAATGAAGGAAAGGGCATTTTAGTCATTGTACATCAACATTTGAGGGTATTTTAGTCATTTCGCATGTTTTTAACTAGTCAAACTAGCGGTCAACAAAAATTGGACCAAAAGTGTTACGGGTCAGCGGATATTGGACAAGATCCGTTACAAAATTTCATTTTGGACCAAAAGTGTTATACCCGGTAAACCACGAGGACCAAAAATGTAGTTAACTCATAAAAAAATATGCCTTATGAAAACACAACAAAATTTAAAATAAAATAATTACAGTTTGATGACATATATTGTCCAGCCTAATCATATTGGCCTAATACAAACATCATACCCATTATATCACAACAAAAAGGTCAAGCTGAACCCTTAAAGGGATGAATAATTTGGTTTGGGGAATTTGTAGATAACCTGCTATATGCATTTAAGAAAAGTAACATTTGTAAAATGAAGAAAAAATAAGTTGACCAAAATGTCCTCATTCATGTCCACACGACCACACTAGCACATGACTTGACTTGACCTGACCAATAAAATTAACGGCCGTTTGGTCAAATGAATAGTCAGTTACAAAGGTAATTATTTGAGTTCTAGAATGAAAGGTGTTAGTATGTGTAAACTATAAGGACGATTTATGTAATTAACTCCTAAATTTTTTGAAAGATATGACAAGTTGATTTCAAAAGAGCAAAAACGATCATGTCACATGTCTAACCAAAAGTCATCCTCATGTTCTAGCCTTAAAAATTGGTTCAGATACTGACTCGGGACAACAAACACTTCGGATTGAGACTTTCAGCTCAAGCCCGTGCCTGATTTATGATCAAAACCAATACAAGACTTGATACAAGTTATTCAAAACCATAGATAAAAGAAGCAGCTGCTAGGAATAAAGACGACTAGAAAAGGAACTGGTCCATTCTCCTTTTATTTGGACCAGTATTACTTGATTGGTTCAACAGTCAATGCCAGTTTAGGCGTCTCGTGTGATTGCTCTAGTGGTAAAGTAGGAAGTCCCATGTTTAAACATGAGCATTACATCCGCTAATCTTTGGATATTGCGGTTTTAGGTTCCCATATTGGTGGGGCGCGGGCGCCAAAGGAGTGATGTTTACCAAAATAGCTTTAGAATGCATGTCTAACAAATATGCCTAAAAGTACATGAAAAAAGAATATCCAACAACATCTGCAAGAAAAAATGGCAGATAATTCTTCATTTCAGCAACATTCTACAAAAAGAATGGTTTCTCACTTTCTCTTCCTCAATCATACTTTACAAAAAAAAACTATGGCCTCAACTAATTTCTGATTTTTACATCTGTAACAACTAAAAGAATCAGAACAATCACTATCTTCACACCAAACCCAGAATAAGGGTCCCCGGTGATCAAGCAAAAACACTTCAATGTCAATATACCTGCTCAAACTAGTCGATAAGCTAGCCGATTTATGAACCAGCCGATGCAGATTCAAGTTGAGTAGCTTCCAATGATAATAACTTTTTAAACGACTCGTAAGATGCAAAGAAAAGTGCTCCTTGAGTCATGTACATGGCTAATCTTGGAGTCAAACCCCTGATGATCACAGTCAAGAGCCATCTACCCATCAGTAAAAATATGTATTTATGGTATGTTTAAGCAAGAATAATTTTTTAAGGTGAATACCTATAAAGACCCTTCAGGCCTTCGTGTTGGGAGATGTCTTTAAGAGTGTTGAATACGCCATTATAGCGGTTTAATGATCCAGGTATCTACATGAATACTGTCATGGTCAGATACATCCTCAAATGATAAACACAACCCATTCAAGACAAAGAAAACTTACAACAATAAAGTTTATTTTGTTCTCCATTTTGTGAGCCTTTCTTATATTTATTCACGTGAAGTAAATAAGAACCAAAACCAAAATCTCATTTTGTTCACTTATTAATGGGACCGACAAAATGAATATACTAAATGGCTTTAAAGCCTTAAACAAATGCTGACCTGTGTCTGTAATCTCGTTTTCACCACGTCAAAAGGAGTTGTAAATAAAGCAGCGGTAGATCCAGCTAGACCTCCGCATAATAGCTAAAAGAGAATGCAATACATGAGTATAAATATAGAAGTAGACTAAACAAATTCTATTACTTAGATATGAAGAACACGCAACCAGATCGTTCAACAAAAGTCATAGTTGGTCTCTTTTCTAACACTTGTCCATTCTGTTTTTTATTTGTCTTTAATTAATGCAAATGATGTTACCGTCTCTATTTGGCAACGAAATCAAAATGTGATTGGCCAGACTCCTCCCTTATTTACCAAATGAATGAAAATGAAAAAGATAAAAACTATGTTTAACTTGGTTTAAACACCAACCTCGTTAAGGTCAAATAGTCAACGTGTATTGTAATTCATAAAGTTGTTAGTACACCAAAAGAATACCAGCAATCAAGTTTACAATTTTAAACTAGAGTTTACAAAACTCTGCATACCAATTATGGCTTGCTGAAAACAAAAATGGTATACAAAAAGCGTTTCCATATCTGTTTCACACATTTAAAAATCGTAAACTAAGTCCTTTTTCTTTGCCAAACAACAGTATTTTAGTAACAGTGGACCAACCACAATTACAATGCACATAAAACAATGGCATGTTCACAATGATGTGATATTTAAATACAGCTCAATTAAAGAAGAGATATGATGGTTGAGGCCACTCAGTATAAAAGAGCAAACCGTTGATATTGTTGTTGGCTGAGCATGTTCTTGATGTTTGGTGAGCATCACATTCTTTAAACTCTCATATGTATAGAACTGCATATGGAAAGTAAGAAGTTCCATAATCAAATATCTAAAAAAACACATTGGGTATAAGATTTATGTACAACATCGGAACTCGATGTAAGTCAGATTATCGAACCTTGATGATAGAATGTGGAACATTTCTACATAGTACAGCTCCCCATCCATTGTATAACGACAAAATGCCTCCTTTCCCGACAATCCCTAAAAAGGCATTCCTGCGAAGCCATACCACAGAAATAGAAATTACTCCGTAGTTCATCAGAAAAGCTAACTCTAACAGAATAAAAGTTCAATCTCACTAAGTTAAGAAGGATCACAAAATATTACCAACAGCTGTTATAGTGTGAACCAACTTGCATCTGCTGCTTTATCCGCTCACTTGGAGTAAAAACAAATGAAGTAGCAACACTTGCACAACCTCCAGCCACACAGTGGGCCAACGAGTGATATTCCTGCAAAATTTTTGTAACTTCAATGAGAAAATGAAAAATCGCTTTTTACTAGCAAAAAGTTAGTCAACAATGCTTTATATGTTACTAAGGGCATCTCCAATGCACCATGTGGAGGCGTTTAATAGCAAAAAGTGGATGACCTGGAAACCCTTGAATGCACTGTAGAAATGCCACACGTATTAACGCATAAAAACCGCTCCTATCGGTTTGACCTCATATTCAACGATTTTGATTTGCTTGTTGTCAGAAGGCTCCGTTATTATTGTTTATATACGATTTAAAAGCCCATTATATAAATTTATTTTTGAGACAACCCATAAGGCTACCCTATAGACAGAAAAAATCTCATCCAAATTATAGTCACATATTTGCACTTAATACAAACCATAACATGATTTATTTTTCTTTTAAAAGGCTACAGAAATTCATTAAATGAAACACAATGTGCAAACAAATCCCCCAGGCGTAACCTACTTTGTCTAACATATAAAAGCCCCATTTCATAATTTACTCGTATGATTTAGATTGACGACTCCAGTTGCAGAATGTGCATATCAACTACTATAAAATAAAACTATATGAGACAAAATGATTCAGTGATGTTGTAATGTATTAAATTGCAAAAGGTTTGTATGTAATGGTTGAATGGTGATGTGGCATTGCATTAAACCCGAAAAGGCTTAATGCATTGGAGATGCTCTAAACCCATTTTATAAGCAGGGAGAATAATACGGAACAAAAGAAAACCATCACCTTGGAAAAAAGGGGAAGCAAAGCCCCTTTTACTGATTCATAACTAAAAGTGTAAATTGCGGAAATAGGTGCTGAAGAAGCAATATTGCTTGCAATTCCACGGTACAGTCCTGATAAACCTGAAAATAATATTACAAAACCATGATTACTTTCGATGATTATCTTTCAACAAGAACAAAAAGCGAGCATGGCTTAAAGCCATCATTGGTTGTCCCACATACCTCTTTCAGAAACAATCGATTTTCCGATATAAGAAATAGATCTTTGGTCAGTATGGCAAGACTGAATTACTGTTTTAACTGTATCCATGGGATGTAAACAAAGGCTAACAAATATACCAGCAAATGCTCCAGCAAAAGCATGCTCTTGCTTTGCGAGTCCGTACTGTGGTTTATAAACTGGTGATGAAAAGATCTGCACGTTACACATTTCGCGCTTGACAAATTGACTTTCTAGACTCTCTTTCATCTCAGGTAAGTCATCATCTTTCTGATGTCGGGATTCCAGATTAGAACTCACACCTGAATCACTGCCATTTGCCTCTATTTCTTGTACAGGATCAAGAAGATAAGTTGAGCACAGAGACATGGCATCCGTGTTTGTTTTCATCATATTGTTCGATTTTTCCACTGATGAAGATTCCTGAGTTGCAGCTAATCCACTGTCGTCGACATCATTTTTTGTAGTCATGCCATCCTCAGGTCTAGTAGTGTTATCTGGAGCAACTATTTCCGTATCACGCTCAATAGACTTCACCTCATATAATGGTCTGGAAAGCTGTATCAATCTCATCCATCCATATATATTTTGCAGATCATATCCAGAAGTCGTATTCGGACTTCTCAAAAGGTGATGGCATATATGACTCTCACTGAAACTATAAAAAGAAGCGAGTTTTTTGGCTACATGCAAAGAGTCCAAGTTCTTTTGCACGTCCACTGAAGGTGACACATGGTTATCAGCCTTTAAATTGACCGCTACATTCCGACCCTTAGAAGAAATAGAACCAACAATATTCCCTTCATCAGCTGGACAATAAAACGTGTTTTCTTTCTGAAGACCATCATTGTACCGTGTTGATGTCCTATGACGTAATACAGGAAGAGAAGAGGTGGCAAAACTCCATAATTGTCCAGCTCCTGAAATGAGATCAGCCGTACTTAGCATTGACCTGGCTTCTGCTTCGTTAGCAGGTCGTTTTCGGTTTTCTTGGGATCTGGGACTATAATCTTCACCCACAAGGTCAAAGAGAGGTCCCCCATGAGGATTATATCTATAGTTGATGGATGGTTTATCATTTCTACGAGATCGAGCAGGCCTAGTCATTAGTGTGACAGTACAAAGATTGCAGGTGGAATGATACAACTGCAGAATAAAACCATATTATCATAAATGTTACTGACATATAAAGTAGTTGGAACAAATTAATTTTGAATAGATTTCTTTAGAGTTACACCTTTGAGTAAATTAGATACATCACCTAATCTCAAAAAAATAAAAACGACAGCAGAAAGAAAACTATGTCATGAACATCATCGAGCTTTCCAAATTTGGCCTAAAACCAATTATTCATATCGCAGAATATTATTTATCTGTGTTTAATAAATCACATGTTTCACTTGTACTTGCAACTAAGTTTCGAGGGTGATATATTATCAATATTTTCCGAATATGAGAAGCAGAACTAGCTCTATTTATCTATCTTTTCTTTTTAGGGCCCATCACGAAAAACTAGTTCACCAATAGATACCACCAAAGTGAGTATTCCTAATCTTATTGCAACGTATTAGATGTTTGTTCCCCTACACCTAGCTCACTCACTATTACGCTAAATTTAGTGACATGTAAGCCAGCAACATGCCGACAAGTCAAGAATCAAATCCTAAAGTTGGGCTTTTGCAAATGGTTGAACTTGATTCTAATGAAACATAAAAGTAAGTTCCATTGTTCCAGTGACTTTAATAACAGAATCATAAGATGATGTTTATAATAAATTCTACGCGATCAAGTAAACGGCAAAATAATGCAATCAATTACTTAAATGGCATCAAGTTAACAATGAAGCCTTGTGTAAATACTAGTAAGCATACATGTTACCGAATCCAACTGTTCCTCATTTACTCAACAGTTTAGCACAAAACGAACTTACAAACGCCGTTTTAACGTAAGAAATATTCGTTTTAACCGTTTACATTTGAGCTTGACCAATTCGTACCAACAACATTATTTTATGTAAGAAAATATTTGTTTTTCTTTAATTTTTTTAGTTATTCTAAGCCTAATGTTATCCCAAATTTATACACACACATATATAGATGACACACACGAACAAGCAAGTCAAACACACATATTATGAGCCGAAAATTTCGGTTTTGAAAAGTATAAACTGAACCATCGGTTTTTAGTTTCGGTCGGTTATTTCGGTTCGGTCTTTTTCGGTTTGGTTTCGGTTTTTCAGTTTTCTTGCTCATCCCTAACACACGGTGTATAATGTAGTAAATGATATTCTACTAGTAGCTATATGAAATTAGCTTACACTACTATAAAACAATCCTTCTATGACAACTCAATAAATTACATTCTGTATACTTTGATAAACAAATTATTCACAGATAATACATCCTACGTCAACACATAATTGCATTTGTGTATACTTTTACTTGTAACGAAGTTTCAATGGTTAAATGTTTCCGTTATTTGCCCAACTAGGAGGACCAAAACCCCTGGTACACATTAAGCATCATTCACTTCACCTTTCGCACATGGTTAAATCTCGCCCATAATGACCTAAAAGCCTAAAGTTCAAATCATATGAACCATGCCAACCACAATCCTTCACCTTCCCGGTTACACGTTAAACATCAAGTCCTAAAGTTGGCCTTTCGAAAGAGGACGAAACTCGCTCATAAGTCATAACAACCTACAGACCTAAATTCACCCTCTGAGATATCGTTATCTAGTCTCCCGAAACACACTCAAGTCCTAAAGTTGAGCTTCCGCAAACGGTTAAAAGTAAACTAGAATGACCTTAAGCTCATTATATCAAGTTAATAATAAAACATTCAAGTAAGTTTCAGCAACATGATAATAATGATAAAACTAAAGCATTACACAGATAAAACATAAATTATATCGAAACAGCAACTAAGAAAATCAAAGTATACGATATAAAATTATAAACAAAGATTTTACATAAAGCATAAAACACTTTATTTACAAATGTTAACAAGTTGAATAAAAAGTGGGAATGAATTACGAACCTGAAAGTGTTTATTGGATTATTCATATTTTGGGGAAAATGATTTATTTTCAAAGGGGTTGTTGGGGGTGTGATGAAATGAGGAAATCTAGTGAGGTGGTATCTTCTGGAATGAAGGCACACGCACCCATTCTTCTACGATGACCACCCAAGAAAATTAATTATTCCATTTATTTTTTAGGGAAGTTCAATGTTTAACATTGACTTTCTTGTGGGAGAAAATTTAATTTTTAATATAATAGAGGGTTTATGTAACCTTTATTTTTTTCTCGTAAAAAACTCAACATTATCCTTTATATTGAACGAGCTGGGTAACTCGCGCGTTGCTGCGGGGTGTTGTGATACATACTTGATGACAGTAACGTAGATGAAGGTGAGTCAATGATCAACCTGTACACATTACAACATTGTGCGAATTGATGAATGATGTGCAATAATAATGTAGTGTCAAGAAAAGTAAGTATATATTTTTGTTCACATGCTTGTATATCAACAAATAGCGCATCTGTTGGTTGAATCTATTCTATACAAAGCCATGTATTGGACTCAAACAGTCGATCATTATCGTCAAAATCGTTCTTATTTGTGCAGGCACACAAATAATCTAAAAGAATGAGAGAACATTTTATTTGGAAATGAGAATCAGTTAGTGCAAATTAACAGAATGAGACATAGATTTTGCCAAACCATAGAGTACATAGTGGCAAATACATTACACAATAAACATATCCCTTGGCTACATATTGTTGGATTTTTTTAACATTTTGCACGTGTACTCTAACCAATACTTTCTGTACATGGGACTTAAGCTTGCAAAACTTCTCAATCTGGTACTGATAAGGTTTTCCACCATCACCCTAAAATCGACCAAAGCAAGGATCATTCAAAGCGGGACAATGAAATGCAGCATGTGTTTGCATCTCCGCACGCCAAGTGATGAGCACCTTAGACTTTTCGGCCTTTTTGTTTAACCGATAACTTTCCTACACCCATTGATACACCAAAGGGTCCTGATACTCTTTTGCCACATTCTCCGGTGCTTCTCCATGCCAAGTGCCATTGTTCTATAAGCTCCTCCACTGATGTTCCTGAAATCGAAGTCTGTTGTTAAAGTAACTATCTAAATACATGCCCATATACCAGTATCATTCAAACATTCATGAAATAAACCTTAAATAAACAATCCCAAACACCCTTTAAGATGATACATTTGTGTCTTGAGCTTAGGGACATACAATTGAAGTATTCTAGACCTCCTTTTTTTGTTACAGAAATGGTTACCACCAACGGAGACTGCAATCAGGCGAGGGGGAGAACAATTGGCATCAACAAACTTGTTAAATGTTTTTTTTACCAACTCTAGAAACACAAAGAAAAGGCTACATGAGAAAGCTATAAAATTACGCCTTAATAGCAGGTAACAACAAAAAGTTAACAATACATGTGTTGCTTGCAGATGGTAAGATTAAAAATGTGAATAGTTCCCGCCCACAAAATGAGTTATATCACAACAGAAAGCTAACAAATCATCTGACCGTCGCATTATCAAATATTGAACATCATAAGATTTTAGAGCTTAAAAGGCGCGAAATATCAAAGGTAAAAGGAGGTGACAAAGATACGTAACCCTCTACACTCTACAGTGCATTAAGGCATCAACTACTAATGGTGTTAATAAAATGAATCACATATGTAACCCTCTACACTTCTACAGTGCATTACATATACAACACCATACATGTGAATTATGGTGTATATGGTTCCGACTGAAAACTACATCTAAAAATCAACATAAACTTCAGTTTTGTTCATAAATCTTTCTTTAACGTATGTAACAACAAAACGTCGATATATATTATGGTTTCATTTGAGTTTTGTGTTTGATTCTTTTTAGTTTTTATAAGGCTGTCATCCATACATGTTGTATGCCAAAAGTTCATCAATGTGCATAAATACCATCATTTACGTGAACAACTATTTTGAGGTTTAGGATATCGTGAACTCACCTGGATTTAGTTTTGTAATGGTTCCACCAACGACCGGTGTTAAATACCTCATTGTCGGTTACTTGTTGGAAAATAATATCTACAATGAATGAAGAAAAATTGCAGATCTAGAAATTGTTTAACGGAAAGATCACGAATCAAAGCAACAAAGCTATTACCTTCACAAAATCATCCTTCATCCCAAATTAAGTGGATATTGTATGTATTCGAAGACTATACATATAAGCGGCTATCTCCGTTAGCTTCAATCCAATAAGTGCTACGAACTGTTAGAACTTTACCACAGGTCCTAAAGGGGAGTCTAGTGAAAAATTCAACCAAACTAAGGTAGATACAGAGTTGTGTCCATAACTTTCTTCATCTAATCATACTCGGACTCAAAAACCTTGAACGCCTACTTAAGTGCGCTTCTCCCCTCTTCCGCTCTCATATTTTTCTGTTGCAGGTTTGATACACTACTAACATGCTGGGCAATTCCAGCTATAACGTGAGTCTTCGGTGGACCATCATTGTCGGCAAAAGATAAATCCCTACTCGTGGGTCCTGTATGCAAAAAAATAAAGGCGAATAAGTAAGTAAGAAGGAAACTTCCAGTTAATTAGGCTCCTTATTTGTTCACGATATGCTTAACTATGCATGTTAGTTTGCATAATTTTTTTGTTGCATCAACTTCCTGCTAAATAATACAAAGAACAACAAACTAATTCAACAACAAATGCACCTACATATGCATTATCACAGATGTTCTATGCATCATCGAGACGTACACTTCAGGGCCTATTTCAGCACTCAAATGCATCCATCGAAGGCCCCATTTCATCCTCGATTCCCACACCCATTTCAGTCCTCAAAATGACCCATTTTAGCCCCCACTTTAGCCTCTAAACACGTTCAAGTCAGGCCTATTTCATCATCCAAACCTACCCATTTCAGCCACACATTCATCCCCCAAAGCTACCCATTTCATGACCCAAACCCACCCAAACCATGTTACCTTATGAAATTTCAATAAACATCCCAAGCGCTATTGGGACCCAAGCGCTATTGGGACCCAAACGCACCCACTACTGAAATGGTATGTTACCTGATGAAATGGGTATGTTAAGACTACTCATCCACTATATCAAAAGTCAATAACATGTATGATAACTCATAAACAATCCTAAACACCACTGAAGACCATATTATTAGCGAAAAAATGAGAACTCACCAATATTGACACCGAAATCTTCATTCACCAATTCCAAGAATCAACCTGCATCCATAACCAAAAAACAACAAATCACTCTGAAGGAAAATCACCCAAAAACTTACTTCCAACAAAACAATTAAAAAAAAAAAAAAGATACTTACATAAGGGTATTTGTCGTCAGGTCCCCTAACATTTTCTATAAAGAAAGGCGTAGCATCAAACCTTTTTTTGATAAGAATCCAGTAAAAAAAAACTCATCTGTAATTCAATAAAAAAATGGCTTCATCAAAGAAAGTTAATAAACAATTGTTGAAACCAATAATCAAAATAAAACATTATGTTACTGATTGATGTTCCTTTAATTTGGTTTTAGATGATGTTGATCTAAGATGAGTGTGGTAGGTTCTGGAGAAGGATGATGTATATATATATATATATTTTTTATTGTGATTGAGTGTGTGTGTGTGTGTGTGTGTTTTCTTGTTTATTTGTGCTGACGGATGATTCTGGAAACGTGTTTGGGGTTTTATCATGTTTTAGAGAGAACCGGCCACGCACACTAATAGAGGGAAGGGAAATAACGGGGTAATTACAGGCGTGTTACGGGCTGAAACAGGAGCATCTACAGTTGTTTCACAGGAGTGTAGTTGCTAAACGGAACGGGGATACGTCTAGTAGCCAATACCCATTTCACGCATGGACCACTACCAACAGTACAATAGTACGATGTTGTACAAACAACAAATGAGGACCACAATTTCCCCCGTCTCATGTCCGTAATCGTTTACTGTTCATTCAGTTTTGTCACATAACGCCTGGGTTTTATATAGATATTATAATTATAATTTGAACATAAGAGGATTTGAATATTTTATTTACTATAAGATGCTTGAGAAGAAAAATAAATAAAAATGGTCCCGATAATTTTGATTAAAAAAAAAAGTTATGCGAATGATATCACATAATGATCGGTAACGGGGTGTTTGTTAAGTTTATCTATACGCTTTTTTTATTTTAAAACTTGAGTTTTTTATATCATAACAAACTTATATAAGCTAACAAGTTTTAGAATATTTTTTTTTTTTTAAAAATTGAGCTTACAAAATACAAGTCGGATGCTAATAAATTCATAAACTCATAATTAAGCTTAAACAAACACCTCTTTAATTGTTAGAAGTTTAGCAATGGTAGCTATACCAAAGACTTTTCACTATTCAGAAAAGTCATTCAAATAACTTTTACCATTGGAATGGAAGGCTATTAGTAATGACTACTTGACATCCATCAAACTGTTGTACAAAAGCTTTTCATCAAATCATTTTCATTTTACCTTTTTATTTCGGCGCAAGTCTCGGTTTACATATTGCATAAAAAGTTTTTGGATGGTTTTTACCATTGAAGTGATCTATATGAACAAGCTTTGTGATAAACTAGGATTGTAGCCCGCGCTTCGCTGCGGGTAGTTTGGCTTGTGCAGCTCACGTTAACAATTTTGACAAAGGAATGTACGATTATGTATTGGTTCGTTTGGAGTTGAGCTTTTCTATATTGGATGTATTGCATTTATATTTAGAATATGTTTAGTTCATTTTTGTTTTGCTGATGTTGGTGGGGATTTTGGTTATACTGTTTTTTTTTTCATTTAATAACTAATGGATACGCAGGTACAATACAAATAATTGATGGTCTTTATAAGTAGAATCTTTTGAAATGTGCATCTATAATTTTCAATGGCTGTATAATTGCAATAAGCCAAAGTTGAACAGAGTTGTTATACATTTGAGCTACTGGTAGTGGTTGCAGAAAAAATATGTATAAAGTAACATAAGATCTCGGTATTTAATGAAATTCTTGATAGAAACAAACACCGCTTTAATATACATATTTCAGCAGACCGAAACACCCCCTGAATCGTTAGTTTTGCAGCAGATCCAAACATCCTAAAAAACAACAGCATCTATTTGGTGGAAACCTTCGCATTTCAGCAGCCACTTCACCTTCCAGACGCACCTGCTGTTGTTACCTCAATTCGTCGCCATAGTTTTTCATCGTGTTGCTTTTAGAGCTGCGACAGCCTTGAAATTGTTGAAACGATGCCGACAATACTACTATCAAGCTGCTGACATAAATAATCTCGAAAGCCACTTAACCTGCATTATTTCATATTAAAAACAGTTAACTAAGTAATCCAAAATGACAGTCGTTTTCCGATAATCAGTGACTGATGCCCATTATATAGAAGAACTGGCTGAGTAATTTTATGGGGGAAGCTCAAGATCAAATGTTGTTTGTGTTTGATAAAAGGCAAGCTCATTATATTTAAAAATCAAACGTGGTCCAATTATACCCATTCATATACATGTAGACCAGTAAATGAAAGTCAGTTGCAAAATTTGATGTATATAAGGTTTTATCTGTAATGCCAAACATCCCTTTCATTTAAAAAATGTGACAGCTCGAGAAAAAACCGTAAGCATATGTCCACTATAACGAATTAGCCCGAATCATAATCCTTTTAACTATTCTAGTCAATATAACCAAGTAGTCTGGTCCAATTATACTCATTCAAATACTAAAAATTAAGACGTAACCTAATGTTGGTATATCACGCACCTATTTCAGTCATTTCACAAACCTACAACCTAAGCAAGCAGACCATCTGAAGTTTTAACAGTTGCATATTGTGGACTGCTTCATGTGTTACACGCGACTGTTGCTGCAAAACGATTATCACATACTATGAACCTGATAAATAAGGCACGACAACCCCCGCCCCCCCCCCCCCCCCCCCAATAATTTATGACCATGGCTTACCTTACTTTTCTTTTAGCCTATTCAGCGGCGTATGAGCTTAATTTAGTCCGCTTATATGTCATAAACCTATTTTTTAAAGGTTCTTCCTTAGTTTATAAGGTCATTTTTCATTTAAAAGTTATAATAAGCTCATAAGTCAAAAGATCAACAAAAAGTAGCAATTATCAACTACCACTCCAAACTGGTTATCCAAAACAGCTTATATCCCCCCACAGATTATCAGATTAGCAGTTTCAATAACAACAAAGAAATCCAATTAACCCATAGAAGCGCTCGATGGGACTCGAACCCACAATCGCCTGATTAAAAGTCAGGCGCCTTATCCATTAGGCCATATGTGCTTTTTCAAGTTAAATAAATCTGCTAACTACATTTTATTTTAAAAAGTGAAGTGGCATGATTAACGAATATTGCAAATAACTTTACCTGTTGGCTCTTTCACAACAGGTTCACTAAGCCAGTTGTACGACTTGCATCCACAATGGGTGCATCAGTAACACTTGATGGGCTCTGAAAAATGGAAGGCGCTAGCAGAAGCCACCAATCCACAACAAAGTACTCCCTCTATTGCAGCAATCGCATAGCATTGGCACATTAGGTAGCCGCAACGAAGTTGGCAGCTAGAATAAGACTTTTAAATTTGATAATATAACCACTGAAATGGATCAAACGGGTATATGAAGTATTACACAAATATTTGCATTTATTTACTATATCAAGAAACAAAATTCACAATTTCAAACCCTTCTCCGAGTGAAATTTAGAAACTGAAATATAAGCATAATCATAAAGCGCAGACGTATAAAATGTTTGGACAGCTTTGAGAAAACATTATTTTCCAAGTCTTGGTATCCTACTGGAAGGAATTCTTTTTCCAAATAAGACCTTGTCCTAACGATAAATTGGCAGCAGTTACGAAGACTTTTTTTTTTACGAAACTCAAAAAAGTCAAGCCGAAATGTTTCAGTTTAACGACATAAGCTCTTCCAAAGAAGGTAATCCAAACATCTCATAAAGCAACCCAATAGTTAAATGCTCCATGATGAAAGCTCTTGGAGGTCTAAAAAGAATGTAAACATAACTTCATAGTACCTTACTACTGTTCATTGTGGTCAGTCAATGACATTCTTGTAGTGCCCTTTTGTAGCCGTGTTCGTAATGTAATAGAGTTATACACCTGCACAAAAGCTGCAAAATAATAGAGTATTCAATTCACAGCACCTTACTACTCTTCTTTGGGCAACTTTCTATCAGTTTCGGCCCAAAAAGCTCTTTCCCTATTTGACCTGTTTACAATTTCAAGTTTCCAAATCGAACCATTTATAAGTAAATCTGTTTTCTTCATAAAATCTGTATTTTCTCAATAACCATCTTTAAAGAACTATATAGACACCTCTTTTTTTTTAAGCAGAAGTCTAAATGGAAACACAACCTAGTTCTATAGACTCTCGCCAGTTCCGAATTCGAATTAAACAAAGTATTGGTGTCAAAGTGGGTTTGACGGTTACTGGGTGTAATGCTGCTCCAATGGGAAGAGCATATTTATCAAAAAAGAAATAAAGAGAGTATGGAGAGTAAATTAAGCAATCACCCTCGTTTTGTATGCAGGAACTTCATCAACTCGTATGATGTTTCATTACCAACTCCAATGCATCTGATCTACATAAAGTTGACAATATACAAACTGATCAGGTCAGTAAGTTGATAAATATTAAAATAATCAATCTTTGCTCGCAACAAATTGCATTAATTCTCCAATATACAAAATCTACCCATGAATACTTTACATAAGTATATCAATACAAAAAAATAGCAGCTGAGCATTAGTTTATCGAGTAATGTGAACTCATCTATTGTCGATAGCCTCGTCTGTATTTCATTATATGACACAGTACTTACGGAGTGCTTGGCATTGCTTTTACGTTCAGGTAATTGTTTGTTGTTTCAAATTTTCCATATCACATAAGTACATAACGAATTCAAACGGCAAACGCCCTTTATTAAACCTAAGACTAACAATTTGCACTTGTTATTCAATTTAAAAATAAATGCAATCTGTCATGTTACGTACCGATTCAGTGCCCGTTGACTGCAAATTTCATCTCATTCCACTTGACTCCATTCCTGCCGTGCTGATAATCAAAGTGCGGCAATTATTAAATCCATGTTGCTACAAAAAAAAAAATCGTAATGACTAATCCCAAATTCCAAACATGCTAAAATCCAAATATCCACGGCCAACTATTCCAACTGCATTTTTCAGTCAAAAATTGTATGAAACATCGAACCACTAAATTTATGGTTCAAAACATATGTCTGCAAGTATCATGTTTATAGTTAAAGCTCAAAAACCAAATGTTTTAACCACATAAGCACATTGATAAATAAGAAGTGATCATTGTACACATAAGGCAATTCATACGAAAACAATTAAATAAGCACTCATAAGAAGTAGGTCACCTTGTGATTTCCAGTTCCATCCATGCCATTTGCCTGCAGCCGTAGCGACCCTCTCTGTAACTTGTACCCCAACCCAAATTTCCATCTGAAAATCAACATTAAATAACTAAATAACTAAGTTTCCTTGTAACTTGTCTTTTTGTTTTTGATTATTAAAACTTTAAAAAATTGAAGCAAAAGTGCATATCCACTCGGGTACAAAAACAGGTATAACATGTGTACGTGTGTAAGTATGTAGTATATGAGTAGTATATAAGTGTAAGTTTACATGTGTAAGTATACAGGCCAGTCTACATACCCTCGTGTATAGTTTCACGTGAGCATGGAATCAGCGTTTACCATTAAATTTTGAAAATAGAAAGAGCACAACATAAACTTTTGAGAAACAAAATTAATTGACCTTATCAATTTTGTCTTTTGAAATCCATGGTTTTTGGACCCCTACCCATTGACAATCTGCATACATAAAGATCTTCTTATCAATAACATTATAGTTTAGGAGGCAAATTACGAAACTTGTAACAAAAACATATACATGATATTCAGTTGTATTGCTACTCACTGTTGATCTCCATATTCACTGAAAAAAGCGTAGCTAAAGCTCTCTTGATAAATATCCATTATCCCGTGGCTTGTCCATGATAAATATCTGCAAAATTACCGTAGGTTTGTAAAATCACCAAATTTATAGTAGCTAAATATGGTTAAGTAAACTTATCTTAGACATCGCAAACGTTTTTCTGGCCAGATTTTTGGGAGCCTTATATGCCTCAGGTTGCATTAGATCCAACTCGAGGTACAAATAGCATCCCATGATGTGCTAATTGCGTCATGGTCGTGAAACTGCAAGCAAAGTAAAACACAATCAGTCCAGCAATCACCATATCGAGAAACGCAACATTTTACCAAATAAATCTAAACAATATATACCCGAACGCAGCTGAAATTGGAAATTACCACCTTAACTCACATAAAGCATTATTGAAAAAAACACGTTTTTTATACCTGACATTTAGCATCTCACCACTTTTTTGGGTTCTCGGCTACAATAATCACCTTCATGGTTGACACCAGCTGTATTTCATTTGGGATTTCCTGTAACAAAAGAATGACCCCATTACGAAACAAAACCTCTAACAATCTTAAATAGTCAAAACCAAAAAAAACCGAATCTTTATAACCCTCGAGGCAAACTACAAAAATCCTACATACAACCACAAACTGATATCAAACAACACTAAAATTCCTAACAACAATATCATGCTTTATCAAAATTACCAAAAAATAAAACACATCCATTATAAAAAATCGAATGTTTGACATTCCTTTCAATTCAAATTAACACATAAGCAGCTCATGACATCGTCAACCCCCAAAATTAACGAAACCCTAATTTGAAGGAAAAATATAAATAAATGAAATATCAAAATTAACTCATTAATTAGCGAAAACTAAACCGTAACAGAAAATTAAAAACCATTACCTGATTAGGTTAATCGGCTGAAGGATGTGTGTCAAAGAAGGATCCGGAAATGTAGGAGTATGATTTGTGGATGTGGTTGGTTGTTATGTGTGTGGAAGAATCTTCAAGAAACACAAAAACAAACAGGCACTATAATAAAACATTAAGCACTGTAGAAACAACTGTAGCTACACTCACAGAATTTACTATAGATGCCCCGACTCCGTTTTGATTTCGGGTTTATTTGGCTCCTGTGGATCTCCGGTAAACTGGAGAATGTGTGAGGGGGATAAACATTTTGCGGGTATTGAGAAAAGAGTAGGTCGGATATGGACAACCGGGCAAAAAAAAAATGAACAGTAAAGTGGTACAGTATATAGATATAATGATAATTTTTTATTGTGATAATTTGGCAAAAAGAAAAAGCCATAAACAACTTATGCATTGTGGGTACCCTTAGTTAAAGTTCGCAAGAGGAGCATAACGATTTTTTTTTTTTAGAAAAGCAACAATATATTAAGAAAACCAGCAAATACAAAAAAAATGACATCCTTTCTCCTCAACAAGCTAATTAAAGAGAAAGGGACCCAAGAAAAAACACCACAAGATGCATAACAAAGAAATGAAAAAGGCATGAGTTATCCACACCCTCCTATAGGAAGGGTTTGCAAATGATTGGACGCATATCCCGGTTGTACTGTATGCATCACAAGTTGCACGATTTGACTAAAACCTTTTGATGTGACACCATAGAGAGAGTTGGGATAACACAACCCATAAAAAAAATAGACCTAAGAACACAACCCAAAACAGTGGGTCAAATATCACACTAGACCTGATAAAACAAAACTACAGTAATTAGCACTATCCCATGACCCACCAAACAAAATATAACGATATGTATTGGAGGGACCAAAATGTTGCTTAGTGGTACTAAATTGGGGAAGGGCTGCAAAAGTGACATACCATTTTTGCTTTCCATAACTTGTTTGTTGTAGTATGTGGAATTTGTTATTGCCCAAGATGTAGTCTTTCACTCTTTTGTATGGTTCACAGTAATGGCAGACATACCAATTTTGGTTTTGATAACTTGTTTGTTGTAGCATTTCCTCAACGCCTAATTTCGATCTATAACGCCTTGTGTATATGGGTGCAAAATAATCTTTTAATCCGAAGTTCTTGCATTGCATCATGTATTAAGTTGCAATAATCTTGGTATTAAGTTGCAATGATCATTTCTATGTTAGATGGTTTAATACTCAGAGATGATGGACGGCTGGACGCGTAGCCTAATGATCAAAAGGTCCTTCAGAATCACACATCTCCGAAGCGAACTGCCTATAATAAGTATGTAATATGTAGATTGAACAAAGAAAAACCTAAGCTCAAGGATCAACGAAGCGAAACCGTATCATGTAACTGTATCAATCTGTCGTATCCATATCGATGGTATATCAGATGTTAACTTTCTAGATCTTCAATATATCTAATATTAGCATATAAATTTGATGCACATAATAATCGTTTGTAGCGAACATGAATCTTTGCAGCCAAAAAAATTGCATGCTAATTACATGATTCCAAGGCGATAGCAGTTGTTTTCATACAAGGTTCTGACCCGCATTCTTAGCCACATGGAGCTTCCCCTTGTAGTGAGTAATCAAGGCGCAATTAAACTTGACAATCAAAGGTGGTTCGATTGCTGCTAGGCACATCCATCATATTTGAGCCGACATCTCAATCAGAATCTGAGGAAGGCCCGTTGACAGATTTGGGAAGCATCATGAACTAAAGTAAACCTTTGTCTATATACATCACTCTTCTATATGTTCAAAATCTGTCAATAGCAAAAATGATTACTGAAATATGTTAACTCGAGTAATGCATCAACCGGCACTAACAAAAATATTTGGCCATTGAGCTCATCATTGTTGCTACCACAATAAGCACATTACGATTGTTAAATAACATCGCCAGAAGGCCACAACCATCAACAAAAGAAGTCAAAGACATTAGACAAAGCTCAAACTCAAGTTACAAAAGCCTAAATCATGCCATATAAATAGGACATCTACCACTAAATTATCAAACGATGAAAAACAAACAATGATCACAACGGGTCAAGAATGTTGACCCCAACCTAGACATACATTCTACGCAGGTTTAATATATCTTGAGATGAGCTCATAAACACAAGTGTATTTCCATGAGCAGAAGTTCATGATACTAGAGGATCAATGTTAACCTATATTGTGTTACAGTCATTGTATTAAAGATCGGTGCTCATCGCCGTGCACCAGATTTAAGTGAAGAACTGGCAGAAGATGACTTTTTAGCACTTGAACCTGAAAGAAGACAACAAATTTAGTAACAGTTTGAAACTTTGAGTTCTTCATGATATAATAATCCATATTAATCACTCTTCACAAAAGAATATAAAAGTTTGAATTATGAAATCAAAGTAGTTAAATGTCAACTTTAAATTTGAAATGAGGTTTTTAAATTATGTGTAAATTATAAAATTAGACTTAAATAAGTAGTAGTAATATTTACTATAGATATGAAAAAGATGGAGTTGGGTAAATTATGTGTAACGATCTTTTTTCAAATGTGAAATTAGTTTATTTGACCATAAAAGTCAAAAGTGTATACTTTGTTACCATCGTTCCTCATATGTAACAAGGTGACCCAACTATTCAACTTTTATTATTAAGGTCAACCAACCAAGAAACTGGCAAAGAGAGGCTCAATATCAAAAATAACCTTGAAATTTTTTGAAAAAACAAAACTCTTCTGGGTTATTTGAATAGTTGGGTGGGCCTCCTTATACACTATCACAAAATTTTACAATGTTTCGACAAAAGAGTTGCAGGTCGACCCAGCTTGAACCTATACCCGGATCAGCCCACTTTTCGACCTGTAAGTAAGGGTGAGCAAACGGACCGGATGGACCGGACCGACCGACAAAACCGACCGGACCGGACCGGACCGACCACATTCGGTCCGGTCCTCGGTCTAGTCTTTTTGGCTTGGTCGGTCCTCGGTCCGGTCCGGTCCGGACCGACCAAAAAACCGAAAAAACGTGCCAAAATATGTCTAATTGGACCGGACCGACCGAAAACCGGACCGGACCGAACCGGACCGACCACATTCGGTCCGGTCTCGGTCTATGGTTTTTCCGGTTCTCGGTCCTCGGTCCGGTCGGTCCGGTCCGGTTTTTGGACCATGCTCACCCTTACCTGTAAGTAAGACACTAGTAAGATGACATACTTGATGCAGTACGGGGGCCCCCTTTGGTTACTGTAGGTCGAGAAGGTGCTACTAGCCCCTGCCTTTGTGGAGATGGTGCAGCTAGTCTTTGTGAAGATGAAGCTGGCTGCACCTGACGTGAAGATGTGGTCTTTGGTGGAAGTCTTGGAAGTTTGGATGGTACATTGGACCTGAAACCATGAGACCACATATCAAGTTTCTTTTACAGCAACAAATCAGAAAGTTCAAGTAATAGAACAAGTCACAGATATATACATATGTAATACAAACCAAATATATATATATATATATATATATATATATATATATATATATATATATATATATATATATATATATATATATATATATATATATATATATATACATGAAAGATATAAAGCTTGATTGTCACAACTTCCATTTAGATATCCCAAATCAATTAACGTGGTACCCCTAATGGTAAATTCTCAAGCAAAACTTACATATTTGCCCTTTTGTTTGATCATCATCCAAAAGCCCCTTTTTTGTGTTGCTTAAGGGTATTTAGTAAAACATTTAATCATCAAAAGCTTTTATTAGACCACATGCCTGAAACATTGCAATCTTGCAACCTGGAGAATATATTTCCTTATCTTATAAAAAATGGCAATAAAAATACTATAGGTGGCAATTTCAACCAATTAATGGGTAATCGATGTGGGCTACATGTCTCTTCTACGGGTCAAATGGGAAATTTTGTTTGTATTTACAACGGGTGAATGCGTTGAACCAATGAATAGGTTAATCAAACAGGATAAAAGTCACCCAAAATTATATCCAAAGTGTGTTAAACTCCTAAATCATTTTATTATATAATCCAGCTTATCAATATAGTTAAATATAATTTATTAAACATGAATAGAACATTAAATTTCAGTAATAGTCAGGAGACAAAAAAGACAGAAGTGTTTGCCACACGTTCTAAAAAACTACTATTTTTTTTATAAGTTAACTAACCCACCCGTTTTGCTAACCATAATAAAAGGTACCAAGAAAATAAGAATAAGAGACTCACTTCTCCTGGTGCTCAGTAGGTGCTTTTGTGGTTTCAGGGAAAAGAGTCAACTTGACTATACTATTACTCAAGGAACCATCCGTCTCTGTACCCATTGAAAGAACACCATCAGATATATCACTTAATCTGTCGTCAGAATCTGCATCGCCTAATCCTATAATCTCAAGATCATCATCATTTTCTTGATCACCATCTTCTGTAACAAGTTTTGACTGTTTAAAGAAATCTGGATGGTGTCTAAACTCATCACTCGTTTCAGATTGCTTATCACTGAACTCTGAACAATTGTCAATGTCGGAAGCTGCTTTTGAACAATTGGGTCCTACACTTTTACCATGTGGTTGTGTACCATTGTGAAATTCCCCAATTGAATGTCTTGAAGACCAAGAGTCGTACGGCGGTGAACCCTTTTCACCACTTGAACTTTTACGGAGCCGTAACTGTGACATCTCCTCGTCCTTTTTGGTCAACGCATCTTTCAAATTAGCCACCTACATTATCACCCCAAACAAAAAATCTTTCGTATAAAACTCAGAAAGATACATAATGCGATGCAATATAAGATTATGCAAAAAGTTGAAGGGTTAATTCTCCAAATGGGTGAAAGTTTAAAAATTGTACCTGTTCCATGAGCTCTCGAACCCCTCTCCCCTCTTTGTTGCTTCGAGCTGCACCTAACTCGACACCCGACACTCTTTCGGCAAATTTCAGGGTACTAATGGTTTCTGAGAAAGATTCCACATCTGGATTGAGCTGTACAAACATAAGAGTCTTCGCTTGACCCCCTGTAATTTGCACCAAAGAAGATAAGAACAACAAGTAGATGATAAAATGAAAAATTTAGCATTGTGACATGTGAGCACCTAAAGAACTTTGTAGAACTTGAGTAAGTTTGCTATTTCTGTAGGGGACGTGCTGACTCTTATGTGCTAATGCAAAGATGACATCTCCAAGAGCCGATAATGATTTGTTGATATGTTGAGCTTCTTTTAATCTATCTCCGGTTGCTTCTGATTTATCCACTCTTTCACTTCCAGCAAGATCTACCAAATGTAAGTTACCACGCAAAACACCATTTGTCTCGAGATCCGTACCACGAACATGAACAGTTAAGACACTGAAAGATAAAGGATTTGAGTAACACAGTAAAGAAATTGAACATAGAAAAGCAAACAAAAAGCTATTAACCTGTGGGATCGACTACTCCTTTCGTTCAAGGCAGTCGCTCCTACAGCCCTGTTCATCAACCCAAGATTCATCAACTCAAGGACATCTGCAGTGGATGTGACAGAGTGCATGCTAGCATCCGGGACCGCTAACCCATTCGGTTGGGCAGAATTCCATATCCCAAGTGTGTGACAGTTAAGGAATACACATCTTTAAGGTGATAATACGCCTATGATCATATAAGATATAATGCATAATGTATAAAAGTAATAAAATCATAAGTAGGAAGCTCGAGTTGAAGGATATCGTTTCTGATGACTATTGCTCGATAATAAATCACGAACTTGCTCGTTATAGATCTCAACCATTTGAACACCAATTTCATATTCAAAGGAGCTTCTTCTAATTTGGGAGAGATGAAATAGGTCATTCAAGGCACGATAGTTGACACCCCAGTCCTTGGGTGATGATACATTAGGCCCCGTCTAGGTAAAAAGCAGGAAATAAATGAGAATTCATATAACCCTGGTCAAATATCCATTAAGAATTAATTGTGCAAGTAACAACACTTACCATAGTATAGGTCTTCCCTGAGCCCGTTTGACCGTATGCAAATATGCACACATTAAATCCATCTAACACCGACCGAATGAGTGGTTGGGTATCAACAAACACTTCCTCTGCAAGCAAATAATATTATAACATAGGAACCATAAGAATTATAATAGTACTAAAAAAATGTTAGATGACGGTAGAAGAACAACCTTGTGTTGAAGCCGGGCCAAAGACCTTATTGAATTTGAAAAGTCGGTGGCTTTCTTTGACAATTTTGGATGGGTTTGTGACAACCAATTCACCATTATCGCCAATATACTCGATGGTTGTCTGCTTTTGATTTTGACCCTTCAAGAATGGCCTTATACGGCAGTAAACTCTTATGTTCCCTGTTAAAACAAGAGAAACTTTAGTATATAAACATCTTCTGACAAAAGTACACATTCTATCTCTTTTCATTATAATGGAGGACCTTTCAAATCTTGGACTTCGTTGTACAACTTTCTGTTTTCTGTTAGAACTGTGTGGTAATTTTGAGCAGCATCTACAAGCCCCTGAATCTTCACTCCTGATCAAAGTAATATGCAATGCGTTTTAATTTATAAAGTATGAACAAGGTAGATACCGAATGTCAGGATGTCACCGAAAATTTACCAAATTGAATAATCTCCTCTGAGTATATCTGTTGTGTCTTCAGAACTTCTTGCTTAATGGATTCAGAACCCATCCTCAATTCCTGACAGTTATATAAATCCAAGTCAAGCATAATTTTTATAAATTAAGAAAAGTATTTTATATATATAGTGACTCGTTTATAATTCACGATACCTCCCCTGGACCTACTTGACAGTTTAAGAATGATGTGTGTATTAAATGTTATCAAAGGTAAATGTGAACACATTTATACATACCTTTAGAGATCCATGCTGAAAATCCATAAACTTCTTGTAGCCACGCTCTTTCTTTTTCCATCTAAGAAACTTCGATTCAGTAAATTTTTCAAGTTCTTTCACCTTCTTCTTTGAATCAGTGAGAAGTTTCTCGAGATCTGCCATCTTCTTCTCTAGCTCAGATCTAATTTCCTTGGCATGTGTTTCAAGCTCTAGACACCGTTTTTCATATGTGTCCCTAGTCATTTCTAGTTCCTGATTTAATTTTGATATTTCTAAATTGCATTCTTCGTTTTCTTTTCTTAACCTAACTAACTCTACATCTTCAAGCCTTTTCTTTTCCTCTACCATAGTCTTCTCAGCCTGCAAAAACACATATAATTTGATGATAAGAAGCATGGGTGGCAATTTCAACCCGTTTACTTCATGGGTTGACTTGGGTTACAATTTATCTCTAATGAATCAAACAAAAATATACCCTAAAAGAAAACGGGCAAACCATTTGAAAGTTGCCCAGAATATATTTCTAATGCATAAAGTCTCCTAAATCATTTATACTCAAAAATACTTGAAATAATACATTTTGTAAAAATGTATTTGACACACTAATTATCTATAAGATATATATAACGTTTTTTTAGAAGTCAAAAACACTACGAAAAGAATAACAGATTTTCATTCTTCGAGATTAGGAACATAATCCAAAGATCAGAAGGGCACCTTTATAAGCCGGAGCTGATTCATAACGACCTAGCAGATATAATGGAAAATTATAGTTAGAAAACAATTCAGAGGTAAAAGGTATGCGGCCTATGTGACAATGAGCAGACTCGGGCTACCTCATTTTCTTCCATGGCACCAGTTACGATAGTTGTAAACACTCTCATTTTCGACTGGTACTTCTCTTCACGAGTCTTGAAGACATTGTTTTGCTAAAGCCAAAGAAAAGGTATCATGTTGTAAGATTAAGAGTTTATTATATAAACAAGAAAAGCTATAGTTTTAAGGCTTTTTTTACCTTCTTGAAGTCTTCTGCTTGTTGTGAACTTCGTTGCTCAATCATTTGAACAAGCTTTTTCAATAGGCAGGCAACTCTCTACACAAGGAAAGACGCATTTCTATTATTTACAGAACAAAGTGGTACTTAACGAATTCACAAGCGATAACCTAATAATTGCCTTACATCAGGTACATCTTCTTTCCTGTTCTCAATGCTGTCATCAAGAATCTTATGTATGATATGGAAGAGTGACTGAGAAGATGCATTCTGTAATGAAAGTTGCATTGAAACCAAGTTAAAGAAACCTAACGCAGGGTGTACCAATTTAAAATGGGAGAATCAAAGCAGTGAATCAGTAACCTGTAAACTATTTAGCTGTGTCATCTCTGGCCCTTTAGCCGCATGATGGTCACCTAAATTTTCAGATATAAGGATTATTTTTAAGTGAATTGTACAAAATTAAACTCGTGAACCAAACTTTGTGATTGATTCCAAAAGAAAAGTATGTTAAGCAAAAGCCCAAAATTACCATTGCCATTGTTTAGACCATCTAATTGCCCGTTTAAACTACCATATCCGTCTGGATGCAAATTCATGATAAGCTATCAAACACTCGTTCCTTGAATGTATTCCTGAAAGTAGAAGTACCCATTAAAACTACAATCTCAATAACCAAAAAGATAACAAACCAGATAAGACAACAATCAAGTATGACAATTCCCGAAATTCACAACGGCAATTCAGTCACACAAATTTTGACTCATATCTTGAAAAAAAAACTACTCAAATCTCCACTAAGACTTAGCACATTGCTCAATTTCGACAAACTAACTAGCTTCCGCGTAACATCTTTATACGAGTAACATTCTTAACTTTCTATACACCTCAACCTACGATTCTTGAATCCAGCTAAACTTCATGGAAAACTTATCATTTTCGGCTAATAAACGAGTCAAACCTAACAACACCACCTAAAACCCTAACCCATTAGTCCAATTCAGCTACTTTACACAACACCATTAACCAAGATTCTTGAATTTAACCTCACTAAAACCCTAATTACCCAAATGCAGCCAAATCCCCAACTGGGTTATCATCTACACATCATTTCTAACAAAACCCATATTCAAAAAACCCCAAATTTTATAAATTAAACTAAAATCAAGGTTACATCTTTCTCTAACAGATCTACTTAAACATATAAAAATTGAAAACCAAAATGGAAATATTAAAAAACAAAATTAGTAACACAAGATAGATGAGATAACATACCTTAAAAAGATCTTTAACCAAGATTTTGTTAAAGAAATATAATGCTAAAAATTAAATCTTGAAAATGGATCCAAGAAAATCATGGACTGATTTAAAATGGGTTTTTGTTGTTTTTTAATAAAGAGTGAAAATTTGAAAGAAATTTTATAAAAAGGAGATGTGATATGGACTGTGCAGGGACTGCTTTGGATTTATTTTTAGTTTTCAAAATTAAATGTTTTTTTATTATTATTTATTGTGGGGTTTTATGTAGGTTTTGATTCTATTCCCGCCTTGTGTGTTTGTACTTTTCTTGTTGGGAGGCTTTTACTGCTTGCTAAATGTAGGTTCAAAACAGATGTTACACAACTTTTTGAGCATTTAATTTTGGTGTGATAAATTCAAACATTTGTCGTCTTGATAAAATTGTGCTTTATTTACTTGTAAATCGTATGACTAAGGTAAACATTGATCAAAGTCACCATTGGCACATTAGCATTCATTTTTTATTTTTTTATTTTTTGAAAGGTAATTCATTCCAACTAACTGAACCATGTTACAAATAAACGACATCCACTGTATTAAACACTATATTAATAATGTGATTAAGTATAGTGGACCATGAATGAAAAAACAAAGATACACTCGAAGCTAGCTACAAACTAGAAGGATAGAACATGTAGAAACACAAAAGAAACCAAACAAATGGACAACCAAAGTAAGACATCGGCAGCTCCCACTAACACAAGACAATTTGAACCCAGTACCCACCGTAAATAAATTCGACTACCTAGTTAAACAAAACTCAAAATGAAAGTGAAACCCAACAACTAAATAGCAGACCAAGTGATAATTGCAGACAGAAACATATTTATATAAACACAAAATACTTCACAATACACTTTCACAAACGCAAACAAATAAACTTGGTGCAGTGGACCAAACAACCTCCAAAAGTGATGTTTCATGCGTGGTTGATACTTGGTAGGAGGGGTAACAATGATAACGCATTATGAGAAGGAGACAACATGATTCATGCTCTCATTACGTACGTTCTAAAAAGAATTTTATCATATTATATTAAGATATTCGTTTTAAGATAGGTTATATCAGATATCAAATTCATCTATCAATATCCATATTTATACTTTATATATATTTAAAAAAATGCACATCTCCCTTTAAAAGATTTAAAATGTAATTAAGGTATTTTGAATGTAAATGCAAGAGTTAATGCACAATATATACCTTATAAAAACAAATTTATAGTTCTTTTCACAATATTTTAATACCTCATTTGTTATATCTTTGAATTACTATATTTGTTAATACAAAGTACACAAATAATTCCATAGAATTGCAAAATAAAAAATAGATTACAAAACTCGACATAAATATTATTTAATCGCATCCAAAACCAACCAAAACACCTCCTGAAATCTTGGATATCCCACCAAAACAGACAGAAAAACAATAAATTGTTTTTTTATGAAAACTAGACGAGTACCCGTGCATAGCAACGAAATTTTATAGCGACAGATAGTTTATTGATAAAAAAGTTTATAACTTATAAATGAAAAATAATAAAAGTTTGAAGATTTGAGAATTAAACATAATATTTTGAAACCCGGTTCGACCCGGGTGGTTCAACCAGTTGAACTGTTCTGGTCGAAAAATTGGTCGATTTAAACCGGCTCAACTTGCTAGGTTAGGTCGAAAATGGGTCAAATTAAACCGATTCAACCCATCGGGTTTCAAGCGTCCCGGGTCAACCCGGTTTGTGATTTGTATTAATTGTTTTAATTGGTTGTATTTAATTTGATAGATATGTTTTTTAATTTGTTGTACAATGTGAATAAATCATTATACTTTTAAGTAATTGGGTGTTTTAATAAGAGTATTAATTCCATTTCATAATTTCTATTAATAAGATTTTTCAACATTTCACATTACTTGACTTTTCACTTTTCCACTTTTCCACTTTGACCATTTTTTTTTTATATATATAGATTAGTAGGAATACTAGCAAATGATGCACAATATTTACCTTACAAAAACAAATTTATAGTTCTTTTCACAATATTTTAATACCTCATTTGTTATATCTTTGAATTACTACATTATAAAGCATTTGATACTTCCTATAAATGAAATTTTTAAAATTTTAATACAAACAATATTAATATAACAGGAAAATTAAAAAATTAATTTAAAATTTGAAAATTTAAGTCTCACTTAAACCATATTGTAACTCTATCTAATAATGATATATTTTAATAGAATTGTTTATAAAAAAAATCTCACTAAACTTATAACTATCAATTTAATGCTAAAATTTGAAAAATAAAAGTGCTAACTTTTTACATTGTTAATAACTTAGACGTTTTACTTTTGAAAAACATATATTTACTTCGTTATAAAGTATTTGGCACATGCTAAATAAGAAAGATTTAAAATGAAAAATATTTGTTCATCACAAAAATAGTTATCGGGTACCCGTTGGGCCACATCATATGACATGTGTCACCCCACCCCCCCCCCCCCCCCGAAAAAAAAAATCTTACTGCATCACACTTATGATTTTACTGCATCTCGGTTACTGCATCACGTTTCCTACCTCGCTGCTACTGCATCACAGTTATGATTTTACTGCATCACACTTATGATTTTACTGCATCTCGGTTACTGCATCACGTTTCCTACCTCACTGTTACTGCATCATGGTTACTGCATCACAGTTATGATTTTACTGCATCACGGTTACTGCATCATAAATGTGATGCAGTAACTTTATAAATGTGATGCAGTATAAAAAGTTACTGCATCACAGTTATAAATGTGATGCAGTAAGTTTATAACTGTGATGCAGTAATTTTGGCGGGAAAAAAAATATTTTTTGCCAATTTTTTTTTTTTTTTTTGCGGGAAAAAAAATTCGCTGGGGGTGGGGGTGGGGGTGACACATGTCATATGATGTGGCAAAGTGACACATGTCACTCCCACAATCCTTTCTACCCTTCTCATTTTAAGAACCCTTCTCATAATATCTCATCTCTCTCTCTCTCTCTCTCTCTCTCTCTCTCTATATATATATATATATATATATATACAAGTCGCATGACCCGTCCGATGGACGGGATAGCGTCATGTAAATTTAATAATATTATTACTCATTAGGTCCATACATTTAAGTTTAAAGTTACATACTTATTTTGTTAATGATAAATCGTTTCAAAATTGTCTAATTGCATATTAGCATTGTAAAAATTTAACCATAGATACTTAAACTGATAAAAACAATAAATAAAATTAAAACATGATTAAGACATTAAGTTTTTAATATTGGAAGCATTACTAACATGTAAAACTCAAATACCATTCTAAAGAAACTAAAAATGAAATTTTGGAGATGACTCCGGAGACCATCCTAGATGTAGATTGTCATAGTCAAAGTTCTCAATATCGTTGGTCTCAACATCACTCTCTTCAATGTCGGAATGGTCACTAAAATAATCTATAGTTTGCATCGAAGCAATCTATGTCATATTGATTAAAATTATATGACATGAAATGACTGTAATAATTATTTGCTTGTCTTTGTATTTGGTTGACAGTCAATTGCATATCATGGTATGCAAGGATGAATAAAACTAAAGAAATCTATATAATCTTCCGTTGGTTGAAATCGAAAGAGTTATATCGTTGGAACTTATGTGGAATCTAGTAAGATGATCATAATTCATGTATACCACCAATTGTACTTAGATCAATAAACAATGGTTTGATTTATATCTTGCCAACAACCAAATGCTATAAAACCATCTTTCACTTGGTTATCTCCATCATCCTTTCTTCAAAAATTTCGCTTGTCTTGAATTCAAATATGTCACTTGCAAAACGGCAGGTAACAAAAATCCCACTTAAACTAAATGCATATTTTACATACAAATTACATAAATAATGTGAAAAGTGACAAAGAACTTGTATCATATCATGTCTTATGTACCCTTTAATTACACCTTTCAAATACATCTCTCAAACAGTATCAATATTGGTATCCATTAAAGTGTAGTCCCAATATTAACAGTATATCTCAAAGTCTACATTGATCATTGATGTCTCATCCCATGTTTAAAAAGTATACCTCTTAATGATTTATTGAACTTAAGATTACTATACACTATTTATGCACTTTGAATTGTAAGTCACTCCTATGTTTATGCTATGCAAAACCTTTTAATAACGTGGTTGGATCATTATGCTTTGTTTCAATGACGATTATGTTGACCTTATGCATATGAGGAGGTTAAGCATTAGTTGATACATGGAGCTACACTTGTGGTATCATCATCGACTGCGACACTGCGCTAAAATTGGTACATGAGCAAGCCACTTTAAGCATTTAGTCCACATCTTTCTTGTAATGTACATGAAAATTTGTGTAGATTAGTCTGATGTAGTATGTAACTAATGGCTGGCTAAGGTCAGGGTTTTACCTGAGCGACGACACCACACTTTATCTTAGATTGCATTACACGCCATTTTTTAATAGCAAATGAATTCCTAAATCAAAATTTTATTATATTTCAATTCTATACTCATATTCAACTAATTATTGTCTAAAAAACAAACGAAATGTTATGGGTCACCCTCCTAACGTGCAATGATTACCTATTTCGGCACAGCTTTGCATTGACCATTACCCAACCCAACCCATTTTAGCACCTTTAACTATAAATGGTAGATACAATGAAGACGTATAAACATTGTCATGATGGTTACTTGGTTATCATGATGTCAAATGAAACAAACATTAATCGTTAAAAAAAATGAAACAAACATTAACATTACGAATGGGTCAATTTGAATTATTTTTATGTAGGAGGTGAAATGGGAAAAGCCAAAAGGTTTGGCCAGGGAAGTGATCGAGTATAAGTTTATTTATTATACATAAAACCTACTACCCATCGCTTTATTACAAATAGTATCCCCATTTATAAACTTTATTAAAAAATTGTGCAGGAAGTGTTTCAGCTCAACTTGACTTGATTACTTTGCCCCCTAACTTTAACATATGCTCATCAGTGTATTTTAACTCATACAATAAGATTACGCATGTGAAACTCATAACAGGATAAAGTGAGTACGTTAATCACTATCAAGCAGTAAAATAGCAATGATATGAGTGGAAATGTGCATAACAACAGTATGGACATAGGAATTGGTACATAAGTTATAAGTATATAATTGCATGAGGAATAAGTAGAAACTATTGGATCAAACTGTTATAGAGTATAGTGCAAATTAAGACGAATAGGCGCTGAGAAGTACCCATTTTTGCTCTTGAAAGGGTGAGGCTCCATACATTTTAGTCCAAACATGCACAGACGGGCTGCAAGTTAAAGAGCTAAAGGAATTAATGGTGCCTTTATCTCAGTTGGAGCATAAGGCATATAATTCTCCACAAAGCTGAAGCTTTTGCTACCATGAAAGGGCTACGGTTAGCACATATACAACGATACTTTCTGTAAAAGAAAATCATTGATTTACCTAGTGTATAATATACATATAAGAATGATGTTGTTACTTGATTCTCAAGCTTCTTGACCCCGGTCTCCGCATTGTGACAATTATCTTCAGTAAACGTGATCTGCACAAAATTTGAACATTGAAAACAGTGAAAACTAAATAAATCACGTTTACCCTCATATCATTAGTTTCAAAATTTACAATACACTTTTTGGGGGTAAAAGGGGACTTTTTGTGTGAAATTTACAATATACTTTTGAAGAAGGTATGCACTTTAAAAAAGCTTGAAGTATTATTTCACATGTTGAAAGGGCCTTTTTAATATTTCAATTTTGGGTCAACATGGATGATCAATATCCTATAACAATTTCTCATCAATGACTTGGGTTAAAATTTGTATTACTATAATTCTTGTGCCATTGCACGATCCATAAACCAAGTTCAGGTTTTATAAAAGCATAGATGCTACTCAGACTTACAACTCATAGGAGCTACACCATCCAAGCAAATATAAATTTTATTGTCACTTTGCACTATCGATAAAACCTCTAAATTTATAATATCTAACATTTCATTTTTTAGGCAAACTATCATTTTTTGAACATGATCAATTCTGAGATTCCATTTCCATCATTTGAAAT
Organism: Artemisia argyi; assembly: GCA_030686995.1. NCBI lineage: Eukaryota > Viridiplantae > Streptophyta > Magnoliopsida > Asterales > Asteraceae > Artemisia > Artemisia argyi. The sequence continues at coordinate 77,474,358 of CM060693.1, read as the reverse complement.
ACATTATGTGTCATTATTACCCAATTCACATCTAATGGTTCTAGACCATTGTATATCAAGTCTGTGTTTTATTTTTCATCTCATTTTTAGATTTATAAAAGATCATAACAAATATATGTCCATTACAAAAGATTATTTATTGATTTTGATTTATAAATATCATAACAAATATGTATCCATTATAGAAGCCATGATTAAGATAGAAGTGATGATTGATCATGTAAATGAAAGGTAGATCAGCAAAAACCTTAAAATTAACAAAAGACAACACATTCAAAAAGATAAAAATAGAAAGTAACTAAACAAATACCTTTACATCAAGCAAAGCAAAATGAGCTTCAAATTGAAATGGACGAATCTTCAACCTGAAATGCAGAGCACCTCAAATTCATCAATATTTCACACATAAAGACATAATACAGAGCACTCTTGGTCCAGTAAGATAAACAATAGAAACCGAAGAGAGTAGCAATATTTTATATTTTGTTTTGAAATAACCTATACTATGTGGTTAATGGCTTATAGTATGTGACTTTCTTGCATGTTGATGAGGCGAAAAATGAACCACTTTTAGGGGGTCATTTAAGCCCGGAATTGAATTTATTTGATCAAATATTGCCCTAAATCGTTCCTTTTGTGATTTTAGGTACTTTGGGAGTGAAATCTGGAAAAGGAAGCAATTCGGACGTTTTTGGAGCATAAAAGTGAAGAAAACGCCAAAGTCTTAATTTTCCTTGCTGGGAACAGTAGGTGATGGCGTCAAGAGCAACACCCTGATGGCGTCAAGAGTAAATTCCATGACGACCCAGTACAGAATGGACGGCGTCACGAAGTAGGGCGTCAAGAGTAAAATTCATGACGGCCTGGAAATGCTAACACATGACAGCGTCAGAAGTAGATCAAGGCAGTCCGAGAAGAGTTTTGGCGGCGAGGTGACGGCGTCACAAGATTGGTCTTGACGCCGTCAGACCCTATTTCCTATATATAGTTTTATAATTTTCACATTAAAAAGAGAGAAGTTTTGGAGAAACCCTAAGTACGAACTTGGTGCGAATTTTACAGGTTTTTCAAGGGTTCTAAACCCTTGATACCTTTCATGTGTAATTGAGATAAGTATTCTTTTAATTCAATCAATATGTCTATGTGTTGGTTGTCTATATCTTGTTCTTGTCTTAATTCCATCATGTTAGGCTAGATCTATCTTGTGTTTGCTTAGATCTAATAAAACCTAGATGTTAATTATGTGTTGATTACTTGTTTGTAGTTGTTTTGGATGAATGAATTCGATGTTAGGCTTAAGAAAACTGGCAGATCTCCAATTGGTAACATGCTTGAACGTCTTAGGAAACATGAACTGATGTGCACTAGGTGTTATTGGTTGTATTTAATGCATGAGCCACTGTTTATAATCTCTATGGTTGTGTTGGGCATGGTATAGGAGGAGATAAGAGCTCATAGGATTGGGGAGTTAAGTGCGCCACCCCATGAATGGTATTAAGGAATACAATCCGTCATCCATGCAACTATAACAAGTAATTAACGTGTAAAAGATGTCCAGGGAGTAGTGAAATCTACGTAAACACATTTTCTCCACTTATTTCTCACAACTTTAGTATAATTTAGTTTATTTTCATTTCTAGTATTTTATTTTGATTGCATCTTTAGTATTGGGTTAGTTGACTAGCAACTAATTCCGCCTAAATCCTTCAAACCCGAGATTTTTACTTGCTTTCTAAAAAATATAAAAATACAAAAAGAATCATCTCTCACCTTTAGAACTAGTATTTAGGTTTTCTAATCCTAGCGACACTATTCCTAGCTGAACGATCAATCCCCCGGTACTTGTCACTATACTATACTACAACGATCAGGTACACTGCCTGGTGGGGGTTGTAAGCTTCTCAAGATCCCTTGAGAGGTAAAGCCTGGTGCGATTCCCACGTATCAAGTTTTTGGCGCCGCAGCCCGGGGAATAGTTATTGTCTAGGTTAGAATCTCTTTTTATTAGGTCTACTTGCTAGATTCCTTTCGAGTAAGATTTTATTTTTATTTTTAGGTCTTCTTTAGTCTATTTTATTTCTTTGTGTCTTTGTTCGTAACTCTCCACCACCCGACATCATGGACAACGGGAACATCTTTGAACCCGTCATCCCACCACAACAAAACCCACCACTAGAACCCTTTAGGCCCCGAACCTTAGGAGAATATTCCCGACCTAGCCACCAAGGCTACCGAAACACCATTGAGCTCACCGGAGCCAATGTGATCCCCTTGCAATCCGACACCATCCGGTTGGTGCAAAGCGGATGTGCATTCCATGGACTTCGTCAAAATCGTAAATTCCATAGACCTAGATGTTGCAACTAGAGAGACAACCCGATTACGCGTATTCCAATTCTCTCTACGGGATCAAGCTAGTCAATGGCTTGAGCGTTTACCCGCGGGATCCATCACCACATGGGATAACCTCACCAATCGCTTCCTTACTCAATTCTTCCCACCGGGGAAGACTGCAATGCTTAGAAATGACATTTTGATGTTTGAACAACAGCAGGGTGAAACTTTCTACGAAGCTTGGGCCCGTTTTAAGGATCTCCTCCATAAGGTCCCTCATCATAGTATAAACCTTTGGTTATTAGTCCAGATTTTCTACGACCATGTTGACTATCACACTAAGCACACAATCGATAGGGCCGCGGGAGGTAAATTGCGTGATAAGAATGCCGAGGAGTCGTGGGCAGTTATCGAGGAGCTCGCCACTGATAATCAGGAGATGTGGGAGTTTAATCATACAATAAAAGCGGCTATCAATGCAGTCTCAACATCTGGAGGGACCACCGAAATCCCCGATGAACTCCTATGCAAACTCGAGGCAAAAGTTGACTATTTTGAGGAAAGGCAAAGGAGACCTTTAAGTCCTAGATGGGCTACTGTCAATTCTGTCTCAAAACCAACTTCGGCACCATTATCTGAGTCACCTTCTAGAGAAAATGTCGAGACTTTTCAGAACTATGCCCCACCTTGTTCCCCTCCCGAGGAGCTTAGCTCGGAGTTTGAAGCTAGGATGAGAGAATATATGGCAACTCACTCAGATCGGCTTGCTAGATTCGAGGAAGCAGTTTATAAGCAAAAAGAGGAGATGCAGGAGAAAATGAATGAGATGATGAGTTTATTAGAGGAGTATGCCAACCAGAGAACCCCCGAAAGAATGTTACTAAGGAAAGAAAGCGCCACTCCCACTACCCAATTTGTTAATTCCATCACAATTGTCCAAAAGGATAACGAGAAGGTAGAAACCCCTGCTAAACAGACCTTAGAAAACCCACCAGAATCCCAACCTTTGAGTTACTACCTGAAACATGATATAAACGAAAACACCATAACAAATTGGATTAAGGGTGATGGGCGTAACCAACCTTCCAAACAGGGTTCTGAGAAAGAGGAAGAAGTGAAAGATGAGTATGATACGCTACCTGGAGGATCAGTATTCGAGAGGCTATTGGTACAAAAAGTGGCTACTAAGCAGATAGCATGTGGAAACTTTGAGATACCAACTAGCATCGGGGACTTGAAATATCTTAGTGCTTTCGCCGACCAAGGATCGGAAGTAAATCTTATGCCCCTAACTATTTACATCCAACTAACATAAAAAATGCCAGCCCCTACTCGTGCTAGGTTATCTCTCGCTGGACACTCGTACGTATACCCCCTAGGAATCGCAGAAGATGTATTAGTTAATGTCGCAGGATTCATGTACCCCGTTGATTTTATGATCATCGATGATAAAGGAGATGGATGCATGCCAATAATCCTTGGGGCACCATTCCTCGCCACCGCTAGGGCTGTCATTAAGTATGAAGGTAGGAAGATCGAGCTTAAATCTGGAAAAAGAAAGATTAGCTTCCCCATGACCCCGCGAAGTGGGCATGAGAATTTAAGTTGGAGAAAGATCAAAAATAACATTGACACGACACCCATTCGTGTTCAGAATAAAATTCTTGCATGGGAGGCAAGAATCAAAAGCTATAAGGAGGCTAAATATGAAAGAAGCAAAAGCAATAAGGTTCAGGTCGAATTCGAACATACTCAACCCGCAGAAAATCATGTACCATTTGAGGAAGGAAACTTGGTACTCTTGAGACACCTGGAAACAGAGATACCACCCGATAAACCAAGTCCTTGGTGGTATGGGCCGTTCACAATTGAAGGTGTGAGCCAAGATGGGATAGCTAACTTGAGAAGTGAAGTAGGTGGAATGGTGATTGCGAGTATCGATAGGTTGAGGCACTACCACCATAACAGTAATGATCGCAACTACATGGGGTATATCATTTCAAGGGACGAGGTCACGTAGTAACCCATGATCTTGAGTCTAGCTACAAGACTCGTAAATAAAGAAAAGCGCTTCTTGGGAGGCAACCCATGCTTTGTGTGATTTTATTTTGTTTGTTTGTTATTTGCTTCCGTATGCATGCTTTATTTTTATTGTTGGTTGATCATGTTTCTAAACTAAATAGTGGAAATACTTTACTTTGTTGTTTTGGCCTAGTCTTAACTCCACCTAGAAGTATTTTTTGCAAAAGATAAGTGTAAGGGGAAACCCCAAACATGTTTTTAAGAAACAAACCGATCATGATTCTCCACAATATTAAATGAACATGTGTATTCGTATTTGTTAGAGTCGAATGCTTGTATTGAGTCATAATGAAGTTTTGCAGGATTTTCCAGGAAGTAGGACCAAGTTTTTCCAGAAATTTTCCGGAAACTTAACATAAGAATTTCTGCAAGTCACTTCTGACGGCGTCACGAGTTAACTCTTGACGGCGTCACGTGTAAAAATCTGGAAATTTTACCGGTTTTGTTTTTCTAACAGAGTCTTATGGTTTTTGTGAATTATTAAGTTTTATAATCTCCAGGAGATCTGCAAACTTCATTCCACAAGCATTATATCTTATCTTGTTTTCTAGGATTTAGTAACTTATATAGGATGCCGCCGATTTTACGCGAGGTTGTTTTGTCTATTTTTTCAGGATTTACAGGTTATGTTTGATAAGAAGATGATTTACATTCTGGAAGGGAAGCTTTGATTGTTCATTTTCTTGGAGGAAGATTTAACCTGGCCACCTTATTATCCATACCGAGCGAATCAGGGGAGTATTTGATTTCATTCTTTTTACTTTTTCACTTTTACATTCTTTACTTGAACATTGGGGACAATGTTCATCTTAAGTGTAAGGGGAGGGTAAAAAGATGATACCTTACATATGCACTTTCGCTTGAGTTTGTTTTGTTTAATGGTAGATGTGTAATAAAACTATGAGAAATACTTGTTAGTGTAATTTTAGCGCCAAATTTAAATTTTTTTACAACATTTAGGAGTGAAACTTTAGCCATAGCAAGCGTCTCATGGATAGGAGATTGTATGACTAGCACATAACCGTATATTCAGAAAAATTTTCCACCCAAAAATGTGAGGTTCGCCTTTAGATTTGATAGGAAAAGCATTCATTATTAGTGCTTATGAGTGTACCAGTAGCATTTAGATTCTAGAACTTGCGTTAGTGATGCATCCCGAGACCGCTAGTGAGACTACATTCGTGTGGTAGGATTTACTACATGATAAGAGGCATTAGGATCACCCTTGTGTTAAACCCGTATTACAATTACTTGACCGTTTAAGTCATATTACTTGGCTAGTTAAGTCAACTAATTTTTCCCACACCTTTAGCGTTGTACTCATTTTTAGTACACGAAACCCCTAGTACACCCCTCCGAGCCTATCTTTTCGTTTCTAACTTTAAGCATTTTACTTAAAGGAAGAATTTGTTACACCCCACTTAAATGTACACCCAAATCGCCTTAGCCTTCCGTGTATGCGCTCATCTTTAGTGCATTATTGTTATTTGTTAAACCCTAAGTTAACTTTCTAATTGATTACATGGTTGCTAAGTCGAGTCATATCCTTGTACATATTGTTTTGGGACGATTGGGACTCATGGGTAAAGTACTTATTTTATGGAGTAATGGGAAAGAACATCATTTATTACCCCCATATGTGCGTTAATCTTAAAAGTGCTCCAAGTGTTTTGATTTTCTTAATTCGAGTCATTAGATTAGTTTAATGTAAAGTATGTAAAGATTCAAGTGTAAGGGGAATGATCATCCCCTATGATGTATTATTTTGGATGGTAGGGTAAGAGTGTATGCAAAAAAAAAAAAAAAAAAAAAAAAAAAAAAAAAAATAGAAAAAGGAAAAAGAGAAAATAAAAAACATACGGACTACCATCCCTTTTTATTTTATGTTCATTTTATGTTTTTGTTATTTTTCATTTATTAGCTTAAGTCGAGTCTAGTCTTGGCTTAGCAACGCCATATTGTACATGTAATTAACCAAGATTGTTAACTCGCCACCTGTAAAAACTTCCTTTATCCAACAAAACCGTGTATTTCATATCGCTACACCTAACGTTACAACCCTTTAAAAGACCTCTTTGATAGTTTATCCTAGGTGCTTACGCCATGTGGTGGAGGTTTGATCCTTTCCCAAGCCTATGGTAATCTATTTTGCTATGACAGGTAGTGAGAGATATCTTCCGTTTTTATATTGTAATTTATACGTTATTACACCCGAGAGATGTGAGTATCTAAACACTATTTGTGAGGTGCTTGTGTATGACCTCCGTGCTTGTCTATTGGTCTTTAGTGGAACGATTATTTGTTGTAATTACTTTTATATTAGTGTTAAATGACCCCTAACTTGTATTTTGACTAGAATAAAAGCGCATTTGCTTGAGGACAAGCAAATCTCAAGTGTAAGGGTATATGATGAGGCGAAAAATGAACCACTTTTAGGGGGTCATTTAAGCCCGGAATTGAATTTATTTGATCAAATATTGCCCTAAATCATTGCTTTTATGATTTTAGGTACTTTGGGAATGAAATCTGGAAAAGGAAGCAATTCGGACATTTTTGGAGCATAAAAGTGAAGAAAACACCAAAGTCTTTATTTTCCTTGCTGGGAACAGTTGGTGACGGCGTCAAGAGCAACACCCTGACGGCGTCAAGAGCAAATTCCATGACGACCCAGTACAGAATGGACGGCGTCACGAAGTAGGGCGTCAAGAGCAAAATTCATGACGGCCTGGAAATGCTAACACATGACGGCGTCAGAAGTAGATCAAGGCAGTCCGAGAAGAGTTTTAGCGGCGAGGTGACGGCGTCACAAGATTGGTCATGACGCCGTCAGACCCTATTTCCTATATATAGTTTTCTAATTTTCACATTAAAAAGAGAGAAGTTTTGGAGAAACCCTAAGTACGAACTTGGTGCGAATTTTACAGGTTTTTCCAGGGTTCTAAACCCTTGATACCTTTCATGTGTAATTGAGATAAGTATTCTTTTAATTCAATCAATATGTCTATGTGTTGGTTGTCTATATCTTGTTCTTGTCTTAATTCCATCATGCTAGGCTAGATCTATCTTGTGTTTGTTTAGATCTAATGAAACCTAGATGTTAATTATGTGTTGATTACTTGTTTGTAGTTGTTTTGGATGAATGAATTCGATGTTAGGCTTAAGAAAACTGGCAGATCTCCAATTAGTAACATGCTTGAACGTCTTAGGAAACATGAACTGATGTGCACTAGGTGTTATTGGTTGTATTTAATGCATGAGCCACTGTTTATAATCCCTATGGTTGTGTTGGGCATGGTATAGGAGGAGATAAGAGCTCATAGGATTGGGGAGTTAAGTGCGCCACCCCATGAATGGTATTAAGGAATACAATCCGTCATCCATGCAACTATAACAAGTAATTAACGTGTAAAAGATGTCCAGGGAGTAGTGAAATCTAAGTAAACACATTTTCTCCACTTATTGCTCACAACTTTAGTATAATTTAGTTTATTTTCATTTCTAGTATTTTATTTTGATTGCATCTTTAGTATTGGGTTAGTTGACTAGCAACTAATTCCGCCCAAATCCTTCAAACCCGAGATTTTTACTTGCTTTCTAAAAATTATAAAAATACAAAAAGAATCATCTCTCACCTTTAGAACTAGTATTTAGGTTTTCTAATCCTAGCGACACTATTCCTAGCTGAACGATCAATCCCCCGGTACTTGTCACTATACTATACTACAACGATCAGGTACACTGTCTTGTGGGGGTTGTAAGCTTCTCAAGATCCCTTGAGAGGTAAAGCCTGGTGCAATTCCCACGTATCACATGTACGTTTTCTGATTTTCATAATGTGGATACATACACAATGGATTTCAATTATCTCTTGGCCTCTCGACCTTATGTACATATATGTGCAACAACCGACCTTTCATATATAACATTGTAGATGTTAAATGCTCACAAATTTAAATTCTAAGTGCATGAAATGACAAAAAGATAGTTCGCTAATTTAGTTTATCAATATACTTGCTGCACTTGTTTCATCTATTCTTAATTTTTTCTACTAAACATGTGACTTTACAAATATAAAGTGCAACGTCGTTCAACCCATATTAAGCCAACATACTGCCTATAATTTAACTTAGTAACATCATTTTAATAATCTTAATTCATAAATACTAGTTACACATGATATATGAAACTATCGGCTTCGATTGCTCAATTGTAAAAAAAACATGCATGGGTGCCAATAACCCACAACGTTACATTCTTCTATAATGCGCGCACACACACACACAGATATATATATATATATATATATATATATATATATATATATATATATATATATATATATATATATATATATATATATATATATATATATCAATTCAATAAACTCCCGTCTAAAGATAACAATATAACAATTGCTATTGCGGTTATTTGAACCAAAAGCAGTAAACAATATAAGATTGTATAAACGTGATTTTCTTATGTATGTTTTATGAGCTTCTCTAGTCTGCTAATCATATGGAGTGCCAACATTACATTTACGGCATCCCATAATTGTATAGATCGAACACTTTACAGTCATCCTTTTAAACCCCTTATATTTAAAAATGAAATATAAAAACATAACTAATCCTTTATTCGTCATACAAAACTATCGACTAACCTAATTCGATTTAATCGGAACAAAAACTCAATATATAAAATTACCTTAGAATAATGACCAGAAATTGAAGCTGGTTGCATCGTGTGAAATCATTCTTTGATCATTTTGTGCGTGATTTTTTTGTGGGTTTTGATTCAAATGATATCAAAACTTCAATTATCCCCAAAATATTTGCATAATTAGAGGCCATTTCAAATGAAGTGATAGGGATTATTCTTAATTATTTTGAATCAAGAAACAAAAATAAAATGATTTGGTGAATTTTCAGTAATGAATGTAGACACATTTTTGGATTGAGATTGATCTGTTATCAATCACCGATCTTGTAGGTTATTTTTGGTTGGTATTAATGATTTTGAATGTATTGCTTAAAATTCGGAATGAAGGTGAAGGGAGGCGTGTGGGATGAGTGTGTTTTGGGATGCCAGATAATTAAAATTTGACAGCTTGACATTCTTTTTAGTTTTTGGGAGTTTTCACCTAATTCTTTCATGCCAAGTGGCATATGTGACTTGGTAAGTACCTCTATTATATATATATATATATATATATATATATATATATATATATATATATATATATATATATATATATATATATATATATATATATAAGGTTGACTCTCACTCTGACCTTCTGGATACTGTGACCATTGGGTTCCCTTCACTTACGGGGGAGGGTTTTATTAAAGAGAGCATACGCGTTGAATATGAATGGAGGCCCCCCCAGGTGCAATTTATGCAAAATCTTTGGTCATACTCAAGATTAATGTTCTGAAAAGGTGGTGAGGCCTCCTACACAGGTGATTAGCCCTTCTACTGTATCTACTTCTCATGTTACTACTCCTATAGTGGAAGATACTTATGGTTTTCAAAAGGTGGGTAAGAAGAAAAAGAAGAAGGGTAAAGCAAAGGCTGCTAATGGGAATCCTTCTGTTGGTACTTCGGTTAAACAGTTCAAACCTGTTCCTAAAGCAACTACTAGTGAACCTAAGAAGGGTGCAAATACTATGGGTACTGCACATACATCACTGTTTCAGTTGAAGTCTACTGGTAACGCTTCTAAGGAAGTTAATGTGTCTACATCTAATCCGTATGCTGCATTGGTGATGGATGATGAAGGAAAAGTGGAAATGGTGTCTGATGAATCGGCCAATCTATTTGCTAATATGGGGGCAAGTTCATCTCGCACGTTTTCTGCTGGCTAGATGTTTTTTGTTTAATTCTAGATGCGTTTTTGTTTCTAGTTTTGTTAGTGCTTTTGGCATGTCTTAAGCACTAGAGTTAGGAGGTTATCAAGCTTTTTAGCTTGAGGTTAATATGGTATTTCAGCCATATTCCTTTTGTACTTAAACGTTTTTTGGTTAATCAATTTACCAGGGTGCAGGATTACTCCCCTTTACCCAAAAAAAATATATATGGCAAATTTTAATCTACACCACCTATCTTACAAATTCTATCTCATATGTCTCTAGCGAAACTACAGCCTCTAGGTTGATAGGTCACTCACATACCGCTAGACCATGAGTGAGATCAACCTTTTTCTTTTTTAAGAAAAATATATTGTTCTTATAAAGTTGATAGCATTTAGTGAGACCGTTACGTATTTAATTGGTATATTAATGACACATTAAAATTATACCGCCTAAATTATATAAGGCTGCGTTTGGTTTGTTGCTATGAATCACAATGGGTATGAGTGTTGGTATATGGTGGAATGATAATGGAGGGTATGATGAAACCACCGACAAACATAAGATATGAGGAAACCTTCATATTTGAGTTTCCTCAATCTATTGTGGTGGGCCCATAACCAACCAAACAACATTAATGACTTTAAAGTCATAGATTAATACACATACACCCCCAACCAAACGGGCCCTTAAGTATTTTTTATGCAAGTATCTATACTATATTATAAAGTATTTGGGATATTACTAAAATGGAAAGCTTAAAAAATAAGATTCAACACTTGTTTACAATGACAAATTTTAATAAATGCATCTATAATACCATTGGTTGTAACACTTTAAATCACTTTTTGTAGACAAGTTTTTTTTAAAAATATAATATAATTTAATATAAGAAAAAAAAACATTTATAACAATAATTACCTAATAAATGTTATTTTTAAAACACCCCTAATATGAAAAATATTTGTTATTATAGATATTGTACAAACTAATAAAACACATAAAGCTTCATACAAATTATATGTAAATAGTTGATGGTACATATGATTTTAAAAAATTGACCGGATCAACGGGTTCAACCGGGAACTTGAGTCACCACAGGTTCGGCTAGCCCAAAAAAATCGTCCGAAAACGAATAGAGTTTCAAAATGTATACTAAATTACAATGTTCAAAAAATATTGTTAAATCGCAAGAGTGCATCGAGAACCAACATATTCATCTTTTAGATTTTTTTTTTTTTGATAAAACTTACCATAAAAAATAAAAACTTTGTTTTATAAAAACCGGACGATTTTTTTAAATCTAAGGATGCAAAGGTGTATAGTGCTAAGTGTTAATTATATATTTTATATTTATTATATTATATGTATAACAATAATTATACTCTTTAAAATAACCAACATGACTTCTTGAACATTAGTTTTTCTTTATCTTTATAAGTGCTCTTTTACTTGTATTATCCATCTATGTAAGACAAATATAACAAACATTGTTTTTAAAGAACTATTTTTTTAGTATAATATAAGTGATTTTTAAAAATCGGTATGGTGTAATTATTTAATGATAACTTGCGACTACAGGCCATTGTCAACTATTGTCACAACATCACGTGGATAATCTACACTTTTTATATGAAAAATATTGTTATTGCTTAAAATTATTTAAAACTAAAATTATCGTTATCCGGCTATTATATCATAAAGTATAGAGCTAAAATTTGTTTTGTTAAATATTTTAATTGCATGGTACCTGCCGCTGCAATGCGCGGGTACTTGCTAGTATAACTAAAATGATAATGACATTAAACGTTTTCAATCAGTTTGGGTATAACTTGTATATCACTCCTAGATATTTTTGGTATAACTTGAGATTTGCATAAGATTTTTCGGTTAGAACTTGTATTTAATAATAGGAATATTGTTAAAAGCACACTAAAACAATTTATAAAATCCTTTTAAAATATAATACGAATAATAATTAAAATGAGAAAGATGAAAAGTAATTATATCCACACATTTCAAATGAGAAAAGAAAATTTGAAAAGAGCTGCATTCATTTTTGTAGATGCATTTTAAATGTGTGGTTGTTATTACTTCTTATTTTTCTTATTTTAATTATTTGATCTTAACTCATCCTTATATTACGTCCACCTTTTTAATACCTTGTTCTTTTGATTGGCAATCTTTTAAATGGTTGACAGCATGCATATTGGATCACAAATTTCCCGCAAGATGAGAAGTGATTTTTGTCAATTTTGCAAGGTTCGCTAAGCTTCGCTTTAAGTTAAATAAAATAAGAATTGACATTAACAAGGTTTTCAGGTGCTCGCGCGCTACGCTGTAATGGATCTCTAGGGTGTCAATATTCGTGAAAGTTTCTCTTTATAATATAAGAATTATAAATTGAACTCGAGATTTTGGGATTTCAAATATAATAAATTAATACTAATATGCCATCAACCATCACACTAAAATACAAAGTGCAAAGTTGAAAGGATAAATTTAAAATGTAAATTTTTGGTGAATAATATTAACGAAAAAGTCTCTTTACATAAGTTTAAATACAAAGGAAATTTTTTTGTCATAGTAATTTATTTTTTGATAATTGATAATAAGTAGAGATTGTCATTTTTTTAGTGATTTGATGTTTTATTTAAAACTTTTTCAAATTTCCAAACTCTTGTACACTATCCAAATTTTCAGTATTTATCAATTACATACAATACAAGTATGGCGATCATGTCGTGTTTTGAATAATAGAAGTGCATGCCACGTTCAATACAAAAGGTATCAAAATAGTGGTATCTTTTATATAATAAAAGAATTACATCATTTTGGAGTGTTTTTGCAAATTCCTTCTTATTGAAAAAATTAAACTAATAGAAGAGCTCGATTTTGCCACGTATGCGAAATTAAGCAATATGATTGGTTAATAGAAAGTCAAAATTAAATTGATTTTTGTCAAACTTAATAAATTTGGTGGAAGAATTTGGTTAAGAAAAAAAAATGTAAAAAAATATAAGTGTCAGATTTATGAAAACAAAAACTTAAAAAGAGAGGAAGTAATTAATAAAACTTTAGTGGTTGAATTTTACATAAAATATATGGAGCTAAGTGTAAAATTACAAGTTCCATGTTTTTTAATAACTTTAGAAAAAACACAAATAACCTCTTACACTTTATACCTCTTATAACTTATAATATGAACTTTGTTTAAAATGACATGAGTATTAGTATTAGTTTCAGACTTTAATCTATTTAAATTACAAAATTTTGTAAATATGCGAATAAGTTTTAATATCGTTAGTTGTAGACTGTTGACATAAATAATGTGTGAAAACGTTATTTATATCTTTCGATATCTCTATATTTTGACGATCACAAAATGTAAAATCGTCAATCGTATAATTACTACGTAAACAAGTATTAAGCTAGTTTATATCACTATATCCAACTTAATCACTTAAGGTATGGATAAAAAAGTGCTTAATACATCTCATGATCAAAGGGGTATTTAATTAACTAACACAAAGTTTATTTAATTATATAAACATATTATATATTTTTGAAAAACACTTTTGGTAATAAAGAAAAATGTTTTATTCATACTAAATATATGAATTCAAATGTTTAACCAAAATCAGTTAGTTTTTCACCAAATAAACTTTTCTCACTAAAAGACAAAGATTCTGGCGTTTCAGCTGGGCGGCCCCCTTAATTATAAGGGGCGGTCCCCTTAAAATTAAGGGGACCGACCTTGATTTAAGGGGACCGGCCACGCTCCTCTGTCAGAATCTTTTGCCTATAAATACCACCTTAAACCTGGATTTTTTCCTCACCTTTTGCACGAAATTTTCAGATCTATAACTCTCTAAACATCCTCTAAAACTCTTTGATCATTTGTATATTAATCCTTGTTTCAAGTGATTCAATCCCTCATCATCCATTCTCATCCAAAGTGCAAAAGAAGAACACTCTTTCTACAACTAAGTTCAAGAAGTGTTGAAGAGTAGTTGTGCATAGTGTATATATATATTCATTTGTGAATATTGTGTTGTGCTTGTGATTAATTGGTTAGAAGATATAGAAGTTGTGTAGAAAATAGAAGTTGATAAGTAGTGAAGTAGGTTAGTTGTGAAGATAGGTGTGAAGTAGAAGATTGGTGTGTAGAAGATAGGTGTGAAGAAGATTGGTGTGTAGAATATTGGTGTGAAGAAGGTGTGTAGAAGTAGTGATCAAGTTGTGAAGTTATTGTGGTGTGTAAATTGGTGTGTAAGGTTTTCTCCGCCAAAAGGGAGTTTGTTGACATAGTGAAGAAAACTCTCGAGTAGGTGACTCGGGGAGTGGAGTAGGAACAAGGAAGGTGTCCTTGTAGCCGAACCACTATAAATCCTTGTGTTGTGGTTTGATCTTTCCAACTCTTCTCATTACTCATTTACTTACCTTTACTATATTATCTTTGTTAGTTAGTTATTGTACAATTGTTCATATAGTGCAAGTATTGAGTTCACATAAACAAGAATCGAATCTTTTTAAACAAACTTGTGTCTATAAATTTAAAAAGACGTAAAACTATTCAATCCCCCCTTCTAGTTTTCCACATAGACTTTCATCCATTAGAATATCTTTTTAAATAATGACTCATGTTATTCTATTTAAAAGTTTAATTTATGCGTACACGGGTTTGAATATTAATACTGCTAAATTATTAGTAACGGGAATATAAATATCAAATGGTAAGCACGAGTTAATGTGATATGAAAATAAATATACGTGATTCTACTTATAACGACGATTTTAACTTCATTAACGTTCTTTTATGTGCTACTAAACTCGCACATTTTGTACAACATGATATCAATAGTTAAAGTTAAATAATAACATCAACATCAACCTCAACATGTCTACCAGTTAAAAACATTATACGGATGCGAGATACCATTCTTCTATACTTATGATTTATGTGTTAACCTCTTTTTGCTTATCGATAGAATCTGAAAGAGACCTCAACAGAACTTTGGCTTATGTCTTATCTAGCTGATAGTTTTTAGTAACCTATTTTATGGTTTAACTTTTTTGTTATACACACCAACTTTTTTTTTTTTTTTTTTTTTTTTTATCGGAAACTTCTACACTTAATATTTGTGTTTTTACTATAAACACACTAAGCTATGATAAAATTAGTTGTGAGTTCAGAGGTTTGTTACTAAGCTTCTCAAAAAAGCTTATAGCTTTTCATAAACCTATTGTGTTATGGTAATTGAATAAGCCAATAAGCACCTTTAATAAGCATAACCAAACACCCCTTTAGTTATAATATAAAGTTTTTGTATTTGATGTTATAACTAACTATGTTGTTATCCTCACTATAATGCAACATGTAAGTGGTTTTTGCAGTTTTATGATCTTATCACACACACTAAAGTGCAATGCAATTTTTTGTGTGCGTTTTTAGAAGAGGATTAAGTATCAACACATGATTGTCATGGAAGAATTTTCTACGCCTGCTCAAAGTATGAATGTATAATTAAGTTGACTTGCTGATTTAGATATTACATGAATGTATTTTAATGTACCAAAGATGTATTTTAGTGCATATATGAGGAATTTTATAGTAGGAATTCTTAGCAGGTGTCTTTGAATGAGTTAATAAAACTTAGCAGGTGTTTGCTGTCATTAATAACACTATGGGTATCAATCAACGGTCTAAAATATGAGTGTCTTTTACCTTGATGATCTAGGCCAATTGTAAAGAAAGTTGCACTAAAGTGAAAAGTCGGTAAGGATTCAAACAATCCTAAAAGACTTGCGAATGTACTCTTTGTCATTTTTTTTATGCATTTATAATTTATTTATGCAAGTAATTATAATTTCCTTATATAGTTCGGTCTCAGAAAAAAATTATTTTTATACATTAAGACATAAACGTAAGATTAAATTTGAGTTCTACCCATCACATCTTTTTTTTTTGTTACTCTTTATATAATAAATAAGCTATAGTGTAAGCATCTATGTTAATTTGATAATTTTAAGATCAAACATGAGAAGTAAATAGCACAAACTTATAAAAATGCTATTTTTCAAACAAAAATGTACATTACTAAACATGGTATGATGGTTATTCATAATAAAAAAAATGAATCAATCTTCAAAGCTATCTAAATATGCTACATATTTTAACAAAAATATAAGTAAAAGAAATACCACGATTACAAAACATATCGTAAATTGATAGCAGGGGTTTGCAAAACTAAAAGCATATATCGTAGATTATAACATATATACATATGATTTTTTATTTTTAGTCCACCAAGTAAAACTAATTAAAGCATGTTAAGAGATTCATTTTTTAATCGATAATAATACATAATTAAAACAAAATTTTAAAAACCCAGTGCGTGCACAGGTATTATAACTAGTTTTAACAAGACACAAATGACGATCGCATTTATAGATATTTCGATTCCAATTACTAACAAACACTTGTTCACAGTGACCTTCAAATTGTTAGAATATTTTAGTTGGATACTCATGTTATACTAGTAAAAGTACGTGAGCTTATTGGAGGCACACACGTTAAGACACGAAAAGTACGTTTATTATGTATTTAATATAGGAAAAATTGTCTAAAAATACATCGAACCTTTTTTTTTTTTTTTTTTTTTTTTTTTTTTTTTTTTTGGTGCAACTGTGAGATATATTATTAATACTCCAAACTTTGTACAAACATAAGAATAGAGAAAGATTTGTGACAAACCCACAAATCTGATACAATACAACTATCCATTCTAACTTATAACAGACTAGACTCTGCCATATACTATACTAGTTAACCAGTACTAGTATTAGAGTTACTTCATCCTATCATATACTTCAGAATCATCTCACTAAAGTTGCACAAACCATCTAGCTACATTTCCCCTACCTCAATCTATCAAGCTACTCAACCTGCCACCACAGTATACTTGACAGAATTGAGGAGAGGCATCACTAGGAACCCAATTCCCATCCATGGGAGGGCTCTGCCAATACAACCTACATTTCCCTCTCATAAGGAAGGCCTCAGTTGTATGGGAACACACACCCTCCATGATGACCATCCTTTACCTCCTTGACAGTGCATTGGGTGGACCAAGAAGGTCCATCTTTCATTCCTCTCTATTCCACCCATCATGCACTGTCCCCCAGCCATTTACCCTTCACAATGGAAGTTCCTTCATTATGGTACATCCATATTGAATTAGACCTCCTATCTAGCCAAACTTTATTGTCCAAACTCCTCCCAAGGCCAGTTTGAACCAACAAAGTGACTATAATAGGTACAGTCACACCAATTAGGATTCCAAGGTACAAGGTAACAACCCATTGTAATAGCCTGATAATGAATATAAGAGCAAGTATACTAAGAACCATTGCTCTTATCCAACGGTTAACCAAAATCATACTCTGCTTTGCTAACCATTTCCATAGTACACAGCTAGCAATTACTGCCAAACACCCCTTAAAATCCCCTGCTCCACTTGTACTATAGTTTTCTGTCAAATTTGACATTCCATATAGTTTCAGCATTGGTAACATTTGAATTCTGCTTAACTTTGATTGAGACCATCTTTGCTTTGACTTCATCACATATTGTCTTAAACATCTCCTCTGCACTCCTTTTCTGACCAGTGAAAAGTCTACTATTTCTTTCTTGCCAGATGTAGTAGACTGTGGCTGCTAGACATAGTTTTTTTATCACCTTCCAGATCCCCCCTCCTGTGGTTTCTGTACTCAACTTTTGCACCATTCTGTCCCAATTGTTATCACTTGCTTGAATTTTGGCAATCTTACACATTGGGTTCCAAATCTTCATAGCAAACTCACAATTGAAGAATAAGTGATTATGAGAGTCTGCCTCAGTTCCACACAAACTGCATTCATAAGACCTAGTAGGATACCATTTTTGTAGTTTATCTTGTGTACACAACTTTCCTTTGACAGCAAGCCATAATAAGAAGGGCAAATAACATGTAAATACATTCAAGTTGACACTTTTTGTTGTTCTGTGTAGCCAACTTTTTTTTTTTTTTTTTTTATTGTGACACAAACCTTTTCAAATCCGTCTTTTGTGTGTACTCGTTTACTTGGTAACCTGTTCCAGCAGGTCAACTTAACGGTCGTTTGCTGTTTTATTGCAAAGTTAGTCCTTTATCGTCCGTTTTCGCACGTTATCGTCCGCTTTTTCACGTTTTCATCCGTTTTCGCACGTTATCGTCCGCTTTCGCACTTTTTCGTCCGTTTTAACATTTTTTCGTCCGTTTTAACACGTTTTTGTTCGTTTTTACACGTTTTCGTCCGTTTTTACATGTTTTTCGTCCGTTTTTACACGTTTTCGCACGTTTTCGTCCGTTTTAACACGTTTTTGTCCATTTTAACACGTTTTAGTTTGTTTTTTCACTTTATCAACCGTTTTTACACGTTATCGCACATTTTCGTCCGTTTTCACACGTTTTTGCACCTTTTTTTACACGTTTTCGTCCGTTTTCACACGTTTTCGCACGTTTTCGTCCGTTTTAACACGTTTTTGTCCATTTTAACACGTTTTAGTTTGTTTTTTCACTTTATCAACCGTTTTTACACGTTATCGAACATTTTCGTCCGTTTTCACACGTTTTTGCACCTTTTTTTACACGTTTTCGTCCGTTTTCGCACGCTTTTACACGTTTTCGTCTGTTTTTACACGTTTTTTGTTGTTTTTGTTCGTTTTTAAATGTTTTAACACGTTTTCGTCCGTTTTAACATGTTTTTGTTCGTTTTTACACGTTTTCGTCCGTTTTTACACGTTTTTTCGTCCGTTTTTACACGTTTTCTCACGTTTTTGTCCGTTTTAACACGTTTTTGTCCGTTTTAACACGTTTTAGTTCGTTTTTTCATTTTATCAACCGTTTTTACACGTTATCGCACATTTTCGTCCGTTTTCACACGTTTTTGCACCTTTTTTACACGTTTTCATCCGTTTTCGCACGCTTTTACACGTTTTCGTCCGTTTTTACACGTTTTTAATTGTTTTTGTTCGTTTTTTAACGTTTTAACACGTCTTTACACGTTTTCATATGTTTTTACACGTTTTCGTTCGTTTTTAAACGTTTTAACACGTCTTTACACGTTTTCGTGCGATAACATGTAAAAACGGACGAAAACATGCAAAAACGACATATCTTTTTTTACAAGATATGTTGCAAGATATGTCGTTTTTGCATGTTTTCGTTCGTTTTTACATGTTATCGCACGTTTTCGTATGTTTTCACACATTTTCGCACCTCTTTTACACGTTTTCGTCCATTTTTGCACGTTTTAGTTTGTTTTTACACGTTTTCATATGTTTTTACACGGACGAAAACGTGCGAGAACGTGCGAAAACGTGTAAAAACGGTCAAAAACGTGTTAAAATGGACAAAAACGTGTTAAAACGGACGAAAACGTGCAAAAACGTGTAAAAACGGATGAAAAAACGTGTAAAAACGGACGAAAACGTGTAAAAACGGACGAAAACGTGTGAAAACAAACGAAAACGTGTAAAAACATATGAAAACGTGTAAAGACGTGTTAAAACGTTTAAAAACGAACAAAAACAATTAAAAACGTGTAAAAACGGACGAAAACGTGTACAAGCGTGCGAAAACGTGTAAAAACGAACGAAAACGTGTAAAAACATATGAAAACATGTAAAGACGTGTTAAAACGTTTAAAAACGAACAAAAACAATTAAAAACGTGTAAAAACGGACGAAAACGTGTAAAAGCGTGCGAAAACGGATGAAAACGTGTAAAAAAGGTGCAAAAACGTGTGAAAACGGACGAAAATGTGCGATAACGTGTAAAAATGGTTGATAAAATGAAAAAAACGAACTAAAACGTGTTAAAACGGACAAAAACGTGTTAAAACGGACAAAAACGTGAGAAAACGTGTAAAAACGGAAGAAAAAACGTGTAAAAACGGACGAAAACGTGTAAAAACGAACAAAAACGTGTTAAAACGGACGAAAACGTGTAAAAACGTGTTAAAACGAACAAAAACAACAAAAAACGTGTGAAAACAGACGAAAACGTGTAAAAGCGTGCGAAAACGGACGAAAACGTGTAAAAAAAGGTGCAAAAACGTGTGAAAACGGACGAAAATGTTCGATAACGTGTAAAAACGGTTGATAAAGTGAAAAAACAAACTAAAACGTGTTAAAACGGACGAAAACGTGCGAAAACGTGTAAAAACGGACGAAAAACGTGTAAAAACGGACGAAAACGTGTAAAAACGAACGAAAACGTGTTAAAACGGACGAAAAAATGTTAAAACGGACGAAAAAGTGCGAAAGCGGACGATAACGTGCGAAAACGGATGAAAACGTGAAAAAGCGGACGATAACGTGCGAAAACGGACGATAAAGGACTAACTTTGCAATAAAACAGCAAACGACCGTTAAGTTGACCTGCTGGAACAGGTTACCAAGTAAACGAGTACACACAAAAGACGGATTTGAAAAGGTTTGTGTCACAATAAAAAAAAAAAAGTTGGCTACACAGAACAACAAAAAGTGTCAACTTGAATGTATTTTAAAGTCATTTGGCCTAATAAGAATGTGTGTTTTGGTACACAGTATGAATGCCAAACCAAATTCTTCCAATCAACTTTATCAATATCTTCTCTCAAATCATTCCAAGCTCTGCTAATGGTAAATTTCATTGTATTGCCATGCTTGTTCACCCACACCAGCCTATCATGATTCTCATTAAGTACAGGAACTGAAATGTTGTTTAATAGAGGAAACTTGATTAACCATTATAACATCAACAAGTTTAGTATCATCCTTAAATCCAGCAAGAAAGACCTCTTTCTTACTAATAAAAGTATCTAAAGGATCATCTTTATTCCACCTATCATGCAAATATTGATGGTTTTACCATTACCAACTAGAAACCTCATATATTTCCCCACCCAATCTCTGAGATTCAGAATACACTTCCAAAACCAACTATCATTATTATCAGCATTCACATCCCAAACACTTCTGTTCTTAAGTTTCACCACATTAACCCATTTGACCCAAAGAGATTCTTTATTAGAAGCCACATTCCAGAGGTGTTTTGACAGAAGAGTTTTATTCCATAATTCCAAAGGTTTGAACCCCAATCCTCCTTGATCCTTAGGTCTGCACACATCTTTCCAAGCCACTCTTGCTTTACCATTACAGCTTTCACCACTATTCCATAGAAATTTTTTGAACAGAGACTCAATATCATTAATAGTAGCCTTTGGAAACATGAACACAGAGCCCCAATATAATTGCATAGATGATAGAACAGAAGCAATTAATTGTGCCCTTCCAGCATAAGATAAACTTTTGTTTTTCCAGTCATTGAGCTTTTTTTGGACTTTATCAACCAATTGCTTGCAATCTGCAACTCCAATCTTCTTTGTTACCAATGGGACACCTAAATATCTCACTGGAGGTTTACCTTGTTTGAAAGGCATTATGTTACTTATAGCATTGGTTGTTTCTTCATCAAGACTGCCACAGAACATTGTACACTTGCCAAGATTAGGATGTAGACCAGAGACAGCACTGAACTTTTTGAGGGCTGAATTAAGAGTTTTAACTGATTCAACACCACCATGACAGAGCATAATCAAATCATCAGCAAAACACAAATGGGTAATCTTGAGTTGCTTACATCCAAAGTGAAACTTGAATTCTTTATTCTTCCTGACCTCATCTTTTACAATCAAGTTAAGCATCTCCATAACTAGAGTGAAAATATAGGGAGATATTGGATCCCCTTGTCTCAACCCTCTACCACCATTGAAATACCCATGTCTTTCCCCATTAACACAGATAGTGAACTTGGCATTAGTGATACAAGTCATAATCCAATCTACCATTTGCTTTGGGAACCCAAACTTATCCATAATCACTTCTAAGAATTGCCAATTGACTGTATCATATGCCTTTTGAATATCAATTTTGAAAGCAACTCTTTTAGGTCCATTAGCACAGTTATAACCCTTAAGCAACTCTTGTGTTAACAAGATATTATCTGTTATTGCTCTTCCAGGAATAAATGCACTTTGGTTATCTTCAACAACATAACTAAGATCATTTTTAATCCTATTGGTAAGAATTTTGCTTATGCATTTGTAAATGACATTACAACATGCTATGGGTCTAAAATCAGATACCTTGAGAGGAGTGTTTGACTTAGGTACAAGAGCAATGAGTGTAGCATTTACCTCCCCAAGAAGCTTTCCTGTCATAAAAAAATCTTTAATTGCTGCACAGAACTCCTTCTGAACAATGTTCCAGGCTTTTTTGAAAAATTTGGAAGTAAAACCATCTGGACCAGGAGCCTTGTCATCATCAATGTCAAACAATGCCTCTTTGATTTCCACATCTGTAACCTCTCTTATCATAGTTGCAGCTTCATGACTTGGCACTTTCTTCCCAAAAATTCTATCATCTTCATCATTAAGACTACTCACAACAGGACTGATTCCAAGAAAACCTTCAAAATGCTTGACAAATTGATGAGCCACATCCTTATATTCATACCTAGTTCCATCTTCCCCATAGATTGACATAATTCTACTTTTATTAATTTTACTTTTCAACACTTTATGGAAAAAAGCTGTGTTTTTATCACCCACATTCAGCCAAGTGACTTTTGCTTTTTGTCTTAGTAGTTTTTCTTCATCAGCCACTGTAATTTTGTACTCTTTTAATAGCTTACATTCTTCATTCCTGAGATTCTTATTCACAGGCTCTTGATCAATCTTCATTTGTACTGCACACAACTTGTTTTTTAACTCAACAACTCTATTGAATAGATTACCATTTTTCCAATTGAGTTTATTGAGATGAGGCTTTAGAGCTTTCAATTTTTGAACAAGCTTGTACATTGCATGTCCCTGGATGTCTGTGTTCCACTTATCCACCAACAACTCTTGAAATTCTTTCTTATCAGCAACATAATTGGCAAACCTAAATGATTTGTTCTTCTTAATCATAGCTTGAGGTATACACATAATAGATGGGCTATGATCAGATATACCATAGGGTAAGAAACTTGCACTTGCATTATTGTATTGAGAAAACAAATTGCTATTCCCCATTACTCTATCAAGCTTCTTTAGAACAGTAGCTTCAGGATTTAACAAACTCTTAGTCCAAGTGAAATGTAGACCAGTGCTACTTATATCCTCCATTTCAACTTCATTAATGCAGTCTTGAAAATCAATCATATCTTGTGTGTGATGTGATATGCCTTCTGAGTGATCATGGAGATTTAAGCAGACATTCATATCTCCCATAATAGCCCATGGCACATTACCAACAATTCTTTTGAACAAAATAAGATCTTTCCAGAGTTCCTTTCTATCTCTTCCTTTATTAGCTGCATAAATGAAAGTGCAATACAAGACTTGTTGAGTACTCAGAACCTCTATCAAATACAACATGGCTTGAGATGTAGCATGGATCAAAGAACATCTGATATTATTACCATCCCAACCCACTGCAATTCTACATCCTCTCATACTCAATTGCACATTACTCTGCAACTGCCAACTTCCAAAAACATTATTACATACTTTCTCAATTCTATTAACCTTCATATGAGTCTCTAAAATTGCACAAATACTAAGTTTCTCATTCCAAATCAAATTCTTGACTTCAGTTTGTTTAGAGGTTGTTCCTAAACCTCTAATGTTCCATGCTGCTATTCTGAGATCATTCATTGAGAATTGTTGAAAAGGCCACTATCTCCACTACTTACCTCATTCTCAGTCATAAAACTAGCCATTTTAGACTTATCTGCATATACCTCCTTTTCATTCAACTGTCCATTATTATGATTACTCTCCTTACCATACTTTGCTTCCCAACTTTCTTTGAAAAATCTTCTCATACAGTGATTCCACTTTTCAGATATTTCAAGATCAGGTTGCAATTTCTTTGATACAAAATCACTCACAATTTCTTTTTCCTTCTCAGTCATATTCTCCCCATTACCTCTATCTTTATTCACTTCATGTTCCTCATTTTGGCTTTCCAGAACAGAATATCTATTAGCATTATTTCTCACAGCTTGCACAACTTCATCATTAACATTCCATGTTCTCCTTTATGATCCTTGTGGTTCTTTGTCTTGCACACTAGTATTGTTTGCCTTGACATTTTGTTTCTCAACAGATTTAGCTACAGGTTTATACATCTTTTGAGAGTTTGCAGCCTTCTCCTTAGGTTTCAGTTGTGGTGCATTTCTTTGCTCCTTATTGTTGTTAACTTTCCTGGTATTAGCTTGTACAAAACCTTCCTCATCTTTTTTATTCTCATTCACATGTTCCTCTATTCTTTCCCTTTTCAGACATTTCTCAAAAGTGTGCCCAAAAACTTTACACTGAGAACACAAAGGTGGTTTCCAATCATACTCCACTGTCACTTTCTTAACAAATTGCCTCCCATCAACTCTGCTTTTGTACAATACTTCAATAGAATCCTCAAGTCCTTTACTAGGATTCACCTCAACAAGCACTCTTGCAAATCCAAGTCTACCTACCCCTTGACATCACATTCTAGCAGTTATAGCATCCATTATCAATGGTTTACCAATCTTACTAGTTAAAGCACTCAAGCCTTTGGTGCTCCAAGCTTCCAAGGGAAGATTCATCAATTTGACCCAAATAGGCAATGTATCAGGTTCAGACTTATCAAGGTCAATATCAGTACTCCATTTTTGAACAACCATTGGTTTATTATTCACAATCCATGACCCACTTTCAATTACAGTTTGCTATTGTATGCTATGATTTTTTTTCCTATTGTATACATAAACTTTCTTAATCATCATATTGTATGCATAAACTTTCTTAATCACCGTATTGTATGCATCGTTAGTCCTAACTGAGTTAAAATATTTGCATCGTTAGTCCTCATTGACTATAGAGTTAAAATATGTGCATCGTTAGTCCTCATTAAGTTAAAATATTTGCATCGTTAGTCCTCATTGACTATAGAGTTAAAATATTTGCATCGCTAGTCCTCATTGAGTTAAAATATTTGCATCGTTGGTCCTCATTGACTATAGAGTTAAAATATTTGCATTGTTAGTCCTCATTGATTTAAAATATTTGCATCGTTAGTCCTCATTGACCATTCTTACGTTTTTATCAGTTTCATCCGTTTTTATACGTTTTCATCTCTCATGTTTTTATCAAATCTTTTACCACACTTTTTTTATCAAATATTTTGCCACATTTTTTATTCATTTTCGTTTAGGGTTTAGGGTTTAATGTTTAGTGTTTAGGGCCTAAACCCTAAACCCTATTGAGTTAAAATATTTGCATCGTTAGTGGTCATTGAGTTAAAATATTTGCATCGTTAGTCCTCATTGACGATTCTTACGTTTTTTTTTCCTTTTTTGTCCGTTTTTTATACGTTTTCGTCCATTTTTCTCATGTTTTCATAAGTTTTTATCAGTTTTCGTCCGTTTTAATACGTTTTTACCCCTAAACCCTTCTTATCTGAATTATTAAAAGTGTACAACACGAACGTTATCCGGAATGATGTTTTACATAAAAAATCATGAGACTTTAACCTAAACCCTAAACCCTTCTGATCCAAATTATTAGGGTTTAGAGTTTAAACCCTAAACCCTAAACTCTAAACCCTAAACGAAAATGAATAAAAAATGTGGCAAAATATTTGATAAAAAAGCGTGGCAAAAGATTTGATAAAAACTTGAGAGATGAAAACGTATAAAAACGGACGAAACTGATAAAAACGTAAGAATGGTCAATGAGGAATAACGATGCAAATATTTTAACTCAATGAGGACTAACGATGAAAATATTTTAACTCTATAGGGTTGAGGGTTTAGTGTTTAGGGTTTAGACCCTAAACCCTAAACACTAAACCCTAAACCAAAATGAATAAAAAATGTGGCAAAATATTAGATAAAAAAAAGTGTGGCAAAAGATTTGATAAAAACATGATAGATGAAAACGTATAAAAACGGACAAAACTGATAAAAACGTAAGAATGGTTAATGAGGACTAACGATGCAATATTTTAATTCAATGAGGACTAACGATGCAAATATTTTAACTCTATAGTCAATGAGGACTAACGATGCAAATATTTTAACTCTATAGTCAATGAGGACTAACGATGCAATTATTTTAACTCAATGAGGACTAACGATGCAAATATTTTAACTCTATAGTCAATAAGGACTAACGATGCAATTATTTGAACTCAATTAGGATTAACGATGCATACAATAGGGTGATTAAGAAAGTTTATGCATACAATAGGATGATTAAGAAAGTTTATGCATACAATAGGAAAAAAAAAAATCATAGCATACAATAGTAAAAAGTGACAAGTTCGATGTATTTTTAGACAATTTTCCCTTTAATATATGTAACTCATTTATATTTATTAAATATATAATATGTTTCACGAAATAATAAATGGTCGTTAATTATACCGTTAGTTGCTATAATTAACTAATAGTCATAAATTAATAAGTAAAGGACTTATTAGTTCGAAATCCAAACCCGTGAGGTGCAGGATAAAGTGGCTAACCACGGAAGGGACTACAAAGGAAGGTGAGTGTCGGTTTTGGAATAACGATGCAAATATTTTAACTCAATGAGGACTAACGATGAAAATATTTTAACTCTATAGGGTTTAGGGTTTAGTGTTTAGGGTTTAGGGTTTAGGCCCTAAACCCTAAACCCTAAACGAAAATGAATAAAAAGTGTGGTAAAATATTTGATAAAAAAAAGTGTGAAAAAAGATTTGATAAAAACATGATAGATGAAAACGTATAAAAACGGACGAAACTGATAAAAACGTAAGAATGGTCAATGAGGACTAACGATGCAAATATTTTAACTCAATGACCGACACTCACCTTCCTTTGTAGCTATAATGAAATCAAATTTACTTTTAATGAAAGTGATTTTTTCAGTATTTGTTTGCATACGAGAACCAAAACTAGGAATTGATGATGATATGCACAGTATTTAGCACATAATTACTTTTTATGATCGATATTAACACAAGTTGTTGATGCAAAAATAAAAATGTTTGATAACAAAAATTCATAAAAATCTATAGAGTAGCACAAGAATCGAACATTATATCTCAATGAAAGTGAAAGTGTCAATAACCACTTGACGGTGATGCAACTATTAGATAAATTTTCACATTTTATTTATCCATTTATAGGGGCAAAATGAAATTCACTGATCAATCGACATTACTCGAGTAAACTTTGTGGGGGCAGTTGCCCACACTGCCCCCATTGTAGTACCTCCCCTGCCGGCTAGGGGATTCAATCGTGTATAAACAAGAACACCAAACCCTAGTGTGTTTATGGTGTTTAATCGTGAAGTCAAGGCTAGCTTACTTGGTGTGCTTGTTCGACGTGTTGTATGAGCAACCGTAAAGGTATCTATTTTATATACTTTATATCCAAGAATAATCGATAAAAGGTACCATTTTATTATTCGTATTGTGTTAACCTATTTGTCATAACTAAATCCATCCACTGCGCACTCGTAGCTAAATTGATTGCCTAGTATTATTAAATCCCAACACAAATTACGCTAAGATTTATGTAAAAGATAATCAAAACTAGAAAAAACCAAAAGACAAAAACCGTTAATCCGGTTATTCTCAACATCAAGTTAAGAAAAAGAAAGCAATTAATTCGACTAAGTAAACTCATTTTTGTTTCAAAAAGTAATACAGTGGTTTTGCTTCTCGGGTTGCCCCTGTGGCTTTTGTTCCTAGGTATTGATCAATTGCAAAGTGTGACTAATTTAAAAAGTGTTGAAAGTCACTCATTATTTGAGATGTGTCCCCCACCTATTTTATTTATAAAATCCTCCCAGGGGCAAAATCGTTAAATACCCATTTTTTCATTTTTCACCTCAAATTTCAAACGTACATATCTCTTAAACGACAAACTTATATAAAAAACTAATTTCACCATAATTTTTAAATTTTGATTCTCTTTAATTTGGTATAAATCTTTTTAATTATTTCAAAACTTTTTTTGACATATTTATTGATTCATGATTTTCTTGATGTTTTTGCTATTTTTGACTCTATTTTTTACTTTAAAAATTGCCGAATCATAAAATACTTAAAATACAAAAGTTTTAGATTTTGATTCACTCTTTACCCAAAAATTTGAATCACTCAAATCCGATATAATATGAGTGAGATATCACTCGTTAAAGATGACGTTTTAGTCATATTTGTTGCACACAAGGTGTTTGATGAAATGTCTAGCTTAGATTTTTAGTATTAAAATTGCGTTAAATGCTCTAATTTTTGTACCACAACGCATTATTAATCATTTTATTAACGTAACATTCAAAAAGTGATGTTTTTTAATCATTATTATTTTAAATATACATTTAGTTCATCAATTAGTCTTTGTTTATCAATTAATTATGTTCATTGGTTAGGTTATAGGTTAATCAATTGGGCTATAGGTTAATCAGTTAGATTATGTTTTGTTCATCAGTTAAATTATGTATTGTTCATCAGTTAGGTTATAGGTTCATCAGTTATAGGTTCATCAGTTAGGTTATAGGTTCATCAGTTAGATTATGTTTTGTTCATCAGTTAAATTATGTATTGTTCATCAGTTAGGTTATAGGTTCATCAGTTAGATTATGTTTTGTTCATCAGTTAAATTATGTATTGTTCATCAGTTAGGTTATAGGTTCATCAGTTAGGTTATAGGTTCATCACTTAGATTATGTTTTGTTCATCAGTTAAATTATATATTGTTTATCAGTTAGGTTATAGGTTTATCAGTTATAGGTTCATCAGTTAGGTTATAGGTTCATCAGTTAGATTATGTATTGTTCATCAGTTAAATTATGTATTGTTCATCAGTTAGGTTATAGGTTCATCAGTTAGTGCATTTAGCTCAATTTTAACACTAAAAATTTAAGCTAGACATTTCATCAAACATATTGTGTGCAATAAATATGAGTAAAACACCATATTTAACGTGTGATATCTTACTCATATGACATCGGATTTGAGTAATTCAAAAACATGTGTAAAGATTGAATAAAAATCTATAACTTTCATGTTTTAAGTTTTTCACGATTCGACACTTATGAGGGAAAAAATAGGGCCGAAAATGCCAAAAAAATAAAGAAAATTAAGAACCATTTGATATGTTAAAAAAAATGTTTGAAATAATTAACAAGATTTATACCAAATTAAAGAGAATTAAATTTTAAAAATTATGGTGAAATCGGTTTTTTGTAATCGTTTGTCGTTTGAAAGTTATTTGCATTTGAAATTTAAGGTGAAATTAAAAAAACGGGTCAAATGACCAAAATGCTCTCTAACCGAAAATATTAAAGAAAAAAGGGAGAAAGCTGATGGGGGACACATGACACTAGCTTAATGGATTTTTAGACTTTTTAAAGTTTTTTTCTTTTCACTTTATCGCAACTCTTTGTTCCTATATTGTATTTTTTGCCTCCTCATTGGATGTTTCTTTTATTTATTTATAGCTTTTCAAAAAAAAAAATGGTATAATACAGTGGTCAATTAATAAATGAATATTTTGTATATTTTTATTTCATTATATATCTTTTTATATATTGCAACATAATATTTGGCGCACTTGGTCACTGATAATCCTGATGTAGTCGTTGTTAGATGACGAATGTAGTGAAGCTTGCACGTTGCGGTGAAATATAAAACACGTTTTTTTTTTGGGATGTGGGATGATATACTTGTATGAACATTCATTCATATAAAATAAAGAAGTGTATGCAATTTTTATTAGTATGTTCAAAACTAAAATTACCAAACTTTTTTTTTGAATGGCAAATTTATTATAACTAGCAAGAAGCTAGAAAATTACAAACTAAAGGTACTAGGATTTTCACCCAAGTAACCCAATTGAATTTAGATTTATATTAACTAGAACACCAAATGAAGATAAGCGAACTAAATCATCAAAAAGAAACTCTCTACGAAGGTGAGACTCCTCGAAGAAAACCTGATTCCTGCACCTCCAAATTAGCCACCACATCACATACTTAACACCTTCAAAAATCTCTTTAAGACCCTTGGAAATATGAATATTATTGAGCCACAACAACCAGAGGCGGATCCAATCTTTGGCCACCTGTGGCACGTGCCACATATGGGTTGGCTCTTTAAAATGAGTTTTTACATGGTGCTACTATCCAATCCTTTGTTCTGCTATGCTTAACTAATGCCCAATCTTATTTTGGTTAAGTTTCTTATTTTTAACCGTCAATCTTTTACATCTTTTCATTAATAAAGTTGAAAACACATGGGTTTTTGTGTTGAGAAAGAAGAAGAACAGGAGACAAGTACAAGGAAAGAGGATATGAATAGTTATTTTGACTCTTATAAACAACTTATCTTTTGTTTTATACTTCTTTTTAAGTTTTATTTAACAAAATTATGTTTTCTACTATTTATTATTTTTACTTTTGCTTAGTTATTAACAAATTCAAAAAACCTTAACTGAAATTTCTTGATAAATGTGATATATGGACAACATTCTTTTGTAATCAAATTTCAGCCAATTTTTTACTGGTTTTGATTTTGATATTCGTTTTTTTTTCGTTAGTATGGAATGAAGAGAAACGAGCTATAAATCAAAGTGAGCAAAGATATATATTTTGTGCTACCCACGACTTAAATACCTGGATCTGCCACCGACACCAACCATTCTTCATAAGAAGCAAATTCATGGAAATCAAACTCCCAACAACGAACGACTAATCTCCTTAGTTGCCGAGCCAAAGAGCAAGAGAAAAGGAAATGAGAAGTAGACTCCAGCGAGATGTTACATATAGGACAAATGATGAAAGGGATATCAACTCCTCTAAGAGATAAATTCATTCGGGTAGGAATATTGTCCAAACGAACTCTCCAAGCAAAAACATTGATCTTGGTAGGAATAATATTTACCCATCTAGTAGGAACATTCTCCTTAGGCGAAAGAACATCATCAATAAAATTGCGAACCAATTTTACCGAAAAATTCACCCGAAGGTTCATATGACCAAACCCAACGATCTAACATAAGAGATAAACTTGTACCTTTTATATGGGATAGAAGAAGTTGTTGTTCTCTTCCTCTATACCACCCCTAAGAACACGACGATATGAGATAAACTAAAACTACCAAACTACATCCAAAATTTAGTGAAAAACCATATTTTTTCTTTTTGAATGGTATCTTATAAACAAAACTACAAAGCTTGGTATTAAATACCCCGTAGCATGTAAAAACACTATAAAAGCATTCCGTTAATTGATAACAAAATAAAATTAAAATTTTATATTAACGTTTGATAACTATATCCAAAAGAATATGATCCTCTAAAGTTGTAAACACAACTTTAGTAAAGTTGTGAGATTGTGAGCCATTAAATCAAATGTAATGGCCCGCATGGTCGCTTAGATAAGAAAAATAAGAAACACCCCCTTAAGAACCCACAAAAAGACTCAAGAACTCACAAATTATAGCATAAATTGTAAGGAGTTGGCTACAATGCAATTGTAGCTAATATATTCTCATAAAATAATTTGTATTCATTTGATACCACAAGAACATGCTCTTGCATTTTGATGTTTATAATCTTATACATATTTAGAGTTTTGTGTATTACTATAAACTAGCTGGGTACCCGTGCGTTATGGCGGTGGGTACCCATGTGATTATATTTTTCGGCGATAGCAAGGCTTTTTCGATAGAGTGCTTTTATATAAGGAAAAGAATGTCCATCAGAGGTTATTAAATGGAAATTAGCTTGTTTTTTGGCTTATGCATTTAGTAACATTATAAAAAGCTTTTATAGCAGGGTACCCAAGCATTACCGCGGCGGATACCCTGTAATCAAATTTTTTGATGAGTGATATTTCAATTTTATGTTTTTCATAATGCTAACGTTACGCTGGCGATAACTTTAAGGAACAACTTTATCGCACACTATTTCATAAAAATGGCAGAGAACCCATGCATCACGACACAACAACAATACGAAAATGGTTGTCACAACTATTGCTAGTTGTTTGAAAAGTAAGCGTTTATGGAGTTTAGTTTATGAGTCCAAGTATGTTTATGCATATTTTAGGTGTCTTGTATAGTTGGTTTGGAAGTACAAAAAGGGTGTTTAGTTTAATGTTTTTGTACCAATTTTGGGGTCATGTGGGTCAAGTGTAGTGTATATACATTGTGTAATGTTTATACATAGATTGAGATGTTAAAAGAATGAATTGTTTCAAGTTGGAAGTAGTTCGTGTGTTTAAATGAGTTTTGTATAAGTTTTAAAAGGGTGTAGGATTTGGTATCAGTACTAGGTTACGGCGCCGAGGCTTGGGATTCTCTTCGACGTAAATAGTGTAAGGTTAATAAGCTTTTTGTGTCTCAGAGGTATATACGGCGTAACCAAATCGAGGGTCTTGTAACTCTTTTTGGTTTCAAAATTACTTATGGTGTACTTGGTCTGATCAACTACGGCGTAGGTATCATGTGTAAAAATATTTTAGTCATCACTTGAATTTTGTATAAATCAACTGTAAGTCCGTATGAGTCATGTCACTTGTCATTTTAAAGGTAACTGAGTCTACTTTCACTTAAAAATACTTCCAGGGGCTCGTTTGTTACAAAATTATATCAGTTTAATGATTAGTAACAGAAGGTCTTTTTCGGTCATGCTATTTGCGCCAAAATTTTGGTCAAATCACGAAAGGGGCATTTCAACTTGGTATCAGAGCATCGGTTTTAAGTGAATTAGGTTACCACTATATGGTTACCTAAACTTATACCACTAAAAGTTACGCGTGCCGTAATTTGAGTTATGCGAAAATGTTATGATGCCTTAGTTATAAGGTAGTGTTATTGCTTACGACAAATATGAGACAAATTTCTAGCTTAGACATGAACTAGTAATCGAAATGCGATATATGATCCATATAATATGTGTTTTGAATGTGATTATGAAGGTTTTAACACTTGTCGAATAAGTGTTGTTACATGATGTATATTTGATGTTAAGTCTATGGTAGTTTATTATATGTCTAAGTAGAACACGAATGTGTTTGATAGCATGATGCATAGAAGTGTATGAGATTAGATAGATGAATTTGAATGCATACTATGTAAGACTTGATCGGAATGCGCAAATTATGTTTATTAAGCGAATATGGTTGATGATAGAAGTTTATTTGAAAGAACAGATTGATTCTAATGGAATGTATAATTGCCATTTTATATGTAAAGACCTAATGGTGGTGTTGAGGCAACATTGACGAGATCCCTTAATGTTTTAATGATGACAAATAAACCTTCGAAACACATAAAATAACAAACGTTAGCCAAAATCCCCCGACTCAATATCTAATGCTGGCGCGTTGCCCGCGCGTTGACGCGTGGGCGACGCGCCAGGCGTCTGATGTTGTCGGGATGAATTTGAAAGTCGGCTTTCCCCTTACCCGACAAATGTAGATATTTCAATACAGGTATGAATATGTTATGTGCTTAATTGAGAACACTCGAAACGAGTTTTAGGATTAGAGAGATCCAACTTTTTAAATACCCGTTTTCGGGAAAATGTGATGAGGCGAAAAGTGTTACGCTTTTAGGGGGTCATTTAAGCCCTAAGTCGTGATTATTTGATCATATATTGCCTCAAATCGTTCCTTTTGTCATTTTAGGTACTTTGGAGAAGAAATATGGAAAAGGGAGCATTTTAGACGTTTTTGGAGCGAAAAGTGAAGAAAACGACAAAGTCTCCAAAATCAATCTGGAAACAGTACCTGACGGCGTCATGCTCTATAGGTGACGGCGCCATGTGTTGCCAAAGAGGTGGATATGAAGTTTACACGAGACGCGCCAGAAAGATTTTTGGACTTAAAGAGTGACGTCGTCACCCTTTGTGACGCCTAGGCCGCCACGCGCAATTTACAAGGTGACGGCCAAGAGAAGATTATAAAGTGACGGCGTCAGATCTGGATCTAGGCAATCCGAGGAAAGCATTGGCGGCGAGTTGACGGCGTCACATGTATAACGTGACGCCGTCAGATTGTATTCACTATATATAGTTTTCTAGTTTTCATTCATTAGAAAGAGAACTTTTGGAGGAACTTCACCATAAATCCTAGGATGAATTTTAACCTTCTTGTAAGGGTTTCAAACCCTTCTTTCATCCATGTTTAATTAAATATAAGTCTTCCAATAATTATTCAATATGTCTATGTGTTGTTTGATTCTATCTTATGCTTGTCTTTACATTAACATGCTAGGCTAGGTTTCTTTGTGTTTGCTTAAATGTAATGAAACCTAGTTATTGATTATTGGTTGATTGTTTGTTATTAATTGTTGTTAGATGAATGATTTCGATGTTAGGCTTAAGAAATCTGGCTAATCTACAATTGGTAACTTGCTTGAACGTCTTAAGAAACATGAATCGGATGTGTACTACGATTTTAATGGTTGTATTTAATGCATAAGTGACTACTAAGGAGGCCATGTTAGAAGCTAGTTGTCGGATCGACATAGGAAGAGGTAGAAGCTTATAGAGTTGGGGAAGATCGTACACGCCCCCTTGAATGGTATTGAGGAATATAACTCGTCATCCACACAATTGTAACAAACTAGTCAATTAATGAAAGATAGCTAGAGAGTAGTGAAATCTAAGTAAACACGTTTCTCTCCATATAAGGTTTTTCTCACATTTACTTTCTTGTTATTTTTTTTTATTGCATTTGTAGTTATTTGGGTTAGTTGACTAGCAACTAATTCCGCCCACTTTTCCAATACCCGAGATTTTTACTTGCTTTTCATAAAATATAAAAATACAAAAAGAATCATCCCTCACCTCTAGACCTAGTTTAATTAAGTTTTAATCCTAACGAACACTATTCCCCAAGTAGAACGGTCAATCCCCCGGTACTTGCCACTACACTATACTACATCGGTCAGGTACACTGCCTGGTGGGGATTGCAAGCGTCTCGAGATACCTCGAGAGGTAAAACCTTTTGCAAGGTTGCAAAACCACGCATCAAGTTTTTGGCGTCGCTGCCGGGGAATAGTTATTGCTTAGGTTGAAATTTCTTTTTATTAGGTCTACTTGCTAGATTCCTTTCTAGTAAGATTTTTATTTTATATTTATAGGTTTTCTTTAGTCTATCTTTTTCTGCCCAACCCGTTGCTCAAATCTTCCTTGACCATCATGGTAAACGAAGATCTCTCTAATCTTAGAGTCACTAGGAGTCGTAGTTCCATAAGAAATCTTGTTCCACCCTACACATAACCTGAAAGGGAAATGCATAGGATAAGGCAATCCCTTCCAACATCCGAACCGTTTGGCGCAACCATCAACTTTGATGAAGCTCTTTCTGAGGGAGACTCCGATCATCACCTTACACCCCTAGCCCCCGATCCAGTCACGATATGGGAATTCCATAAATTCCTACCCGTAAGTGCCTTAAGGATTACTCTTCCCCAAACCCTCACGGCTTTTCAAATGCTATTGTTTTTCCAAACAAACGCACCAATGGGGTCTTGCATGCAAACGATGTTTGGCTTGTCCAAAGTGTATGAAAGTTTCACGGGTTGAAAACTGTTGACCCAATCCAACATGTTAGGGATTTCTTGAAGATAGTGGACACCCTCCATACGGATGGGGCCACTAGAGACACGTCCTGATTACGGTTTTTTCCTTTTACCCTTCGAGAAAAAGCCAAAGATTGGTATGATAAACTTCCTTCCGAGTCCATTTTTACATGGGAGCAACTCATCTCTAAATTTTATGAGAAATTCTTCCCAGGAAGAACCTCAGCATTTAGGGACAAAATCCTCCGTTTCCGTAAGGGAAAAGACGAACCCATCTATAAATCTTGGATTAGATTCAAGGATCTAATAAGACAAGTTCCCCATCACGGCATCGAGCTTTGGCTTCTTGTCCAAATCTTCTACGACAATATCTCCCAGAACGGAATCAATAATTCGATAAAAGGAAAAATAGCCAATCTAAGCACTGAAGAAGGGTGGAATAGGATTGAGGAATATGCTCAAGATCAGGACGATATCTAGGATGAACCCGATTCAACTATGAGTATATCCGAGATCGTACAAAAACTCTCTCTTGAGAACCGGCTGAGAAAGCTTCACGAAAAGGTATCGTACGTAGCAGGGTCGCGAGCAACTAAACGATTGTCAAACCCATACTTGATTTGCGACCACTGTGGGGGCCCACATGAAGTAGAAGAATGCGGAGAAGAAACCACCACCGAACATGCGTGTTTGTCAAGCCATGACATCTTCAATGACCCTTCCCTTTTAAATTTTTACCAAAACAATGATTTTACCCCTTGGGGAAATCTTGTAAGAAGAAAGGAGGGGGGAAAAGGTCCTAACTTCAAAATCAGGAGCACTCTTGAGGATGATCTTGGACACTTCACTCATGAAAAAATTTTATTGCTAAAAGGGCTCAACGACCTCATCACTGATCAACAAAATGACATAGAAAAAAGGTTTCTAGAACTTAATGCTGCTTTTGATGGCCACAACAAACCCCACGTGAACCAAAAAGACCCCTTGCTCGCTATTACCACCCGAGCCGAAACAAGAACTAAGGATCCTCCTTACCCGATACAACACCCCGTCGCCTTTGAGCCGGACGCTCTTCACGAAGAAGAAGGTAATGTGAACGATGAGATTCCTGAGCAACCCCCTCAAATAACCTCCTTTCCACCTACTCCACCCAACCAACCCGTGAAAGTCCCATATCCGTCCCGCCTCAAGAATCAAAAGATTGAGAATGATAATAAAAAATTCTTGTCATACTTAAAGGATTCGGTAGTCACCATACCCCTCCTTGATGCATGCTACCATATGCCCAAATATAGTACATACTTCAAGAGACTACTCACCAACAGAAAAAGACTCGAGGGTCTAGTGACCCTAGGAGAAGAATGTTCGGTGGTGACCCAACGAGGACTACCAAAAAAGGTGGACGACCTGGGTAGTTTCACCTTGCCCTGTTCCATAGGATCTCTATCAATAAGGAATGCTCTAGCTGATTTAGGGGCAAGCATCAACCTCATGCCATATTCCATGTTCCTCAAATTAGGGTATTCAGGATTGAAACCAACCCGTATGAACATCCAACTAGCCGATAGATCAGTCAAATACCCCTTAGGGATATGTGAGAATGTGCTAGTTAAAGTAGGGAAGTTCAAATTTCCGGTTGACTTCGTAATCTTGAAGATGGAAGAAGATGACCTAGTGACCATCATCTTAGGGAGACCATTTCTTGCCACTACTCGTGCCGTCATTGATGTTCATGACGGCAAGTTAACCTTACGAGTAGGAGCCGATAACTTAACCTTTGATATCAAGGATACAATGAACCTTTCTCTCGAAGCAGCTAAATGGCTGTATTTCATCGGAGAGGTCGATGAATTAACCGATGTCATTGACAACTGTGTTGATGAACAAGTCAAGGAAGGTTGGTTGCGGGACGAAGCTTTCCTACCCATATTTGAGAAGGAAAAGACAAAGGGTGTTAGCGCAGTCTCCTTCTATCATGGATAAGAAATTGTTGAACCACTCGAGCTACGTAAGCCCGAAAAAAAACTTAAACCCTCCATCGTCGAGCCACCCAAGTTAGAACTTAAGGAACTCCCAAACCACCTAGAATACGCTTTCTTCCAAGGAGAAGATCAACTCCCAGGAATCATAAACTCTTCCCTTAAAGGTGGACAAAGAGATAAACTCCTAGGAGTTTTAAAAAAATATAAAAGGGTTATTGCATGGAGTATAGCCGACATTAAGGGAATCGACTCGAGCTTTTGCACGCATAAGATCCTCATGGAGGAGGATTATAAACCAACCATACAATCCCAGAGGCGAGTAAATGATAACATCAAAGAAGTTGTGAAAAAAGAAGTCATCAAACTCTTGGATGCAGGGCTAATCTACCCAATTTCAGACAGTCCGTGGGTTAGTCCTGTACAGGTTGTACCAAAGAAAGGAGGAATGACAGTGGTAAAAAATGACAACGACAAGTTAGTGCCCCAAAGGATAGTCACTGGTTGGCGTGTGTGCATCGATGATAGGAAGTTAAATGATGCAACCTGAAAGGATCACTTTCTTCTCCCATTCATAGATCAAATGTTGAAAAGATTAGCGGGGCATGAGTACTACTGTTTCTTAGATGGGTTCTCAGGATATTTCCAAATCCCCATCGCCCCTGAGGACCAAGAAAAGACCACGTTTACATGCCCTTATGGGAAATTCGCTTATAAGAGGATGCCTTTCGG
Source organism: Artemisia argyi (assembly GCA_030686995.1). Classification (NCBI taxonomy): domain Eukaryota; kingdom Viridiplantae; phylum Streptophyta; class Magnoliopsida; order Asterales; family Asteraceae; genus Artemisia; species Artemisia argyi. The sequence goes on along the minus strand of CM060693.1, from coordinate 77,435,699 downwards.
GTTATGTAACGCCTCCGCCACTTTTCAGCGATGTATAACCGCAATCTTTCACGAGTTGATGGAAGACAACATGGAAGTCTTCATGGATGATTTCTCGGTCTGTAGGATCTACTCCTTGATAGATCTTTGAGCCAATGGATCGATAGATTGCCAATGTAATCAAAAGCAATACTATATGGAAAATCTCTGTATACTTGTATCTATGCGGAATTTAAACACAAGTAATATGAACACAATATGCTAATAATGCTTTGATCCTCTATGGATCTTTTATTAATCACTAAAGATTGAAAACGTATATCAAAACATACATCCGGGTGTTCCTTCCTCTCTTACAAGAAAACGTGTAATCCAAGACTATAAAATATATTACACATCTTCTCCTAAAATAAACTAAATATATCCTACGGATTAACTAAATCAGCAAAATATCTCTATTAGCAGGAACCAGATCATCAGCAGAAACTATTAACGCTTCAGCAGGAACCTGTCAGCAGTATCCGTCAGGAAAAACTATCTTCTGACTTCAATAATTCCTAACAATCCTCCCCTAAACTTGAATTTGACTTGATTAACTTCAAGTTTCTTGATAGATCTTTAACTTTCAGAATTAGAGGATTGAATTTTGAACATCAGCAACAAAGAATATAATCAGCAACATCACTATCAGCAGCAAAAACTTTAAGAATCCATTCTTTGCAGCAACAAATGACAGATTGTACATCAAATCATAAGTTTCATACTATTCTCATCACTTCCATGTGTGTTAACTCCTGTGAGAGGTGAATCATTGAAAATAATGGATTTGATGTCTCTTTACCAATAACGATCACTACTGGAGTAGCCAAATGTTTAAGTTCAAAAACTATGGTACACTGATAACCATATGATTTTTAGCAAATCATCAGCTATAAACGGATTTGATATGTCTTTACCTGTAGCCGTTTGCTTAGGACTAGCTAATTCTTTGGTTAAAACCATGGTGAATTAGGAACCATATATGGTTTCCCACTGCCTTTACCACAAGTCATATACATGTGGGCTAGCCAATTCTTTGGAATCTAAAAGGAAAAATCCATGGTGAATTGATGACCATTCAACTCTCAGCTGTGAAGCATGGGTGAGTTGAGTACCCAATAGGTTTTAGCAAACTATTTGATGTGTGGAATTGAGCCCTCGCAAAAGGTTTTACCTCTCAAGGGATCTTGAGAAGCTTGCAATCCCCACCAGGCAATGTACCTGTTCGTTGTAGTATAGTATAGTGACAAGTACCGGGGGATTGATCGTTCAACTCAAAGAATAGTGTTCGCTAGGGTTAAAACTCACTAAAACTAGGTCTAGAGGTGAGGGATGATTATTTTTGTATTTTTATATTTTAAGGAAAGCAAGTAAAAATCTCGGGTTTTGGAAGGAGTGGGCGCAATTAGTTGCTAGTCAACTAACCCAATTAACTAAAGATGCAATCAAAATAAAATAAACTAAACTTAAACTAATTTTTGGTGTAAACAATAATGAGAAAATTGTGTTTACTTAGATTTCACTACTCCTTAGCTATCTTTTATAGGTTAATTAGTTTGTCACAATTGCATGGATGACGGATTATATTCCTTAATACCATTCGTAGGGCCGTGTACGATCTTCCCTAACTCTATAAGCTTCTACCTCAATCCTATGTCGAGCCGACTAAAAGCTCCTAACATGGCATCCTTGGAAGTTACTTATGCATTAAATATAACCAAATAATCGTAGTACACATCCAATCATGTTTCTTAAGATGTTCAAGCAAGTTACCAAATGGAAGTCTGCTAGTTTTCTTAAGCCTAACATTGAATTCATTCATCCACAACAATTATAAACAAACAATCAACCCATAATCAATATCTAAGTTTCATTACATCTAAGCAAACACGAAGAAAACCTAGCCTAGCATGTTAAAGAGAAGACAAGTGTAAGATATAATCAAACAACACATAGACATATTGAATGATTTGGTAAAGTACTTATCTTCAATTAAGCATGGAAGAAACAAGGGGTTGAAACCCTTGAAAAAGCTGTAAAATTCGTCTAGGGTTTATTCCCTCAAAGTTGCACACAATGAATGAAAACTAGAAAACTATATATAGATTTTGTCTCCTGACGGCGTCAAGAGTAAGGTGTGACGTCGTCAACTCGCCGCTAAAATAAACTCGTATTGCCTAGATCCACTTCTGACGCCGTCACTCTATATGGGTTTTGGGCCGTCACTCTTTATGGTTACTCTTGATGGCCTTGGAAATTTTGTACATGACGCCGTCAGATCCCCTTCACAAAACATTCTGGCGCGTCACGTGTATTTGATTTATCCACCCTTTTGTCAACTCATGACGCCGTCACTAACACATTGTGACGCCGTCAAAGGCAATTTCCAGCATGCTTTTGAGACTTTGTCGTTTTCTTCACTTTTTCGCTCTAAAAACGTCCAAAATGCTTCCTTTTGTAAAATTCCTCTCAAAAGTACCTAAAATGTCAAAAGGAACGATTTAGGGCAATATTTGATCAAATAATCTCGACTTTGGCCTTGAATGACCCCCCAAAAGCGGTATACTTTTCGCTTCATCACTATTACAATTATCAATAGATTTGATGTGTCTTTACCAAAGCTGTACCCTCTGGACTAGCCAACTCTTTGATGAAACAGTCAACATCATGGTGAGTTGATAACCATAAAAGGTGTGGTGATGAACCAACACCAAAACCTGCATACAACAAAGAATGACACTATACAAATCTGTTAGTGTTTTTTTTTTGTTTTTGTTTTGTTTTTTTTTTCTTTTTACTAATAATAAGAAACAAATATACAATAACAAGGAACATATCACCTTAGTGAAGTTTCAAGATGAACATCATACTTGGCTGCCAATTCTTGTTTGACAAGAAGACTTCTTCTAATGGCTCTGACAAGCTATTCAGCATTATGCATATCATTCCCCACCATATCAGGAGGAATAGTCAACTTCACCTCAAGCATCTGTTTCAAAACATCTATAGTAATCGGATAGGTCACATCTCCCCACATATATAAAGTCTTACCAGCTGTAGTAAAAACCATATGCACATTGGAGAGAGGGAAATACTTCCAACTAGCTACATCCCAATTCTGCTGTCTACTCCATACCTTAAACCCTTTGCCAACATAGTGAGAGGAATCACACAGAACATATAAATCCCAAAGTAAAAACATACCAATACCCTCTGGCTTATGAGAGTTATAGTATTCAGTCACCCATCTATATAAGTGAAGAATGTCCTGTCTATCCACAATATGTAAGATTTCACTAAGAAAAGTGAAATGCTTGGTGGAACCATCTTGTCTGTGGATAACATTAACTTGTCCTTGACCTATTGTAGACTGAACAAGTTCCCATTTGACCAACTTTTCCCATAGAACAGGATCCTCCTCATCTTCTTCATCAAACTCAATGAATGAACCATCTTCTGCTGGCACAACAACACCCTTAGAGGCTCTTTTCTTAGCAAAGCTCATATTCCTTTTACAAGGAGTAGAAGGAATAGGAATGTCTGAATCAGAAGCTTAAGTTGGTGGAGTAGAAGCATCAGTAGAATCATGAGTAGAACCATCAGTAGGAACTGATGTTGTGTCCTCAGTAGGAATAGACTTTTGAGCATCAGAAGGAATGGGCTCTGGAGCTTCAGTAGCATCAGGTTGTGAAACCTCAGCAGAAATGGTATCCTCAGGAGTTGGAGATGAAGAATGCTCCTTAATAGGCACTGAAACATCAGCAGATGTGGATCCCCCAAGTTTATCAACAGGTGCCTCATCAGTAGAATCCACAACAGGTCTTGAAGCATCAATGGCAATATTAACATGAAGAGCATCAACAGAATCATCAACTTGGGTTAGGACTGAGGGTGAATGAACTATATCCCCTTCAGCAGGAAAAGGATCAGCAGAATCCTTAAGAGTATCAGCAGACACATCAATCTTTAACCTTTTTGTTGCATGTTCACCCAAAAGACTTCCATGTCGCTGCAGAGGATCATTAACATGGATTCCAGACTGATGAAGATTGAAGAAGCCTCTCATACTCTGTAGTTAATTTAGAGTCTGAAAAACCCCATACTTTCTTCTTTGTCCAACTGGAACCATACACATCAGAACTTTGATTCTTGATAAATGTCTCATATAATCCCTGATCTATGCTTTAGTCCATGGCTTGTCCATCTTTTCCTTGGCCTTTTTCTCTGCCTCAACTTTCCTTCTTTGTTTAACCAATGCAACCATCTTCTTAGCATAATCATCCATATCAAACTCATCACCAAGTACAGTCTGAGCTAGATCAGGATTTGAGGTAACTTGGGTTGCAAGAGTATCCCAGTGTTCAGCAGTAAATTGTTTGGATATCTCATCCAACTCCTTTTGTCTTTCAGCAGTTAAAGTATGTGGAATTGGAAAACCCATCTTATCCAAATCATCTTGGATTTTCCTTGCAAGTGCCTCAGATTGCTTCAATTCTTCATTCCTCTTGGCTTCAGCAGCAAATTCCTCAGCTTGGAACTGTGCTGCAACCTGTTCACTAAGCCTTTCTTGTTCTAGTTCTTTCTTAGATTTCTTCCTAGAAGGGGGATCATGTTCAATCATAACAGATTTCCCTTTATCCACCTGACTAGTAGAAACAGCAGCAAGAATGGGTGTCTGATCAGTGGAAACATCTGGAACAAAAGGAATGGGACCAGTAGATAACCCAACACTAGTAGTGACTTTATCTGCTGATTGATCAGCAGTAACAGCCTCAGGACAGGGATCAGTAAAAACAGAAGGCATAGGCTCATCAGTGGATACATGAGTGTCTTCAGCATGAATGGATGGACTAGCTTCAGACTCTCTCCTAAGTTTTTGTAACTGTCTCCTTCTGCTATATGACAACTGAGCAGTGGTAGGATGTGCTTCCTCTACATTTTGATCATCTTGAACATCTATATCATCAATAGTAGCATCCTTAGCACTCTCTAGTGAAGTGGTAGCTAGGAGATGAAGACCATCTAAATCAATATCATTCTTGCTTCCTTCAACTTCCACATCAGAATCAACCACTACACCCTTTCTCTTCTTGGACTTAAGCTTATCCTCCAACTTCTTAACCTTTTTCACTAACTTAACAACTGTCTCTCCAAGAGTTTTCTTGGTAGTCTTTAGATCCTTGTCCAAATCATGAATCTTTTGCAGACACCTGTTCAACAAAATAGATATGGAGGTGAGAGTATCAGGACCTCCAGCTCCACCAGCAGGAAAACCTGTGGTATCAGGAGCATCATTTGTCCTAAGAGGAGAATTATGAAACCCTGCATCCATATTTGCAGAATCCTCAAAGGCAGGTCTCAGTGGACTAGGTGTGGCTAGTCTTGTAACTTGTGGTGAGGCAAAAGGTTTAGGTGTGGGAGATCTAGGTATGGATGGTCTAGGAGATGGTGGTGGCTGGGCATCAGTAGTAATTGATGCACTTGCATCAGGAGCAACTGAAGGACCCTCAGCAGCATCCACTGGTGCATTGGCATCAGCATGTTCGTGTCCACCAGCAACATTGCCCTCATCAGCAGCTGCATTGCCATCAGGCAACATGGCAGGTAACAAAGGCCTGTGTACCCCGGTATATTTTGATTGCATTGAAGCAAATAATTTGCTAGTCAACTTATTAATAGGTCTGTGTGTGGGGTCATTGGTCTGTTTGCCTAAAACAATTTGAAGAAACCTAAGATACATTAGATATTTGAGCTTGGTATCCTTAACATTTTTAACCATCTCATCAAATATATATTTAGAAAAATTGTATGTCCTACCCTGATATAAACACACAATAGCAAAGGCTATAGAGGTGGAGAATTGATCCCAAGCTCCTGACTTAGAACTTATGCATTGAAGCAAAGTGTGTACCAGAAATCTCCACTTAGGGCAGAATTGGTTCTTGTGCCAGACCTTCCCATCTCCTTCATAACCAATAGCATGAAGACCCTGAAGAATCTCCTCTTTTGGAGCCTCATATTCACCATTTTCATCATCAAGTTGTAACTGAGCCCTCACCAATGACTCTGTCACAACACATTCTTCCTCATCAATTGTAGCCACTATCTCTGTTGGTTCCCCTTCAACAGAACGTACCCGAGCGGTTTCCCAGAATTGTGTAACCATTGATTCGTAAACAACAGTAGGGCAATGGGTTAGAGCAACGTGAATCTTGGACCTCTGTAGAAACTCCATCATTTGTACATAATGTGCATCTCTTTTTGCTCTACCCAAGAAAGCAGTTTTGTTATGATCTCCTTTGAATTAAAGTTCAGCCATTGAGAATGGATTGTGGAATAGAGAAGTTTTGAAATGGTTTTGTGTTATAAATGAGCGGGAATCAATTATTTTGGGTGTGGGATTTGCACGTTTAGGTTATATGTAGCAATTCCCAGACATGGAAGGTAATTGGCAATAATAGTGGAAACAATCTTTGACCAATTTTGACTTTAATAATATCCCAAAATAAAACTTGAAACTGACCCCTTCAGCAGAAACCAAAGTCAATAAGCAGGAACTAATGGTCAATCAGCAGCAACCTACATATGTTTGACTACGGTTAACCATTCAACTCATCAGAAGATACATTGACCTACTAGTAGTAATGATGGTCAATCAGCAGGAACAATGCATCTGGAGAAACCACACTTCAGTAAAATATCCCCTGTTTGGTCAAACATACTTCAGTAAATATCTTTAGCAAGTAATTTTCAACCGCCTATCATTAATTTGCATTAACTTTTCCAAAAACGAGTTTGACTTGGCCTATAAATAGGAGTAAGAATCCCCAAATCACACCAATCAAATTAATAATCCCCAATTTACCATCACAACATTCACTCAGCAGCAACCATGAGCCCTAGCTCTAACGTTATTGAAATTTCATCCGATTCAGAGTCATCACAGCCATCCTACTTCCCTCCAACCATTATTCGAGGACTGACCAAGGAGCAGGCTCGTAAAAGAAGACATGATCCAAATCCTGCTAATAGCGCTCTCTCATTGTCTTTCTTCCCTCCTCAACGCAACCCTAATGCACCACCAAGTGATGAAGGACCTTCACAACCATCATCAGTCTTTGAACCAGTCACAGCTTTTCTCCAAAGTGAGATGGAGAGAGTTGTAGCAGGGATGAGGAGAATCCCAGTCCCTGAGAAGCCTTAATCATCCCAAAAATGTCCAGGTCCACTGAAGGTTGTCCTTGGGCTCGCTTGTCCAAAAGTGTGGGACAAAAATATGCAGGCCAGAGGGGTCCACAAGTGTATGCCTGACCCCAAGGACAAAGGCAAGGGAAAGATGAAGGACTAGTGGGTTGGTTAGGTTGTTTAGTTGTGGGCTTCTTTTGTATGGTTTTGAAAACTTCCTTGTAATCTGTCCATCATGAATAAAATCTCTATTTTCTGTCTGTTTATCCATACTACTGATATGTTCTAAGATCATCAGCAGAATCTCATATGTACTTTGTCCATCTGTAGAATTAGAAGCCTGCAAAACAAACACTAAAAATAGAACACAAAAAAACAAACTTCAAACAAATAATGGTTAGTCTAACTAAAATTAAACCTGAAAAACAAAGTTAGTAAACAAAATCATAAGAAAATACAGAATTTACAACATTAATCCTCCTTGAGGCATATGCCTCCCCTAAAAAAAAGCATTCAGGGGTTAACCATCTCAATATGGACAACTAAGCAATTAAACCTAGGTCCATCAAAAGCCTTTGTTAATAAATCAGCCACATTGTCATCAGTATGAATTTTAAGCACCTGAATTAACTGTTTCTCATTTGCATCCCTAATAAAATGGTGCCTAATTTCAATATGCTTTGTTCTTTGATGAAATACTGGGTTTTTAACAAATGACATTGTACTTTGGTTATCAATATAGATTTTAGTGTTCATAAAATTGAACCCATAATCAAGCATCTGATTTTGTATCCAAAGTCTACAACAATTAGCAGCAGCAACATACTCTGCTTCAGTAGATGAGGTAGCCACAATGGTTTGCTTCTTGCATTGCCAAGAAATTAACCTTCTGCCAAGGAATTGACAACCTCCTGTAGTGGACTTCCTATCTAGGTTAGCACCAACATAATCATTGTCACTATAAGCTTCCAACACAAATGAAGATTCTCTTGGGTACCAAAGACCCAACTTAGGTTGGCCTTTAAGATACTTGAAAATTTTCTTTACTGCATTCAAATAGGAAGTCAATGGAGTTACTTGATGTCTAGAACAAGCACTGACTGCAAATGTGATGTCAGGCCTTGAAGCTGTTAAGTACATCAGTGAACCAATCATAGATCTGTAGAGGTGAACATTCACATCTTTATCTGGTTCATTATGATTCTTAGGCTTTGGAGGTTCATAAGGGGTAGTTGCAGTCCTCAAATTCTCAAAGTCAAATTTCTTGAGAATATCTCTCATATACTTCTCCTGATGGATGAAGATCCCTTCAGGCTGTTGCTTTACTTGTAACCCCAAGAAAAAGGTAAGCTCCCCCAGAACACTCATTTGAAACTCACTCTTCATTAAGGTCTCAAACTCTCTACAAAAAGCTTCCTTTGTGGAACCAAAAATGATATCATCCACATAAACTTGGACAAGAATTATGTCTCTAGAATTCTTTTTGATGAAGAGAGTTTTATCAATTTCTCTTCTTCTATAACCATGCTCCAAGAGGAAGGTTGACAATCTTGCATACCAGGCTCTAGGAGCTTGATGAAGCCCATAAAGTGCTTTCACAACCTTATATACCTTATTTGGATTCTGTGGGTCTTCAAATCCTTTAGGTTGAGTAACATACACTTCCTCTTCAATCTTGCCATAGAGAAAGGAACTTTTCACATCCATTTGATAAACCACAAATCCCATGTAAGAAGCAAAGGCCAGAAATAGTCTAATGGCCTCAACCCTTGCTACAGGTGCAAATACCTCATCATAATTTATGCCGTCTTCTTGTCTAAAATCCTGAGCAACCAACCTTGCCTTGTTTCTGACCACAATACCTCTAGCATCCATTTTATTTTTCAGAATCCACTTGGTCCCAATAGCAATCTTTCCTGCAGGCAGATCAACAAGTACCCATATATCTTGATTCTTGAATTGTTGCCTTTCTTCCTGCATTGCTTCTACCCAACTAGGATCACTGAGTGCTTGTGCAATGCTGGTCGGTTCAACTTGAGATAGGAAACAAGCAAACATACAATGTTGCTGATATGTATGATTGTCCCTTTTCTGATTAGTGATGTAAGTGATAAAAGCACATTCTCCAAACTGTGTCTTTTTCACCGTACTCCTTGTTTGAACCGTGGCATTGGGATCACCAAGAATATTGGATTGAGGATGAATAGTGTTTATCCTCTTAGTAGGATTAGGGTTAACTTCAACAGTAGACTGAAGATTGGTCAGAGTTGGAGCAAAATCATCATCATATGAAGAAGATTCGAAAATGCCAGCATTTTGTTGATGATTGCCAAGGTCTGTGGGGCTTGGAAACCTTGTAAAAGGTTCATCAAAGCTTGTGGATGGATTAGTAGGAGTAGTGGAACGAACAGCAGAAACAGGTACTTCAGCAGAAATACGATCAGTAGAACTGACATCAACAACAACAATAGGGGAGCTATCAGCAGAACCATGATCAGCAGAATCCATGTTCCTGCTGTTGTTAAGAGCAGCTTGTCGCAGTAGTGCCTCGGTATTTTTAGCAAAATCAAGACCAAGCCTCTCAGCTTCTTCATTTTCTGCATGTTCTTGCTTTTTAAGCCTAGCAAGATCTTATGCATAAGTTGAATCATCCACACCAGAAGCAGCTTTGTCATGAGAACCTGCAATGTTAGTAGGAAGAGAAGAAACAACAATGGTTGGTTCATCACACTCTTAGTCATAGTCTGAGTCATCATCCAGGGTTCCTGCATTGTTAGTTGGTAACTCTTGTGTACCTACATATTAGTTAGTTTTGAACCTAGTATAACCCAAATGATCTGTTAAGTAGTCAAGGTCAAAATACCAATCATGACCTTTACCCTGAACATTAGGTTTCTCTTCCAAAAATCTCAGGTTAAGAGTTTCCTTAATCTTCTTAGCAGTCAAATTGTATACCATGTAAGCCTTACTATGAGCTGAATATCCAACTATATACCCCTCATCAACCTTCCCTTCAAACTTTCCTAGATGATCACTTCTATTCAAAATGGTCACATGACATCCAAAAGGCCTGAAGTAGATAATGGTAGGAATCTTCCCAGTCAAAAGTTCATAGGGTGTCTTTTTGTGTGGTCTAGTAATTGAAACCCTATTCATCACATAACAAGCAGTGCTTACTGCTTCAGTCCAAAACATAGTGGGAAGTTTAGAGTCAGCTAGCATAGATCTTGCTACCTCTATCAGGGTTCTATTCTTTCTTTCAGCAATTCCATTTTGTTGTGGAGTTTTGGCATTACTATAATCCCTTTTGATTCCCTTAGTCCCACAGAGTTCAATCAAGTTAGCATTTTTGAACTCTGTCCTATTATCACACCTGATACTTTTAACCTTTTTGTTCAATTGATTTTCAACCAGGGCTATAAATTCTTTAAGAGTTTGAAAGGTTTGATCTTTAGTGCTCAAAAAGAATACCCAACAAAACCTGCTGTAGTCATCAGTGATCACCAGGCAGAAGTACTTATGGTTAATACTTCTGATGGAAGTTGGAGCAAAGAGATCCATATGTAGCAACTGAAGAGGTTCTGAAATAGTGCTTACTGCAGTAATGGCTTTGTATGAAGCCTTGTGTTGCTTCCCTTTATTGCAGGCAATACAGTTGTGCTCATTGGTGAAGACTTTGGAAGGAAGTCCATGGACCAATCCATGTTTAGCTTGCTTATTGATGTTTTTGTAGTTCACATGTGCCATTCTTCTGTGCCATTTAGTAGACTCATCTAAGGATGCTTTTGCCACCAAGCATGCTATATCAACTTCAGGTTGGACAGTATTCAAGTTGAATGTGTAGAGATTGTAAGTTCTTGGGACTCTTAGCAAAACAAGACTTTCATCAGGTAACTTAAAGTTTTCTGAAAGCACAAGGCAGTCCTTCTTAGTGAACAAAACATTATTCTTCTTGTCACAGATCTGAGAAACTGAGAACAAGTTGAAGTTTTGTAGCTCCTTCACATAGTAAACATTCTCAAAGTCCACCTTGGGAGTCCTAATGGTTCCTTTCCCTGTGATTATTCCAACTTCTCCTCCAAATGTTACTGTGCCTCCATTAATGGGCACAAAGTCATGCAACTTGTCTTGGTTCCCGACATGCTTCTAGAACACCCACTATCAAGAATGCCTACTTCTTTACTCCTAAGAGGATGATCCTACAACAACAAAATATACAACAACATTAGTTTCCAAAGAGAGACTCAAGTCATAAATGACTTGAGCCTGCCTTGTGGATCATTAGAGTGAAGCCATGTAGATGAATGAGATCCACCATTGTTCTTGGACCCTCTGTGAGTAAATGGTCTATTATTTCTCCAAGAACAACCTGCTGAGGGCTTAACAACAGAATCCCAGTATGCCCCTCCCATATACCTTGGGTCATAAAAACCAGGCCAATAACCATTCTGAAAGAAATGATTATTATGTCTAAAAAATGGTCTAGCAACATGTTTGTTCCAGCCAGCAGAAAAAGGCCTACCAGCAGAAACTGATCCACCAGTAGAAACTGGCTTATCAGCAGGAACTGATTTGGGTCTGCTGGTGGTGTGTGTTGCCTGTGGGACATATGGTCTAGGTCTCATTTGGTCAGAATAAACGCCTATTCTCTTCTCATGAAAGTCACAATCTTTAATAAGATGAAATTTACTACCACAAACAAAACATTTCTTCTTTCTAGAAGATTCATTCAAAACAAAAGATGTCTTATTACACACCAAGTCATTCAAACCAATACTAGAAACTGAATTGTTTTGCAAAGACTGAAAAGAATTGTTTTTCAGAGAAGTAAAAGATAAGTCTTCAAGAGAAGCTGTCTTTGAAGGGACTTCATCAGCAGTAACTCTAGAGAAGTCAACAGACTTGCAAGAAGACTTGGGTGAGAGCTTGGGTGAGTCTGACTTGACACTGGAATCACAACTGGCATAGCTAGTGGTATTGGTCTCTGATGTCTTGTCACTGAAAGAACAAGATACAAATTCATTAGAATTATTGCTAGAGACACTGCTAGAGTCAAGGGAGTCAGTAGACCTATTGCCAGTTTTCATTAGTGATTCAACTACGTCTAGATGGTGTGAGGTGGGCATAAAGGTTCCTGTAATGGTGGGAGAAGCAGTGTGCATCTCTCCCTCTTTAACAAACTTTACAGGAGTTTGAAATTGCAGAGGTGGTTCAGGGTCACAAATACTAGGTTCATTAGGGTCATAGACCTCATCAGGTCCAATATAGTCTCCATACCCTAATGCTCTTCTAGACCTAGTGGACTGACAACTATCAATGATTCTATAAAGACTTTTAGCCCCTTGTTACCACTTCATGCGACCTGCAACTTTATTATCAAACTTAACCTGCAACTCTTGTTTTTCTAAATCAACTTTAGCTTTTTCTTTTTCAGAGAACTTCAACAAATTACCAGTATTCTCTAAGTCTCTTTTTAACACCCTAATTTTCTCTTCATATGCTAATTGATTCTGTTGAAACCAAACCTTTTGTTGCTCTAGTGTTCTAACTGCTTCCTTATAGGTTTGAGCCTGAATATAGCATTCTTTATATTTTGGTTCCATTTCATCATAAGATTCTTTAAGTGCAGCATATTTTTTATCACAACCAAAAACACAATTAGGTACATGAGATAAGATGCCCATGAAGGCAAATTCTTCATCACAGCCTGCCAGGTAAGAGTATTGCTGAGAAGCACTGCTTTCATCATCTTCAGTATCATGCTCCTTCCAATCAATGCAAGAATCCACAGTTGTTACCAAAGCCTTTGAATTGCCAAATTCCAACTCCTTCTGCTTGTAGGCTGAATACCTTGTGCTGTCTTCAGTCTTCTTTGCAGTACACTCTGTAGAAAAATGGCCTATCTCACCACATGAGTAACACTTGACCTTTCTCCTATCAAACCTAGATGGATCCCTTCCTCTGAGATTGAGCTTTCTACCAGCTTTCTTATCAAACCTTCTGACTTTAACAGTAAGCATAACCATCTGCCACTTTAGATCCATCTCTTCCAGATCCAACATGTCAACTTGCTCAAAATCTTCATAAGCCAGTTGCTGTTGTTGTTCATAGTCAGCAACAAACGAATGAAGCACATCCTCTACCAAACTACCGGATTGTGGATGATTCTTTAGACCAGTAGAGGTGTAGGAAGATGAGGAAGAACTTGGACTTGCAGCATGTGTCATCCTGTTTGAAGTAGTGCTTACAAAGGCTGAGTTTGTAGGAGTTGTTGAATAAGTCGAGTGCCCCTTGATATCAAGCTCAAGACTTCTAAGCTTGTTATACAGATCATCAAAAGAGAGATAGTCCAGTCCACCTTTGGTTTTTAGTGCAATACTGAACTGGGACCAAGAAGGAGGTAAAGCTCTTAGAAACTTGGAATTGCATTCTTGTCAGGCTTGGCGTTTAGCTGGTTCAACTGACTCAAGATCTTTTGAAATCTGTCATACCCCTTGTGTATACCTTCCTCCTCTGAGATCTTGAATTCCTGAAACTCCTGCCTGAGCATGGACTTTCTCATTCTCTTAGACTCATCATTGCCCCCAAACATTGCTTTAATTGCCAACCAGATATCTTTGGCATCATCAAGGTAGTGAAAGTCTCCCATATGATCATCTGGGATAGCTTGAAGCAAGATGGTTCTTGCCTTATTTTCTCTTTGGACGGCAATAACTTCCTCAGCAGTAGCAGGAGGAAAGATGGTAATTTTACCATCAGGGTCTTTTCCAGTCTTCTTCAGACTATTGCCATTTAGGATCACATTCCAGAGATTAAAATCACTATTAGTTATCCAATTCTGCATCTTCATTGCCCATATCTCGTATTCATCCTTCTTGAGATATGGGAACTTTGCATTGCTGCTGGTGAGAGTAAGCTGCTGAAGTTGTTGTGTCAGAGCATTGTTTGGTTGAGTGACCTCTGTTGCATCAGATGCTGCATCTGACATTGTTTAAGGGTGAAAGAGTGTTGAAGAAAAGTTGTTCATTGTTTACAGAGACTCTCCTGTGGCTCTGATACCACTTGTAGGATCTACTCCTTGATAGATCTTTGAGCCAATGGATCGATAGATTGCCAATGTAATCAAAATCTATACTATATGGAAAATCTCTGTATACTTGTATCTATGCGGAATTTAAACACAAGTAATATGAACACAATATACTAATAATGCTTTGATCCTCTATGGATCTTTTATAAATCACTAAAGATTGAAAACGTATATCAAAACATACATCCGGGTTAGAACTGGCAAATTGGATACCTGTTAGGACCTGTTAAGGGAAAAAATGTACTATGCAATTTTTTTTATTTTTTAAAATAATTGTTTTTAGTATTCTAGGGTTCAATATTTAACTTTTTTGATACATAAAACGTATAACTGTCATACTCAAACCACCAAAACCAAGTGTTAAACGAGTCATTTTCATGTTTGAAACTTATGTTATTCGCACGCTCCGAACCAGTTAAGACCTGTTAATACACGATTTGCAAGCTCTAGTCCGGGTGTTCCTTTTATACTACAAGGAACCCTAACCTCTCTTACAAGAAAACGTGAAATCCAAGACTATAAAATATATTATACATCTTGTCCTAAAATAAACTAAATATTTCCCACAGATTAACTAAATTAGTAGAATATCTCTATCAGCCGAAACCAGATCATCAGCAGAAACTATTAACGCATCAGCAGGAACCTGTCAGCAGTATCCATCAGCAGAAACTATCTTCTGACTTCAATAATTCCTAACACGGTCTTTGGAGACTCTTTCGATCGCTGTCTTGCTAACCTCGAAAGAATGCTCAAACGTTGTGAGGAGACTGTTGGGTCACTGAATTCCCCAATCTTCTTCTAACAAGGATTTGAACGTAAAATAACCTAAGTGTAAACAAGTCACTGAGTGAACAGTAACTCAGTGAGTCATCTTCAGGATGCTTAGACCGAGCCTAAGAAGAAAGGTTCTCCATTCAGTGAGGCGGAACTCAGTGAAGTGTGATCTAAGCCAAGAAGAAGGTGATAGGTTCAGTGAGGATGACAATAACTCACTGAACCCCAAGACTCCTCAACAACTTCATGGTACTGAAGACTGATGACTAGAAGACTGAAGTTTTGGGGGGACTGGGCGGGAAAGTTTGATCTGTTTCACTAAAGTGCTTTATCACTTTAAGGTCAAACTTTCCTCAAATGGTTAAAACCAGGCTGTCATCAGAAAGTGCCTTTTGGACTTAACCCAAAGAAGTTTCCCTTGCCAGAGAATAAAATCTATCAAGATTTTATTGAGGAACACTTAGGTCCATTGTATAATAGGGTTGTTCACATTTGTGTATAAATAGGTAGCATAAGAGAGGAGTAAAAGTTGACAAGTTTGTGCAATTAATGCAAAGCATTCACAAACCACTTTTACTCCTCCAAAGAACAACATAACCCCTGAGATAGTTCAGTGGGTCCTGAAAGTTGTCACTCAACATAGTTTGAGTTTAGTGAGGAGTCAATACCACACTTGTCGTTTTCAATCCCAAGTGTTATTCCGCAAACACTTGGGTACGATTCTTTTTGATTAACTTCTAATAAAGAATTAAACGTTGAAAAATATTGTCTCTTATGTTTACGGTGCTTTATTGTTAATCATTTATACATCTTTGTTAAAAGTCATACAACTTGGTTACTTTAGCTTTTTAGTTACTGTTAACCAAGTAAAGAGGGACCAACAAGGGGTATCAGAGCCTCTGATTTGTAAAACTTAAACCTGTTTTCAAAACTTAAGAGTGCTCAAGTTTTTAAAATCAAGATCCCACTATGACTGACATAGATGTTCCCCAACTTGTCGACAAAAAAGGTGGAAGTTATTCAGCAACTGCCCCTCGACTAGAAGTTGGCAAATTTAATAAGTGGAAAAGGCGAATGCTTTGCTACTTAACTGGGATGGAACCATATCACATTAAGTTGATTAATGATGGTCCATATGTCCCAACAACTGCCCAAGGTTTAATTAAACCTGAAGCTCAGTGGACCCTAGATGAAAGGAGGGTGGTCAATCAAGACCAGCGCCTGAAAAGCATCATTATATCATGCCTTCCTGATGATATAATGGAATCACTGATCAACTGTCCCACTGCCCAGCAGACATGGACTGACCTGGTTCATAGCTATGAAGAGCCTTCTGATACCAAAGAGAATAGAATCATGGACCGGAAGCTTGAATTCAATACCTTCAGGGCCAAGGATTCTGAAAGTCTCTCTGAGACTTATACTCGGTATAAGACCCTCCTGAATGAGCTGACCAATGATGGTGTTATACTGTCAAAACATGAGATCAATGTTGGTTTTGTCAATAGTCTCCCTGAGAAGTGGTTAAATTTCTCTCAGGGATTGAGAAATGCAAACCACATACAGAACCTTGAGCTCCCTTCCATCTATGGGAAGTTTGTCTATGAAGACAATCTTATCACCAGGAGATACCCTGGTAAAGCTCAGGAGACCAAAAAGGCCTTGACAATTTCACCCATATCAACTGCTTTCTATTCAAAAGGTGTTGTGCAGGATTTTCAGGATGGATCTGATGATGAGGTTGACCAAAGAACCAGTGAGGAGTACCTAAATGATCTTCAAATTGAATTTCATGAAAGAGCATTCCTTGCTAATTCAAAAAGGTTTTTTAAGAAAAACAAATTCCCTTCTTCAAAAGCAAATGAAAACACTGAATGTTTTAAATGTGGAAAAATGGGCCATTTTGCTAAAGATTGTTTTTCAAAAACAACCTCAGAACCATCCTTCAAATTTTCAAGAAATAACTCTTTTTCAGGACCCAGCAAATTTCAACCAAAAATGCTTCAGTCTAGTCAAAGATTTGAAAAAGTCTCTCAAATTGATTTTGAAGCCAAGTACAGAAAGGCAAAAGCTAAACTTGCCCTTCTTGAAGAACTTAAGAAAGAAAAGGAAATTATTTGGAAATGGACTCAGAAAAACCCCAAACTTTATGAAACACTGAGTCTCACACCCAGCTCCAAAAAGGCTGGTTTGGGTGATGATCAACTCACTGAAGCTTCTGGGGAGAGTAGCCATTCAACAACTTTTCTGTCAACTAACATACTCTCTAGCAAAGAACTTGCTTCTAAACCCAGTGATTGGATTGAAAGAAACAATCCTGATAGTAAAATGCCAAAATTTAATACTGGAAACTGGAGCCTGAAAGTCAGGCTATCAAGGAGCTGCTAGGAGTCACTGATGAACTTAGTCCTACTGAGTCCATCACTGAGTCTAAGTCTGATTCACCACTCCCTCCACTGAAACAACTTCAGGGAGCGGAACGCAATTCTGACCTTGCACCATTAGTCTATCAACCACATTCTCCCAAAGAGAAATCAGGGTTAGGAAAAACTATTTTGAAAAGAACTACTCCTGCACCCACTGAACACCAAAAACCTTCAGTACCCACTGAAGTGAAGCATGAAAGCACTGATTCAAAGGTTGATCAGCTTACTGAACTTGTCAGGATGCTGAGTGAGAAAATTTAGTCTACTGAGAAAAACTCTGACTCAAATTCTACTAAGCCCTCAGTATCCTCAAGTTCTTCCAAACCAAAAACCACACCCAGACCTGGGAGATGTGAACTATGCAATTATCCAAATCACAGCACTGATAAATGCTACAGAGTCCTGTTTTGCATGATATGCAAACAAGAGGACCACAGAACCTGTGATCACATTTCCCACACTGCTTCTTTAAAAGCAAGAGGTCTATACAAAAACCAAGGCTATCAGTATGCCACTCCTTCCAAACAAAGACTGAAGGCTAAGCCTTTCTCGCCATGTCCTCACTGTGGTTTCAATGATCATCTTCCTGATGATTGTATGATGAAAAATTGCTGTGACATCTGTGGAGATCCCTCCCATGAAACCAGGGGACATGACAAAGTTATTCAGTCCAGAAGGAAAAACCAGACCAACACTTCTCAGTCACCTGAGGCATCATCCTCCACAAAATGTAAAACATGTGGAAGCTCAGGTCACACAACTTCAGACCATGATTCATTAACTGAGTTAAAAAAGTCCCTGAGGACTAAGCCCACTAGAAAGTGGGTCAACAAGAAAAACTAACCCAGTTTACTGTTTGTGCAGAAACACATCAAGGATCCTACTTGGCATCTAGACAGTGGATGCTCCAGAAGTACGACTGGTGTGAAAAGTTTTCTGCACAAATATGTGGAAGAATCAGGACCCAAAGTAGTATTTGGTGATAACTCATCAGCTCCCACTGAAGGTTATGGTTCAGTAAACTGCAATGGTATGGTTTTTACAAGAATAGATTATGTTAATGGTCTCAAGTACAACCTGATAAGTGTTTCCCAACTATGTGATGCCAAATACATAGTTCAGTTTGATGACAAGAGAGGGACCATCTTTAATGCCAATAAGGAAGTTGTGTTGATTGCCCCTAGGAGGGATGAGGTATATGCCCTTGACATGTCATCCCTGACTCAGAATGGGACTTGTCTATTCTCAAAGGCAAGTGAGACAATCAACTGGCTATGGCATAGGAGACTCTCTCATCTCAACTTCAAGAGCATCAACAACCTGGCCAAACAGAACAAAGTTCTGGGCCTTCCATCCCTGGTGTATACCAAAGACAAGCCTTGTTCTGCTTGTGAAAAAGGAAAACACCACAGGGCATCATTCAAAACCAAACAAACCTTTTCCATCAAAAGCTGCCTACATCTTCTTTATATGGACCTTTTTGGACCTGTCAGTCCAATGTACATTCACCATGAGAAGTATACTCTGGTCATAGTGGATGAATACTCAAGATATACTTGGGTTTACTTCCTGACCAAAAAGAGTCAGGCAGCTGAAACCATCATGTCATTTGTCAGGAACATTGAAAATCAAAATGATGTCAAAGTTAAACAGATCAGGACTGACAATGGCACTGAATTCAAAAACCAAGACCTTGAGTGTTTTTGTGATGAGAAAGGAATTTCTCAAAATTTCACTTCTCCCTATACTCCTGAACAAAATGGAGTAGCTGAAAGGAGAAATAGAACACTCATTGAGGCATCAAGAACAATGTTAAATGGCTCAGTCCTCTCAAAACATTTTTGGACTGAGGCAGTTAAAACAGCCTGCTACACTCAAAATAGGTCAATCATTGTGAAAAGGCACAATAAGACTCCTTATGAGATATTCAAAGGAAGGATTCCTGGCATCAGCTACTTTCATGTATTTGGGTGTCCTGTGTTTATACATAATCACAAGGATCACTTGGGTAAATTTGATGCCAAAGCTGATGATGGATACTTCCTGGGATATTCCCTGGTTTCTAAAGCCTTCAGGGTGTTCAACACAAGGAGACAACAAACTGAGGAAACTTACCACATTACTGGTGATGAGAGCACTGAATCCATCAGGTTCTCAAATTCCTCAGTAGAAGAAATTGATATTGATGACTCATCAAGGTATCCTCCTGATGAGTATCATCCTGAGAAGAATCCCTCAACCCAATACCAAGCTGATGCTGACGTCTCCTATTACATCATCCCTCACAACCTACCCCAACCACCTATCAGTGAGTTCATTGAAACTCAGCATGTCTCAAATGAGACTGAAACCACTGAACAAATTGTTCATGAACCCTCAGAGCAAATTGTTCCTACAGAAGTCACTGAAGCACATAATGATGAGTCACCTCATGTTCCTGAGTCTGAACTTAATCAGGCTCCTTCAAGCTCAAATTCTTATCCCAAACCTCAGGATAGCTGGACTAGATCCAAAATCATTGAGCTTGTGAACATCATTGGTGAACCCACTGAAGGCATGCTCACAAGAAGCAAGGCTGCTAAACTCAAGGCCGCCACTGCCAATATATGTCTTTATGCTGACTATCTCTCAGAGATTGAGCCTAAAAATGTCAAAGAAGCCCTGACTTATGAAAGTTGGGTTCAGGCCATGAGAGATGAATTGGAATAATTTGACAGAAATGATGTCATGACCCTTGTTGAATGCCCCCAGGGTGTTTTAATCATTGGTATGAAATGGGTCTTTAAAAAAAGACCGATGAGAATGGCACAGTCATCAAAAACAAAGCAAGACTGGTTGCCAAAGGATATAATAAACAGGAAGGTATAGACTATGAGGAAACCTTTGCACCTGTTGCTAGAATGGAAGCCATCAGGATCTTCCTTGCCTATGCAACTTACATGAACTTTAAAGTTTACCAAATGGATGTTAAAAGTGCATTCCTGAATGGTAACATCAAAGAAGATGTTTATGTGCAACAGCCTCCTGGTTTCGAAAGTAGTGAATACCCCAACCATGTCTACAAGCTTAACAAAGCCCTTTATGGACTGAAACAAGCACCCAGGGCATGGTATGAAACTCTTTCAGGCTTCCTGATCCAAAACAAGTTTGTCAGAGGAAAGATCGACAACACACTGTTCATCTACAGAACAAAGAGTGATGTCATTCTTGTCCAAGTATATGTTGATGACATCATCTTTGGCTCAACAAGTTACAAACTTTGCAAACAGTTTGAGAAACTGATGACCACAAAGTTTGAAATGAGCATGATGGGTGAACTCACATACTTTCTTGAACTTTAAATTAAACAAACTGAAAAAGGAATATCCATTTGCCAAGAAAAATACCTCAGGAACCTACTAAAGAAGTATGAGCTCACTGACTGCTCCTCAGTAAAGACTCCAATGGTTCCTCCAAACAACCTTGGCCCTGATCTCACTGGAAAATCAGTGAATCAAACCCAATACAGAGGAATGATTGGCTCCCTGATGTACTTACTTGCCTCAAGGCCTGATATCCAATTCTCAGTCTGCCTATGTGCAAGATACCAGGCTGACCCTAAAGAATCACATCTCACTGCTGTCAAGAGAATCATCAGGTACCTGAAGGGTACTCCAAACCTTGGTTTGTATTACCCAAAATGTTCATGATTTGATCTCAAAGGGTACACTGACTCTGACTATGCAGGATGTAATATGGATAGGAAAAGTACTTCAGGATCCTGCCAATTTCTTGGTGGTAAACTTGTGTGTTGGAGTACAAAGAAACAACAGTCAGTGGCCATGTCCTCAGCTGAAGCTGAATATATGGCTGCTGCAGGATGTTGTGCAAATGTACTATGGATGAAGAGCCAACTGAGTGACTATGGCATTCAGTATAAGATGGTACCTATCTTTTGTGATAATACAAGTGCCATAGCCATCTCAAACAATCCAGTACTTCATCAAAGAACCAAACACATTGACATCAGATACCACTTCATCAGGGACCACATCACTAATGGAGAAATTGAACTACATTTCATTCCCACTGAATATCAGCTAGCTGATATATTCACAAAACCTTTGGATGAACCCACTTTCACAAGATTGAAAACTGAATTGGGCATGTTGGACATAGTATCAGGAAACTGATCAAAAGTGTTCCAACCTGATGTAAATTCTCTAGGTCCCTGATCACACCCCTCCTGAAAAACTCATTTTTTTCAAATGAAAATTCATTCAGGGGGCTCAGGATGAAGAATGGCATTGAATACCCTAACTAAATGCTCTAAGTACTTAATTAGTTAATGTCCCAGGTAGGTAACTGAATCCTATTTAATATAGGAATATATGTCACTTACACAACTGGCATCCACTCCTTGGGCCCCCACATCTCTCTCACCAAACACCACTGAGCATTAAATGCTCCCTCACACACAAAAGTTGTGATGATTTTTTCTCTGCAAAAGTGCATTGTTTCACAACTGTTCACCCATGATGTGAGAGAAAATAGGGGTAATGGGAATCGTGATATTTAATGCGGATATCAAACCAACATTATTATGCCGTTTTGGTTGAATAATTAAACCTTTGGTATCTGCAACATCACTACCCTAATTCCCACCCTATAAATACCCCCACAAAGAAGAACAAACACACACGCTTTTAAAAATCTTAACAAAACTCTTGCAAAATTATTTCAAGAACTCTTGCTTTTAAAATCTGTGTGTGCTTCTTCTTTATTCAAAACCAGACCTTTTTATCAAACTAAAATGACATCTTCAAAGGTCATAAAATACGCACCCAATGTGGAATTCCAAATGGAAAGCGTAGACCTCACCAAAAACAATGTGGTAGGGAACTTTGCCTACCCTGAAGGGTTCCCTGAATACAGGGATGTGGTGAAGTTCCTACAAAACTGTTTTCTCACCACCACATTCACAAAGACCCCCTCAGTCATCTATCATGACTACTTGAGGGAATTTTGGTGCACAGTGGTGGTTGAAAACCCTGATGCGCCAAAGGAGGCCAAAATCAAGTTCTCAGTGAAGAATGGGACTAAGTCCCTTATTCTTGACTACAAAACCTTTGTCAAAGCCACTGGACTTGACTACACTGAGACTTTTGTAGCCCCACCTACTGAAGAGGAAGTTAAACAACTCCTCTTAGAACTAGGGCCCTATGATAAACATCATCCTGATGTTACTCCAGGGGCCCTACTGAACAAAGCCCCCATCATCAAAACATGGTTCCCTGCCCCTTGGAGGATCCTGATGACATTTGTAATTCAGGTCCTTGGGGGAAATAAGTCCTCAACTGAGCAACTAAACACTACTCAATCAATGATAGTGTACTATCTCATTGAGGGTAAAAAGATTGACCTTGGAGAAATTATCTTCAGGGACCTCATAGGCAAATTGGGTGGGAAGTCTAGGCAAAAACACATGTCTTACCCTAGATTCATTTCCTGTGCCCTGAATGACCTACTAGGGTCTGAGTATATCAATCCTGACATTGTCGGCTTTGAACCTGATGTCTTACATAAGGCAAACTACTCACGTGACCCTAATGAGGTAACACCTGTCGCCCTGACCACATACATGCTGACTGCTATCCAGGGTGACAACATTGTTTCACCAATTCCCTCTCCCACCAAAAAGGTGAAGAGGAAGAAGGGACAGGGGTCCAGGAAGGTGGCTCAACCCAAGCCGCTCGCCACTGAGACCTTTGCCCCTAAGCCTGACAATAGGGGGCAACAACAACAGACCCTGACTGCTGACACCATCAGGATCATTAGCCAATCTTTGGCCACAAAACAAAGGCCAATTGAGGGAACTGAGACATCACACTCAGTGTCCTCGGGCGAACCCGTTCCCAAAGGCCCTGCTGGCATAAACAAGTCAGTGGGGTTGGAACCAACTAAACCTTCACATCCTGCTAAAGACTCTGGCAAATCACAACCAGAGTATCAGGGAGTAAGGGGTCCTATACCCTCGGTGGGGCAGCACTACTCCACTGAGACGGGGACCCATAAACATTCACATCTTGCCAAAGGCTCGGGTAAATCACAACCCAAGCAACAGGGAGTTCTCGCCCCTAAATCTTCGACAAGCCAGCACAAGCCTGTTGGAAAGGGGGGCATAACCACTCAGGTGCCTGATGAGGACATTCGCAAATCAAAGTTTTTGTCTGAGGGTACAAAAACTCATCCCAAAGACTCAGAGGGAAACATACAACCCGATGATAGGGACACAACATTCACGGCTCCTCGTGATGGCACTGAGAAACACCCATCAGTGCCTGAAGGGGTCATGGGGGATAAAGATTTAGAGGGACAAATGCCACCCGCTGATATGGAACCCACAACCAACCCCGAAGGTGCGCATAACTCGGGAACTGACCCTAAGGACCAGGTAGATAAAACCCAATCTACCGGATTTGAGGGGTCAGGACATGGCCAAAACGAAGGCAAGTCTTCTTATGATGAATTCAAGCAGTTTTGAAGCTAAGCCGGATTTGAAGCTCAGGCAGTTTTGTACTCTGATGATGAATTCAACAGTGATGAGGAAGTTTTTAAGGCCGGAGATGACATGGAGCTTGAGGAGACAGTCCCTGAACCAATTCCTCAGTCTCCTCAATCTTCTAACCATGACGATGCTGACACACATTCTGAGCCAGAGTCCTCAGGAGACGATCAGGCTCCTCTCACTGTGAAAACCTTCACCAAATTCATCAAAAAGATTACTAACATTTTGTACAGGGGGATCATTGCTGAGGTCTTTGACATGCACACTGAACAGGCGGTTCACTATCATAATCTCAAAGATGCTGTCGAAGACTTCGATGAAGATGTCAGGGAACAACATGCCTCAGTTAACCACTCCCTGACACAGATGATCACTCGCCTGAATCAGTTTTTGATAACCCTCAACCAGCTGAATGTAGGGGTTCAGTCGGTTCAAGAATCAGTCAATGATGATCCTGAACTCACCAGGAAGCTACTTCAGGCATCTGAGACGTATCAGGTATACTCAGTGGCCCTCACTGAGTTACTTGACTTGCTAAAGGGTTCTAATCTTCAGGGTCTCACCACTACTGTGGAGTCTCTCAAATCTTCCTTCATCAAAATGGAAGAATCAGTGACAACTCAGTCCCAAAGGTCTACTTCTCTGGCATGGACCTTGGGATCTAGGATGACAGCTCTTGAACAAGCACATGCTACACTTGACTCCAGGGTGTCCATCATTCAGCAGGATACTCAGGAGATCAAGTCTATGGTGACTGAAATCTTTCAAGCTTTCAAGGGATCATCTACTTCTTCTTCAGTACATCCAACACTTGCCATCACTGACACTCAGGCAAATGTTGAGGGGGAGAATGCTACTGAAGCCCCTAATACTGTTGAACAAGAAGCTGGACAGCCCTCTCACACTGAGGGGGAGCATGTCACTGAAGCCACACCAATCACTGAAGTTCCACCACAGGAGGAACCAGTCTCCTCTACTCTCGGACAGGACAGAGGCAAAAGTATTGCTACCACCTCTAGTCCTGAAATTGTGCTCAAGCCAGCCTCAACCTTGGTCAGATTTGACCCTGACGCACCTATCAGAGTCCCGTTTGAAATCAATGGAGTAGTACATCATCTCACTCATGACGAAATTCAAGCTCACATGGAAAGGACTGAGACACTACTAAAGGTGGCTGAAGAAGAGAGAATGAGCAAGCCTGCTCTCATTAAGGTTGTTCATGAGGAAGCTGAAAAGATTGGTTTGGATACTAAGACACTAGCAACTGTACAAATTGGTGCAGCCTTTAAAAAGGCTCAGGAAGAAGAGCTAAATGCTCTCAAAAAGGAAAGGGAAAACAAGCTCAGGAAGGACGCTCAAATCAGAAAACACAGGATCGAAAAGTATACTTGGGTGATGAAAGAAAGGTTAAGACCTGAAACCATCACTGACATTCAAATCCACAGAAACACCGATCCTGCAATGGTCACCGTCTTCAGGGGACGTGGTAAAAGAATACTTGACGTCCATAAGCCTTTCAAGTTTGCTGACTTTGGCATCACTGAGCTTGATGAGCTTCGTTCTATCATTGCCAAAAAGAACAATGTTGTGGTTCCTAAACTTCTTGAATCACTGAAGGAAAGGTACGACAGACTGAGAGCAATGCCTGAAGCTCTTAACATTCCCTCTCTTTTTCCTGACTCAGCAAAAGAGACTGCTCCATCTAAGGCTTCCAAGAGGAAAAGGAAGTAAATTCAGATGGAGCCTGAGATCAAAGTACCAGGGTTAGAGTGTGACAGGTCGCTTCCTAAAGGGATCACGTTCGTAAACAATGCGGTCCTTGAAGCTCCTGAAAGAGGCTTATGCTTCACTGATGAGTATGGAAGCCTGGCTTTCCAAAGGTGGTCTGATATGGATAAGGCAGGAATCAAAGCAATGCTCATGTACCTCATGTTGACGTCCCCCATCAAGAGTGATGAGAACAAAAGATTCTGCCAGGACTTGGAAGCAATGATCAATGAACATCCTGAAAGACACCGACTCAGATCAAAGAAAACAAAGCTTGAAAACCTTGGATACCACCTGAACATCTGATCTGCAACAACTATCTTTTTATTTTTGTAATTTGTAGGACTTGTAATAACTATGAATAAACTTTGATGTTTTGTTTAAATTATGTGTCCTACTTCAAATTACAACATTCAGCAAGAGATAAAGACCCCTGCCAACTCACACTGAATCAAGAAACACTTAGGATATTTGTATGTTCAAATAGGGGGAGATTGTTGGGTCACTGAATTCCCCAATCTTCTTCTAACAAGGATTTGAACGTAAAATAACCTAAGTGTAAACAAGTCACTGAGTGAACAGTAACTCAGTGAATCATCTTCAGGATGCTTAGACCGAGCCTAAGAAGAAAGGTTCTCTATTCAGTGAGGCGGAACTCAGTGAAGTGTAATCTAAGCCAAGAAGAAGGTGATAGGTTCAGTGAGGATGACAATAACTCACTGAACCCCAAGACTCCTCAACAACTTCATGGTACTGAAGACTAATGACTAGAAGACTGAAGTTTTGGCGGGACTGGGCGGGAAAGTTTGATCTGTTTCACTAAAGTGCTTTATCACTTTAAGGTCAAACTTTCCTCAAATGGTTAAAACCAGGCTGTCATCAGAAAGTGCCTTTTGGACTTAACCCAAAGAATTTTCCCTTGCCAGAGAATAAAATCTATCAAGATTTTATTGAGGAACACTTAGGTCCATTGTATAATAGGGTTGTTCACATTTGTGTATAAATAGGTAGCATAAGAGAGGAGTAAAAGTTGACAAGTTTGTGCAATTAATGCAAAGCATTCACAAACCACTTTTACTCCTCCAAAGAACAACATAACCCCTGAGATAGCTCAGTGGGTCCTGAAAGTTGTCACTCAACATAGTTTGAGTTTAGTGAGGAGTCAATACCACACTTGTCGTTTTCAATCCCAAGTGTTATTCCGCAAACACTTGGGTACGATTCTTTTTTATTAACTTCTAATAAAGAATTAAACGTTGAAAAATACTATCTCTTATGTTTACGGTGCTTTATTGTTAATCATTTATACATCTTTGTTAAAAGTCATACAACTTGGTTACTTTAGCTTTTTAGTTATTGTTAACCAAGTAAAGAGGGACCAACAGAGACCAACTTGGTTCTAAACTGGGAAAAATGCCATTTTATGGTAAAAGAAGGAATTGTGCTTGGGCACAAAGTCTCAAGGAATGGAATTGAGGTGGACCGAGCAAAAATTGAAGCTATATCTAAGCTACCTTATCCAACTACAGTCAAGGCAATACGTAGCTTCTTGGGTCACGCTGGTTTCTATAGGAGATTCATTAAAGACTTCTCTAAAATAGCTCATCCAATGACTCAGTTGCTTGTAAAGGATGCTCCGTTCGATTTCTCTCAAGAATGCAAGGATGCATTCGATCGGTTGAAGTAGGAACTCAATCAAGCCCCGATCATGGTTACACCTAATTAGGAATTGCCCTTCGAAATCATGTGCAATGCCAGCGACTATGTTGTTGGAGCAGTATTAGGCCAAAGGCTTAACAAACACTTCCAACCGATATACTATGCTAGCAAAACTGTGAATCCTGCTCAGGAAAACTACACCACCACTGAAAAGGAGCTATTAGCCGTAGTATTCGCTTTTGATAAATTTTGCCAATATCTTGTCCTTTTAAAAACGGTTGTTTTTACGGATCATTCGGCTCTTCGATACCTTTTTGCTAAACAGGACGCTAAGCCACGATTAATTCGTTGGATCTTGTTGTTGCAAGAGTTGGATATAGAAATCCGTGATAAGAAAGGAGCAGAGAATCTAGCGGGTGATCATCTCTCTCGACTCGAAAATCCCAGACTTAGCGAATTTGACAAGAGTGAAATTCAGGATTCATTTCCTGAAGAGCAGCTCATGTCAATAAATGATTCTGAACCATGGTACGTAGATTATGCTAACTACCTGGCAAGCAGAATTATTCCAGAATTCATGAACAGACACGAAAGAAAAAAGTTCTTCGCTCAATTAAAATACTATTTTTGGGACGAATCTTTCTTGTTCCGTAGATATCCTGATCAAGTGATCAGGTGTTGTGTTTCTGAAAAATAGGCAATAAAGATCATGAAAGAATGTCATTCAGACCCATCTGGGGGGCATCATGGAATGAACACTACTGCACGAAAAAATTTCGACGCAGGATTCTATTGGCCTACAATATTTCGTGATGTGAAGGGAATGATACAGGCATGCGACGCATGTCAAAGAGCTGGAAATATCTCCAGGAGGGATGAAGCACCTCAGAATTATATACAAGTGTTGATATAAATAATTGACTAAAAATATTATTCATATCTTTCGATATCTCTATGTTTTGATAATCACAAAACTTAAACTCATCAAACCAAATATTATGACGTAAACAAGTATTTAGTGGTAAATAATCACTTTCACCAACTAATCACTTAAGGTATGAATAAACAAAGTGTTTAGTGCAATTTATGATCAAAGGGGTATTTAATCAACTAATACAAAGTTTATTTAAATTATATAAACATATTATATATTTTTGAAAAACACTTTTGGTAATAAAGAAAAATGTTTTAATCATACTAAATATATGATTTCAAATTTTTAACCAAAATCAGTTAGTTTTTCACCAAATAAACTTTCCCCACTAAAAGACAAAGATTCTGGCCGTTTCAGCTGGGCGGCCCCCTTAATTTTAAGGGGCGGTCCCCTTAAAATTAAGGGGACCGGCCATGATTTAAGGGGACCGGCCATGCTCCTCTGTTAGAATCTGTTACCTATAAATACCACCTTAAACCTGGATTTTTTCCTCACCTTTTTGCACATAAACTTTCTGATTCAAATCTTCATTTCAATCCTAAAAATCCTTTGATCATACAATTCATAAGCCTTTGTTTCCAAGTGATCCAAAGCCTCATTCTTTCAAGTGCAAAGAGAAGAATACTCCTACTTATCAAGACTAGGAGTATTACAACTTAGTATCATCTTGCTATCTAAGTTGTTTATTTAGTTCATCTTGTATATCATTTTCTTCCTTGTGAACATTGTGTATACATTGGTTAGATAGATTTAGATATAGGATCTAGATCCATTGAAGGTGTGAAGTTGTACTAGTAGTGAAGAAGTAGAGGTGGACAGGATTTGTGTTAGAAGAAATAAGTCGTAATTGCATATTGAAGTGGAGATAGTTGTGAAGACAAAGAAGTTGAAGCTTTGAAGTTGAAAAGACCTTGAAGCCTAGAAGTTGTGAAGTAGTACATATCTTGGGGTAGTGGATAGGACTTAGTAGTGAAGGTGTGAAGAAACAAGTGACGTGAAGAAAAAAGAGTTAGGAAGTATTAAGTTGTGAAGAAGTTAGGAGCAAAGTAGAAAGTTGTGAAGAAATTTGAAGTGTAGAAGATTGGTGTGTAGAAGATAGGTGTGAAGAAGATTGGTGTGAAGAAGTTGTGTTGAAGTTGTGATTGTGGTGTGACATTGTTGTGGTGTGCTAATTGGTGTGTAAGGTTTTCTCCGCCATAAAGGAGGTTTTTGATCTAGTGAAGAAAACTCTCGAGTAGGTGACTCGGGGAGTGGAGTAGGGCAAGGAAGGTGTCCTTGTAGCCGAACCACTATAAATCCCTTGTCTCTCGGTTTGATCTTTCCATCTCTCACTTTTTGATTACATACTTACTAGCATTCCATACATAATTATTATTGCTTATGTTGTGCACATATTGATTTCAAATAAAGATCAAACTAAAACTCATTCATAATATTAGTCTTTCAAAAACAAACCAAGTACACAAACTTATATTAAAACACTTATACATATATGCTTATATATATGGTATACGAAATTATAAACTTTTTCCAACATTAAACTTAAGTAGTGTTTATACGAAATCGTAAATAAACTTGTATCTATATTTCCGCATTAAAGATTTGAAGCTTTCATCTAAACTTTGAAGCCAACTTTTACAAAAATAATAAAACGAAAAAGACGTAAAACTATTCAACCCCCCCTTCTAGTTTTCCACAATTGGTATCTAGAGCCACGTCTAGCAAGATTTTTAAAATATATTGTATTTTAAAACTTGTAACGATCTATGGAATTTGAAAAATATCTAGAAGAGGAATTTACGCAAAAACCACCATTATTTGAAAATGATCATTTTCTTGAATGGAAGACTAAATTTGAAAATTATGTGAAATCAATAGATCTTGATCTTTGGCATATCATTTCAATTGGTGATCTTAAAACAACCAAAATGAATTTTGAAAATCAATATAATAATCTTCAAACTAATATTGATAAAAACACTAAAGCCAAATTACTTATTCTCAAAACTCTACCAAAAGTTAAATATGAAAGATTATTTCGTTGTAAAACTGCAAATGATATTTGGAAATGTCTTTTAAAGATTCACCAAGAGAAATGTAAAACCAAAGATGATAAACTTGATATTGCACAAGAAATAGTCAATCTAGAAAATTTAGTAAATAAATATTTAGTTGAATTAAACACATGTACTACTAGTTCAAATGTGATCATTGAAGGTATCTACAACGAAGAATACATGAGCCAAATCCGAAGAAATAGCGTGAATAAATCATGGTGCAACAAGTGCAAAGAAAACGATGATAATACGGCTTATGAGAATGTTCAAACAAATGAGAACACAAGTATTGATGGCAAGAACTACATGTTTCTAGATCCAAGTGAAACTACAAACAAAACATGGAGCGACATGGAAAATGGAATTGATCACCGTATAGCATGTCAAGAATGTACAACTACAAAGAAGGTACAATCCAAAACTAAACATTTTTGCTATGATCAATTTATATTAGAATTTTTAAAAATGGAAAACAACTTCAAACATTTTTGCAACATTGACTCAAAAATTATTTTTAAGAACGAATTTTCAACATCCGCTGAAAACAACTTTGAAAAAGAAACCATTTTAGAAGATAAAATGTCTAGACTTGAAAGTAATATTGAAATCGATCTTGAATGTAAAAAATGTCGAGACTACAAACATGAAATTAAAATGGAAAATGAAAAAGCAAAAACATTGGCAAAATTCGAAAATAGTTCTAAATCTTTAAAATATCTTCTCGACATTCAAAAGCCATTTTATGATAAAACCGGGTTAGGATTTATCGTAAATGATCCTTCAACAAATGTATCAAAATAAATAAAATTTGTTAAATCTAGTGAATAAATTTAGGACTAATACTATTAACATTCATTACTTATTATTCTAGTCAAGAAAATCATTGTTTGTTAATTAAAACAAACTATTGATGAATTCTTGTACTTATCAACGACATCCCATCATGTGCATTCAAATGCGATGGATGTTCTCATCTAACCAACTAGGACCCATGAGAATCTGGGTACCAAGCTGTTTATCATGTTTAGGTAATTATCGAATGAAGAGTCTATTACGTGTTGATTTACTCATCTCGCTCTATTACCTTTGACGGATATTGGTCTCTATCACGTTGTTTCACTTTCTGCAAATGTTTCACCTATGACGTTGTTGCGGGAAAATTCTTGTCTCGGCATTTTGCTCTTCATTCTTGGAGTGTTGGATATTACTTGGCTACTTCGACTTGTTGTGGACTAACTCTTATGATTTCTTCTATCACCGTCATGCCCACTCTTTTTGAAAAGCTGGACCTGAGATAAGTTTTCTTTTCAAAAACTTTTCAATGTTACATTATATTTTAGATTATTTTTAATTAGTATGTGAATACGATTTAACTGATAAATTGCCATGCTTTTAGATTATCAACACTAATATATGCATGTATGATATTAGCATTATTAACCTTCTTGTTGTTTAGTCTATTATCACTTTTCTTAATCTTCTATGATCTATAGTAGAACCCTTCCACTTAAGCTATATGATCTTACTAGTTGCATAAATAGATGCATTATAATTTATATTCGTTTGCAACTTGATATTATGATGTTCTTTGTATACATATATATATATATATATATATATATATATATATATATATATATATATATATATATATACATATACATATGTCTATCTTGTATCCATGAACTATTTGCCTTGCTCCTTCCTGTCCCATTGCATTTAGATCATAAGTATCTATCATTTCACTTTAATATCTTTAGGTGTCACTAAGGATGATTATGTGTGACAATGGACTTAAGTGATTCTCTTGAAGCATGACAAGCTTCCATTTCAAATCCTTCACTTGCAACTTCTTGATTATCATGATCAAAACATCATGTTTAAAACTTCTCTCTTTTTGAATGAAATATTTTTTTTTAACTAAAACTTCTTTCATAACCATTACTTTAAATAAAAAACACGATTGATTTTTTTTTCTTCACATTATGAAACAAAATTCAATCTACGTTATTGCAATGCACACTTGAATTTACTTCAAAACATTGTTGAATAAAACTAAAAACGTTTTGCTTAAAACACATTTAACTTTCTCACATGTGTCATACACCTCTATTGGAAATGACATTCACAATTTAATCAAATCATCTCATGAGAATCATGACTTGCCCATATGGATCTTGTTTGTAACAAGTCTTGAAGTCCATATAATCATATCCACCTATTTGTTACTTGTTAACAATCATCAATATGTTTGTTCTAGGCTAAATGTTATAATTTTCATATAGTTGCACATTTAGCTTATTTGCCTTATTGCCTCTTTAATTGCATATCTTAATTGATAAATAAATAGATAGCATGATTATTAGAAACTTATTGCTTATTTCAATTATTTCTATATCACTTTCTACATTCATGAATAGTATGTCCTATATTGCCTCAAAGAGTTGAACTTACTTGAATCCAAATCCAAAAACACAACCTTTTTAAAGATTTTCTGCCAAAAACCCATTTCTGGCATTCTGGGAATCACCAGATGGGCGACCCCCTTAATTATATAAGGCGGCCCCCTTAATGATTAAGGGGACCGGCCCCTAATTAAGGGGACCGGCCATCTGATGGTCGGGGATACTGTTTTCTTTATCACTTTTTGACCCACTTCAACCTATACTTCCCAAAATTCACAAACATATTTTGTCCCATGTTATCCCTCAAAATTTACCTTCCTAAACCACATTTCTCATACACTATAAATACCCTCTTCCCATCATTAATTCCATCACACCCAAACATGTCATCTCCCAACAACCAAAAACCTAAGATTTCAAGAACCGCAAGGATCTCCGTCAAACCCGTTTGGAGGAGGAAACTTGATTCTTGTCATAACTCAAGTGATGTTGTTCCAAGTCAACCAACAACTAAACCTCAATCCCACACTAATGACTCATCTCACAACCTATCATCCACTCATGCTCTCATTAATGCTTCTTCATTTGATGAGCATGCTCAATCCCAAAACAATAATCCCAACCTCTCAATCAACACCTCACATGTTGCTCATTCAACAAAAACACCATCATCTCATGAAGAACCTTTTCCACCCATATCATGCTTTCATGATTACCCAAGCTCAATCATGTCTCCACCACCAAGAGTACCACCACCACATCCTACAACTTCACATGCCACTCCCATGTTGCATGTTCAAACTTTCACCCAAGACAACTATCAAGCTCCACCACCATCACCTTCCTACAACTTCACATGCCACTCCCATGTTGCATGTTCAAACTTTCACCCAAGACAACTATCAAGCTCCACCACCATCACCTTCCTCCGAACACTTGAAGTTCGTTGAGGAGCTAAAAGAGGCACATGAGCTTAGTGCTCTTTTAGCATTACATCTTGCTCAACGCAATTTGGATCCACCCCAATCAAGCTCACTATCATCACCACACAACAATAACCAAATTGTGAAGCATGTCAACAATTGCCCTTGTTGCATCTTCTTTCAACAACAAACCATTGCTTTGAATGAGCACTTTACTTGGATTGAGTATCTTCTTACTAGATCTCAACAAACACCATCACTTGAACAACATCAAAACTCTCTACCAACAAACCCAACTTCAATTCCACCACCTCCAAGCTCCACATCTCCAAACTCACCAACATCCATGCAACTAAAAGTTTACCTCCACTAAACCACCAAGCATTTTATATGCTTATGTTTCTCATTTTCAAATAAGACTCCTCAACCATTTTGGGATTCAAGAAAGTTTGGTGACACTCCTTGTTGGCACATTAGGATGTTCTACTTTGTTTGTAATTCTATTTTTATGGCCTTTGTAACAATGATTATGGGTTGACATAATCATTTTCTATTATTGAATGATTTAATATATGTTTCGAATTATCCTTGCCATGCTTACTAGTTGTTGATGTTATGATATATGTGTTTGCTTGTGCCATGCTTGTGCTTCTAATATTTTTCTTGCAAGAATTCCATTACTCGAACCCTTGGTGCCCTCAAACGAGGGGGAGCATACATCAAGGGGGAGTTTTCTACCCGTTTAAACTTCTCTCACGAAGCTTACTCGGCCTAACCTTTTTGATTCTACAAAAAGGGGGAGAAGTGAATGTAAACTTACTAAATACTTGTCTAAAAATTAATTTTTGGATTTAATAAGTTTAGGTTTTGTAATCATCAAAAAGGGGGAGATTGTTGATATAAATAATTGACTAAAAACATTATTCATATCTTTCGATATCTCTATGTTTTGATAATCACAAAACTTAAACTCATCAAACCAAATATTATGACGTAAACAAGTATTTAGTGGTAAATAATCACTTTCACCAACTAATCACTTAAGGTATGAATAAACAAAGTGTTTAGTGCAATTTATGATCAAAGGGGTATTTAATCAACTAATACAAAGTTTATTTAAATTATATAAACATATTATATATTTTTGAAAAACACTTTTGGTAATAAAGAAAAATGTTTTAATCATACTAAATATATGATTTCAAATTTTTAACCAAAATCAGTTAGTTTTTCACCAAATAAACTTTTCCCACTAAAAGACAAAGATTCTGGCCGTTTCAGCTGGGCGGCCCCCTTAATTATAAGGGGCGGTCCCCTTAAAATTAAGGGGACCGGCCATGATTTAAGGGGACCGGCCACGCTCCTCTGTCAGAATCTGTTGCCTATAAATACCACCTTAAACCTGGATTTTTTCCTCACCTTTTTGCACATAAACTTTCTGATTCAAATCTTCATTTCAATCCTAAAAATCCTTTGATCATACAATTCATAAGCCTTTGTTTCCAAGTGATCCAAAGCCTCATTCTTTCAAGTGCAAAGAGAAGAATACTCCTACTTATCAAGACTAGGAGTATTACAACTTAGTATCATCTTGCTATCTAAGTTGTTTATTTAGTTCATCTTGTATATCATTTTCTTCCTTGTGAACATTGTGTATACATTGGTTAGATAGATTTAGATATAGGATCTAGATCCATTGAAGGTGTGAAGTTGTACTAGTAGTGGAGAAGTAGAGGTGGATAGGATTTGTGTTAGAAGAAATAAGTCGTAATTGCATATTGAAGTGGAGATAGTTGTGAAGACAAAGAAGTTGAAGCTTTGAAGTTGAAAAGACCTTGAAGCCTAGAAGTTGTGAAGTAGTACATATCTTGGGGTAGTGGATAGGACTTAGTAGTGAAGGTGTGAAGAAACAAGTGGCGTGAAGAAAAAAGAGTTAGGAAGTATTAAGTTGTGAAGAAGCTAGGAGCAAAATAGAAAGTTGTGAAGAAATTTGAAGTGTAGAAGATTGGTGTGTAGAAGATAGGTGTGAAGAAGATTGGTGTGAAGAAGTTGTGTTGAAGTTGTGATTGTGGTGTGACATTGTTGTGGTGTGCTAATTGGTGTGTAAGGTTTTCTCCGCCATAAAGGAGGTTTTTGATCTAGTGAAGAAAACTCTCGAGTAGGTGACTCGGGGAGTGGAGTAGGGCAAGGAAGGTGTCCTTGTAGCCGAACCACTATAAATCCTGTGTCTCTCGGTTTGATCTTTCCATCTCTCACTTTTTGATTACATACTTACTAGCATTCCATACATAATTATTATTGTTTATGTTGTGCACATATTGATTTCACATAAAGATCAAACTAAAACTCATTCATAATATTAGTCTTTCAAAAACAAACCAAGTACACAAACTTATATTAAAACACTTATACATATATATATGCTTATATATACGGTATACGAAATTATAAACTTTTTCCAACATTAAACTTAAGTAGTGTTTATACGAAATCGTAAATAAACTTGTATCTATATTTCCGCATTAAAGATTTGAAGCTTTCATCTAAACTTTGAAGCCAACTTTTACAAAAATAATAAAACGAAAAAGACGTAAAACTATTCAACCCCCCCCCCCCCCTTCTAGTTTTCCACAACAAGTTTGCGAGGTTTTCGATGTTTGGGGAATAGATTTTATGGGCCCCTTCCCATCTTCAGGGGGGAATGAATACATCTTAGTGGCCATTGATTATGTTTCAAAATGGGTAGAGGCACAAGCCCTTAGGACCAACGATGCTAGGGTAGTTATTCATTTATTAAAAAAACTGTTTGCTAGGTTCGACATTCCTAAAGCTCTCATTAGTGACAGGGGAACCCATTTCTACAACGCACAAATGGAAAAGGTTATGAAAAGATATGGAGTCTCCCACCGATTATCATCCTCAAACCAACGGTTAAGTAGAAAATGCCAATAGAGCGATAAAGAGAATATTAGAGAAAACGGTCAATCAAAACAGAAAAGATTGGTCGTTTAAGCTTGATGAAGCTTTATGGGCATTCCGAACTGCCTTTAAAACACCTATTGGAACGACCCCGTTCCGCATGGTCTACGGAAAGGCAGGTCACCTTCTAGTAGAGCTGGAACACAAGGCATATTGGGCACTTAAGGCTTGCAATTTGGGTTATACGATCGCAGGAACAAATAGGTTCTTGCAACTCCAGGAGCTTGATGAATTGAGACTGGAAGCGTATGAATCCTCCATTACATATAAAGAAAGGGCGAAAAGATGGCATGACCAACGGATTAAGAGACCTAAGGAGTTCTCAGAAGGACACAAGGTTCTACTATATAATTCTTGTTTAAGGTTATTTCCTGGGAAACTTAAATCTAGATGGTATGGACCATTCACCATGAAAAGCTCCTCTAAAACCGGAGTTGTTGTGTTGATGGACGATGAGAATAGGGAATTCACAGTGAATATACAACACGTTAAGCATTATCAAGAAAATGGTAATGAAATGATCAATGATGAGGACATAACCTTTGATGACGAGGTCACGTAATAGCCCGTGACTTTGAGTCTAGCTACAAGACTCGTAAATAAAGAAAAGTGCTTCTTGGGAGGCAACCCAAGCATTATTTGTTTGTTTGTTTGATTTTATTTGTTTCCGTATGCATGTTTTATTTTTATTGTTTGTGGCTCATGTTTCAAAGTAAATTGTGAAAATGCTTTATTTTGTTTTTAACTTCGTCTTAGCTACGTATAAAGGTATTTTACAAAAGATAAGTGTAAGGGAAATCTAAATTTGTTTCTAAGAACGAGATTGAACATGAATCACAACAATATTAAACGAATATGCATATTAGTATTTGTTTGAGTCAAATGCTTGTATCGAGTCATAATGATATTTTGTAGGATTTCCAGGAACTAAGGCGTAAGTTTTTCCAGAATTTTTCCGGAAACTTAACATGAAATTTCCGCAGGTCACTTCTGACGGCGTCAGGATTA
This sequence comes from Artemisia argyi, assembly GCA_030686995.1. NCBI lineage: Eukaryota > Viridiplantae > Streptophyta > Magnoliopsida > Asterales > Asteraceae > Artemisia > Artemisia argyi. Next base: position 77,397,924 of record CM060693.1, on the reverse strand, counting down.
TAATCTGACGGTGTCATGTGTAAAATTCTGGAAAATTTTGCAAGTTTTGTTTTTCTACCGGAATCGTAAAGTTTTTGTTAAATCTTTAGTTTTATAAACTCCAGGAAATCTGCAAATGTTCATTCCACAAGCATTATATCTTAGTTTGCTTTCTAGGATTTTATTATATATAGAGTTTGCCGCCGATTTTACGCGAGGTTTGCCATGATTGTTTTCTCAGGTTTAACAGGTTATATTGGACAAGAAGATGATTTATATTTCTGGAGGGAAGCTTTCAACATTCATTTTCTTGGAGGAGGATCTAACCATGTTCACGCCTTATCCACACCGAACGAATCAGGGGAGTATTTGTTTCATACTTTTACATCATTTTTATTGAACATTGGGGACAATGTTCAGCTTAAGTGTAAGGGGAGGGTAAATGATGATACCTTATAGAATGCAATTACACTTGATTTTTGTTTGTTTAATAGTAGGTGTGTAATAAAACTAATAGAAACACTTGTTAGGGTAATTTTAGCGCCAAATTTAAATTTTTTTACAACATATAGGAGTGAAGCTTTAGTCTTAATAAGCGTCTTGACTCCTCCCAAACCAACCAGTAAACCAGGGGTGGTCAACAGGTCAAGCCTAGGAGAAAGTGCAAGTAAATCCGGTGAAGTATAGTGAATCCCCGGGTCGTTAAGTCCCAACGAGGTTGAAATTGTATTTTGAACGTTTGAGTGATCGGGTGATTTAACAGAATGATTAGGGATTTGATTATGATGATTATGCTAAGAGAATACAAATTAGAATGACTTAAATAAGCTATGTTAACAATAACTGAGGATCAGATAAACCTAAAACGTATTCAAATCTAAAAACGCGCGTTTAAATTTAAATTAAACGTAAACGCGCAAAATAAAAAGTGAAATCTGAGCAATACTAATCCTAAGGTGATGAAAACTACTTTTTTATAAACCTAATGACAAAAGAAAATTTTAAGAAAAAGAAAAATATTTTTTAGACTTTTTAATTATTTATTACTAATTAATTACTAATTTTAAATATTAAAAATACACTGAAATGCAATTAAATATGAAATAAAGCTAGAAAAATGAAAATTAAATTTTGAGAAATCTAAAATATTATAAAACTAATTTTAAAACTGAAAAAAATTATTTTTTTGGCTTTTTAATTATTTTTTTATTAATTAATTACTATTTAATAACTATTTAAACTAATTTAAATTATTAAAAATACTAAATGAATAGTGAAAAATACCAAAATTTTCCTAAAAATATTACAAGGTGACAGGAACCTAGGAAAAATATAAAAATGAGAAGTGCTTAATGAAAAAGCTGAAAAATAACCTAAATGGCTTAAATAGAAGCTATCACTATATTTTAATTGATGATTTTCTGATTTTTCTTTTACCACACTATTTTAACACTAAAAATGAAAGACTTTTGCAAAGACAAACCTCCCATAACTCAAAAATGAGCTTTGTGCAAACTAATAAGCTCAACAGTGAGCTTTTTGAGCTAAAAATGGATTTTTAAAGATGAAAAGCTACTAAAGAAGCTACTTAGTGAGAACCAAAGACAAAACAAACTACAAACTAGTTAAGTGTACTGGAAACAAGCTAAAACATTGTCAAGAAACACACTAATAAGCTGCAAATAGCAAATAAGCAAATCCAAGAACACTTAGAGCCAAACAGGCTTTAAGTGTCTTTTGCAGGTCTGTTTAAGCTTATACAATAAGCTTGTAAGCCCAAAAAGAACCTTGATACAACTAGTCAGCTAGGTGGGCTTCTTAAAACACCCAAAAACAAGCAACAAGCTCAAGAATTGAGCTTGTTGTGGCTTTTGGAAAAAAGGTTCAGTAGGCTAAGTCCCAAAGTGAGTTTTGAAAGGAGCAAAGTATGCACAATGAGCACAAGAGCAAAAGTTGACACCCAATCAGTCACACTCAATCACAAGAAACCTAGTACAATTAAAAAAACAACAATCAAGCAGGCCTGGGACAGACAGAAATCAAAATTAACAAGGTCACTGCCTCACTGGTTACTAATGCAATCTTAGTATACTAGCTCAAAATGACAGGATCAAGGCTCACATAAGCACAACAAATAAGCTAACAATGACATACAAAAGGCACATGCAACAAGACAGTACTGCTAGCTTCTCAAAACAACATGAATCAATAAAAATGCTCAAGAAATGAGCAAGATATGGCCTTGAGAAAAATGGGTCAAACTGGTGGTGCAAGGCAGATGCAGGTTCAACAGGCCAACTTTGGACTTGATTTTCAATAAGCTAATGGGTTTCAAACTGAATTTTTCTTCTTGATTATGAAATATTAGCAGTAATTGAACACAAAACATCAACTTTTATCCATTTCCAACCTGTATTGAGTTCTGAGATTAACCTCATATTCTGGCCTATTTCAACAGTTATGAAATTTTGACTTTTTATGTTTTTCTAAAAATTTGACTTTTCTTTTTTAACTTTGATTGGTCCTAAATGACTGAGATTGAAATTATAAGCTATATTATGGGTGGGTTAGGCTATCTACACTACTAATACACCTATTTCTATGATTATGCAACCTATTAACTCTATCAGTGTATGCAATATGAGGTTTAACTGCAAATTTGACTTTTACCTAATGAAATCTAGATTTCAAGCCTTAAACAACATAAACTAACCTATTATAAGCTACTTGTACTATTTTAACTGTATGAAACTTACTAGACAACAACTTGAACCAATTAACCAAACACCCCTATATGTTGACTGTTATGAAGGTTTGAAAAGCAAGTGAGTGTTTTAGCTTTGGAATTGGGAAGGTGAGTATCAAATAGGTCCTAATATAGTGAAAGAAGCATTCAAGAACCAAAAATAAGCAGTTTATCTAGCAAATATGATAAGTGGGTTAAAGACTAATTTAACAGTTAAATAACAAAATTTGAACAAGGATGCTAAAAGCTATATTCTAAGAACAATAAGCACGTAAAAGCATAAAATAGCATAAAGGAACAACAAATAAGCATTGAATAAGCAAACAATAAGCAGCTGCAGTATATTGCCTAAATTTCAGAAATGGCTTACAAAGATACTTATAGTCTTTTGAGATGATCAAATTCAAAAATTAATCCACATCTGTAAGTGCCCGTATATATTGTCTACCAAATCGTTTGGTCCAATATGTTTAAGTTCCCGTGTATATTGTTTTCGTTAGGTACAATATGTTTACTATTCTTTATTTTTAACATTTTTACGTGACTTTCTAACTTAAACATCGTCTGATAAATGCTGCACATTTACATTATATCAGGGCACAAAAATAGTAGATACGACTGTGACTATCACGTTAGACCCTGAGTACCTGCTTCATTACTACAGCTGCTACTCATGTAAGATACACGTTACAAACCTTTTTCTTTGCATATTAAATATTCCCATGTTAGAATTTTATAAATTTCTTTGTATCCATACGGAAGCAATGCTCCTACTGCAAGCGACTCTTGTCTTTGTAAGGTTGCGGATGTTGTGACCAGCATGTTTGCAAAAGGTTTTTGTTTGATTTGATAGAGAGTTATTTTATACAGTATTCAAACGTGGAATGAAACCTCGGGATAAACATAGTGGCTGATCTGAATAACAAAGATGAGGTTATATGTTGTCTGATTTCTTTCACTTTGTGATCATTCTTTAGACTTAAAAAAGAATTTACATGTGACTTATGTGTTCAAATCTGTAGTCTAGCAATGCATATTGAAAGCTATAATCTGTGCATTGTGTTTTCAAGTCGTATATATCCAGTTTCATGAGTTTGGGTACAGTGCAACTGAATATGTTAAAAATATTGTTTGTAAAATATTATTGTTAGGAATTAAATATCAGAAGAATCAAAGCGAGTTTCCACTGAAGGTGATTCTGCTGCTGAATCATACTGCTGCTTAATTCTGCTGCTGAATCATACTACTGCTTGATTCTGCTGCTGATGATTCTGCTGCTGAATACTGATGCTTGATTCTGCTGCTGCTATGACTGTGCAGCTATGACTCATAACAAACAGCTGTGTAGATAAGACCGACTTATTCAAACACTTGCATAAAAAGATAATATCTTAGTTCTAGTCATCAAAATTGAACACTCCAAGTGAGTTGTTTATCTTAGATACATGATGTATCTTGTATGACTAAGCTAGAATAGTGATTAGTCATAAGCTAGTTATTTGTTGAGTCATGTAATTTGTAAAAGATTTTTCCTTAGACTATAAAAGGAAAATCTTAGATGTGTGAAAAACCAGACGAGAGATAATATCAGTGAGATAATGCCATATACAACTCTCATATACAGACAATAGAAATAACAAACATAAGATTCAAGGTCTTTGTAACCCTAGTGATAAGCTAAAGATCACTCGTATTATTTTAGAATAATATTGAATCGTTTGGTGTTAACTATTCCATTTCCATAACAATAAACATAAATCTTCTAAGTGTGGTTAAGTAGATTCCGCATACTTAATCATATTCACACAAACATATCTCATACACAAAGAACGAAGGTTTAACCACCTTATCGTGTAATCGGTCCCTCAACAAGTGGTATCAGAGACTACAGGTTGGTATTTTTGTTTTAGAAGAAGAAGTTAGAAATGGATGTTGAGTCTATTCAAACAAATGTTGCTGCTAAGTTACCAATGCTCAAACAGAATGAGTTTGAGATGTGGAGGTTAAGAATAGAACAATATTTTCAAGTGCAAGATTATGCACTGTGGGAAATTATTGAAGATGGAGATTCTTACAAGCCTACAACCACTACATCAACAGTTGATGGTAAGGAAGTTGATAAGCTGCAAACCAAGCCACAAACTGCAGAAGACAGAATTAAGAAGAAGAATGACTTAAAGGCCAGAAGCATGCTGATGATGACCATTCCAAATGATCAACTTATAAACTTCAGCAAATTCAAAGATGCTAAGTCACTATTTGAGGCCATTATTGCAAGGTATGGTGGGAATGAAGCCACCAAGAAGACCCAGAAGACTCTTCTTAAGCAACAGTTTGAAAATTTCACATCAACCAACCATGAATCTTTAGACCATATGTTCAACAGGCTACAGAATATTGTGAGTCAACTTGTAATTCTTGGAGTTGAAATACCTCAAGAAGATTTAAACTCAAAATTTCTGAGAAGCTTACCTGAAGAATGGGCTATGCATGTTGTTGTCTGGAAGAACAAGTCAGACATTGACACCATGGATCTTATGGATCTGTATAGCAACTTTAAGATTGTTGAGCAAGATTTGAAGAAAACTGGAGGTACTAGTTCAAGCACTGGGAACATGGCATTTATGTCATCTCCTAGTAATTCAGTTCCAGTTACTAATGAAAAAGTTCATGATGGTTTAAGTGCTGCAAGTTCATCAAGCAGTACTTTTGGAATTTTAGATGAGAAAACATGTTGTGCTTTCTTCACAAGCAAACATAATGGATCCATGTTAACTCATGAAGACCTTCAAGAGATCAATGATGATGATCTGGAGGAAATGGATCTAAAATGGCAAATTTCTCTTCTTAGCATGAGAGCTAAGAAATTCTATCAAAGGACGGGGAAGAAGATCACAATTAGTAGCAATGATCCTGCTGGTTATGACAAGTCAAAGATAGAATGCTACAACTGTCACAAGATGGGACACTTCTCAAGAGAATGTAGAAGGCCAAGACAGCAAGATAGCAGAAATAGAGATGTTGGAAGAAAATCCAATACAGGGGAGATGTCTGAACCAAAAGCTATGGTAGCAATTGATGGATTAGGTTTTGATTGGAGCTTCATGGATGATGAATAAATGGGTTCTTCACAGATGGCTCTTATGGCATTTACTGCACCTGAGGTACATGATCATAAAACCTGTTCAAATACTTGTACTGCTCTTAAAGACTTAAAAATCTTAATTAAACAGTATGATGACCAAAAGGTTCGACACGCCAAATCTGATCTAGATTGTTTCAATTATAAAAGTGGTTTAGAATCTGCAGAGAGGCAAATCCTACACTATAAAAGGAATGAACTTACCTTTACTGATGCTAAAACTTTACTTGAAAATGATAATCAATTTAAAGATCAAATCATTGAGGCTTTAAAAGAAGCATTGGATAGGGTTAAGACTGAGAAAGAAAACATTCAATTGACTAAAGAGAAGCTTGAACATGCTTCTAAAAATGTAAACAAAATAATAGACAGTCAAGTGAATAATAAAGTTAAGTCAGGATTAGGATATAATGCAGCCCCACCCCCTTATAGAGGTATCCCAAAACCCCCAGGGATCGACCTAGAACATTCAGGATTGCCTGAATTTCAGCTACCTAAGTTACAATATGGAGTTCAACCAAACTCTAACATAGTAGCTGATGAGCCTAAGAAAGAAAGTAAATGTTCATGTAAAACATTACTTTTTCAGGACAAGGTGTCCTTTGTAAATAAACAGGTTATGTCTAAACCTGAAGTAGTTAAGAAAGCAAGAACAAGAGTTCCTAAGATAGTCAAACACAATACTGATAGGCCTAAGACCAATGAAAAATATGTTAGGCAACCAGTTAGATATTGTGAACAATATAGAACCACAAACAAGCCCAGAGGTAACCAAAGAAATTGGAATAACCTCAAGTCTTACCAATTAGGTGATGACTTTGCTTTTCACAATAAAGCTTGTTTCATTTGTGGTAGTTTTGACCATCTTGCAGCTTTCTGCAACCAATGGGTATCTGGGTATGATAGTAATAGAGTGAACTACAAAAGGCAAACACCTAAATCTCATTTTCACTCTAATTCTAAAAGATCAAAACCCAAAACAGTCACAAAAATTGTTCCTGCTGAAAGGAAAATGGTTTCTGCTGAAAAACCATATATGACTGTTTACCCAAAATCAACAATCAAGGGTGCAAAAACAACTTTCAAACATGCATCTAATATTGTTCAAAGGCCCATTCAAACAAAAGCAGTGGTCCAAAAACAAGTTTGGAGACCAAAGGGTACAACTACAAAGCTAGCAGTTTCTTCTGCTAAGCATACTGCTGCTAAGGGTAACAGGGCAAATGCTGTTAAGGCCTCAGCATGTTGGATTCTTAAATCCAATGTTGCATCAACAGTCCTCAAGAGATTACATTTCATTGATGCAAGAGGCAGATCCAAGTCAGTTTTGGCTTGGATCCCCAAAGAAAACTAATTCTTTTATTTTGTGCAGGGACATTCACCAACAGATCATGAAGATCAAGGATATTCAGATAGTGGGTGTTCAAGGCACATGACAGGCAACATGTCTTATCTTTCCAACTTTCAATCAATTGATGGTGGATATGTTACCTTTGGAGGAGGAATTGGTGGAAAGATTACTGGTAAAGGTACTATCAAAACCAGTAAATTAGATTTTGAAGATGTGTTTTATGTGCAAGAGCTTAAGTATAATCTCTTTAGTGTCTCACAAATGTGTGACAGAAAGAATAATGTTCTTTTTACTGAGACTGAATGTCTTGTACTTTCTCCTGATTTTAAGATGCCTGATGAAAGTCAAGTACTTCTTAAAATTCCTAGGAAGGGCAATATGTACAGTGTTGATATGAATAACATTGTTTCTAAAGATGCTTTAACTTGTCTTGTTGCAAAAGCCACATTGGATGAATCTATGTTATGGCATAGGAGACTTGGTCATATTAACTTCAAAACCATAAATAAGATTGTTAAGAATGGTTTGGTAAGAGGTTTACCTCAAAAACGTTTTGAAAATGATCAAACATGCATTGCTTGTCTTAAAGGCAAACAACACAAAGTCACTTGTAAGCCCAAGATTTTTAACTCTATCAGTCAATCATTGTTTATGCTTCATATGGACTTATTTGGACCTGTTTCAATAAGTAGTATAATGCATAAGAGATTTTGTCTAGTTGTTACTGATGACTATAGTAGATTTACATGGGTATTCTTTTTAGGAACTAAGGATGAGACTTCTAGCATCCTTAAGACCTTCATTACAGAGATAGAAAACCTAGTAAGCAAAAGAGTAAAAGTCATTAGATGTGATAATGGGACAGAATTCAAAAATAGAGTTATGGATGATTTCTGCAAAGAAAAAGGTATTAAAAGAGAATTTAGTGTTGCTAGAACTCCTCAACAGAATGGAGTAGCTGAAAGAAAGAATAGAACACTAATAGAAGCTGCTAGAACTATGTTAGCTGATTCAAAGTTGCCTATAACTTTTTGGGCTGAAGCAGTCAACACTGCTTGTTATGTTCAGAACAGAGTTTTAATAGTACAGCCTCACAATAAGACATCATATGAACTTTTTAGAGGTAGAACTCCTGCAATAGGATTTCTTAGACCTTTTGGATGTCATGTGACAATTCTGAATACCTTAGACCATTTGAGAAAATTTGATGGTAAAGCAGATGAAGGTTTCTTTGTTGGATATTCTCTCAATAGCAAAGCTTTTAGAGTATACAACATAAGAACTAAGAGAGTAGAAGAGAGTCTACATATAGAGTTCTTAGAGAACAAGTCTAATGTAGAAGGTCAAGGACCAAAATGGCTATTTGATCTTGAAACTCTAACCCATTCAATGAATTATGTGCCTGTTGTTGCAGAAACTAATGATTTTTCAGGTTCACAAGCAACAGATGAGGCAAGGTTAGACAAAAAGACACATCAAGATTATGTGATGATGCCAATATGGTCAAATACCAATGTGGAAACAACTTCAACCAATGAAGAATCTTCTTCTGGCAAAGCTAAAGAAGATGTTGAAGATAAAATCAGAGAAGGAAGAACAGAAGAACAGCAAAATGTTCCTGCTGATGAGCAAAATGTTCCCGCTGATGATCAAACAATTCCTGCTGATAAGCAAATTGTCTCTGCTGATAGTCCTTCAGAAGAAACAAAATCAGACTTTTCAGAAGATGAGGTGGATTTGTGCAATATTCCATCTGATTATCAAGTTCCTTCCACTCCACAAACACGAATTCACAAAGTCCACTCCCTAGAAAATGTGATTGGAGATGTACAATCTGGTGTGAAGACAAGACAACAATTGATGTCTTCAGATCAAAAAGGGATTCTTGATGCCCTTTATGCTTCAAAGCAACATGAGTCTTCAAACTCCTATTTGTTTGTATGTTTTCTCTCACAAGATGAACCAAAGAATATTCATAAAGCCTTAGAAAATTCAAGCTGGTTAGAGGCTATGCAAGAGGAGCTTCTTCAGTTCAAGATTCAAAAGGTTTGGGTGCTAGTTGATTTACCTTATGGTGTAAGGGTAATTGGCACTAGATGGGTTTTTAGAAATAAAAGGGATGAAAGAGGCATAGTGATTAAGAATAAGGCTAGATTAGTAGCACAAGGGTACACACAAGAAGAAGGGATAGACTATGATGAGGTTTATGCTCCAGTAGCTCGAATTGAGGCAATTAGGCTTTTCTTAGCTTATGCTTCATTTATGAACTTCACAGTTTACCAAATGGATGTCAAGAGTGCATTTTTATATGGTTCAATTGAAGAAGAGGTGTATGTTACACAACCTCCAGGCTTCACTGACCCTGACCATCCAGACAAAGTGTACAAGGTAGTTAAAGCTCTATATGGCCTACATCAGGCACCAAGAGCTTGGTATGCAACACTAGCTTCCTATTTATTAGAGAATGGATTTCAAAGAGGAAAGATTGATCAGACACTTTTCATCAAACAACACAAGAAAGATCTTCTGTTAGTACAGGTGTATGTGGATGACATTATCTTTGGATCTACAAGGAAGGAGATGTGTTTAGACTTTGAAAAACTTATGAAAGATAAGTTTCAGATGAGTTCTATGGGAGAACTTACATTCTTTTTGGGTCTGCAAGTTAAGCAATCATCTGAAGGCATATTTATTAGTCAAGACAAATATGTTGCAGAGATACTTAGAAAATTTCAATTTGCTGATTCAAAAATAGCAAGCACACCAATGGATCCTGAGAAGCCACTTCTTAAAGATGCAGATGGAGAAAATGTGGATGTACATACATACAGATCTATGATAGGTTCTTTGATGTATCTTACATCATCCAGACCTGATATCATGTTCTCTGTTTGTGCTTGTGCAAGATTTCAAGTAACTCCAAAGGTTTCTCATTTAACAGCAGTCAAAAGAATTTTTAGATATCTCAAAGGTCAACCAAGGTTGGGTTTATGGTATTCTAGAGAATCACCTTTTGATTTGATAGCATTCTCAGACAGTGACTATGCTGGTGCTAGCTTGGACAGAAAGTCAACAACCGGAGGATGTCAATTCCTTGGATGCAGACTTATCTCATGGCAGTGTAAGAAGCAAACAATTGTGGCAAATTCAACAACTGAAGCTGAATATGTAGCTGCTGCAAGTTGCTGTGGTCAAGTTCTATGGCTTCAAAACCAACTTCTTGATTATGGGTACAATTTCTTACATACCATTATACATATTGATAATAGTAGTACAATTTGCATTATTAAAAATCCAGTGCAACATTCTAAAACAAAACACATTGAAATAAGACATCATTTTATAAGAGATTGCAATGAGAAAAGGTTAATTCAAGTAATGAAAATTGCTTCAGAACAAAACTTTGCAGATCTTCTTACCAAAGCTTTTGATGTTGGAAGATTTCAGTACTTGGTAGCAAGTATTGGAATGCTTAATCTTTAAATTTTTCAATATAATGTGTTTTTGTATATAGATTTTGTTAATGCATCTAACTTTGTTATTTAAGACTACTATTAACAATATTTGAAGTTATTCATACAGTTAGTTCTATGATTATTCTAATTCAAGACAAGTACTTTGTACTTTGTTTATTTGGTTTTAGACTAACAGTTTCAGGTATGAATGTTTGAGCTGAAAGGCTATTTCAAGTGAAATCTGCTGATCAAAGCTGCTGATCATTGCTGCGGATCATTTCCACTGATATAATAGGTTCATGATAGAAAAGGTTTGGGACTTCAAAAATCCTTAAAACTTCTTTCTTGGAATCTGATTATGATATTTCACTTTGAATTGACAAATTAGTTGATCAGTTAATCACTGATACAACTCACTTTCTATCATTTTATACTTTTAAGTATAATGTGACTAATCTACGGATATCTGATAGAAAGAACAGCGAGCAAAAGTGAATCTAACACTTGTGTTAGAGGTAACAAATGCCACGAGCTGGAAACCCTGTAAAGAAAGCCTTTTGAATAGGTTTATCTATACACAGGCGGTTATTTATAACTGAAAACATTGGTTCTCACACAACCAGAGGTTGCTTTAACCGAAATTTTGATTGAGTGTCTGTTACACACTTAATCCTTTCAAAATGGTTGTAAGCAGTATGATTTTTCATAATAAAATCATATACATACTGCTAAGGCAAAAGTTTCTTAAAAGGATTTTCAAAAGATGACTTTAAAAACCATCAAATGATGGACCATAAGTCAAAAATGTCCATTGAATCACCTCTCATAGGAGTTAACACACCTAGAAGTGATGAGGACAGAATCTTAAACTCTTAAGGAATTGATGGCTTCATGTACAAATTGTCTGAAAACATGGAACAATGCTAAATCAGATGATGATGTTATGATTGTGAGAAAATCTTTCAAACAAGGGGAGGATATCAATATAAGATGATATTTGAATCTCAGGGGAGGAAATACAAGCCCAGTTTAAGGAAGATTAACCAAAAGAAAAGACAAGATCATACAAGATGATGACATAGAGGTTGAAAATGACAAGAACATTCTTAAATGTTGTATTCAGAAAGGATGAAGCATTTCAAAGGAGAAAGTTCTATCTAGGTCAAAAAGTTGAAAAGATTCAATTTCAGTTCACTACGTTTGTTCATCACTTGTTGAAAGATCAGAAAGCAAATAAGTTCCAGAGAAAGATAAGTTCATTCACTCAGAAGAGAAGAAAGTTCAGATCAACCAAATCTGACAATGAAGTGTTTGAAAGATCTTCACAAAGTCCTCATTTAATTCAGAAAAACATGTTTGAATGTGATTCACATGTTTAGGGGAGGATTGTTAGGAATTAAATATCAGAAGAATCAAAGCGAGTTTCCACTGAAGGTGATTCTGCTGCTGAATCATACTGCTGCTTAATTCTGCTGCTGAATCATACTACTGCTTGATTCTGCTACTGCTTTATTCTGCTGCTGATGATTCTGCTGCTGAATACTGATGCTTGATTCTGCTGCTGCTATGACTGTGCAGCTATGACTCATAACAAACAGCTGTGTAGATAAGACCGACTTATTCAAACACTTGCATAAAAAGATAATATCTTAGTTCTAGTCATCAAAATTGAACACTCCAAGTGAGTTGTTTATCTTAGATACATGATGTATCTTGTATGACTAAGCTAGAATAGTGATTAGTCATAAGCTAGTTATTTGTTGAGTCATGTAATTTGTAAAAGATTTTTCCTTAGACTATAAAAGGAAAATCTTAGATGTGTGAAAAACCAGACGAGAGATAATATCAGTGAGATAATGCCATATACAACTCTCATATACAGACAATAGAAATAACAAACATAAGATTCAAGGTCTTTGTAACCCTAGTGATAAGCTAAAGATCACTCGTATTATTTTAGAATAATATTGAATCGTTTGGTGTTAACTATTCCATTTCCATAACAATAAACATAAATCTTCTAAGTGTGGTTAAGTAGATTCCGCATACTTAATCATATTCACACAAACATATCTCATACACAAAGAACGAAGGTTTAACCACCTTATCGTGTAATCGGTCCCTCAACAATTATTGATGTAGATTTTGATACTTTTGATTCACTTTTTATGGTTTACAAGGATGTGATATGAAGAATTGAAGGTTGCGCGGAAGATGTTCAATGAAACGTCTAAGAGAAAGGTACTTTGTTTTTGCCATCGTGAAAGCATTTTCGATGTCTAAGAGAAATTGAAATGAATTTATTTCCATAACGAAATTATGTAAGAAAGGTATAAGAGAAAGGTACTTCGTTATTGAAATGAATTTATTGCATTATTGAAAATAGAAAATTTGACTTTTTAAGTTTTTGGTATGATGTTTGTCTAAGTGCCGACACTTGACGAACATCAACTTCAATCATATTCTTAAGCCCTCATATTATTTAAGAGTATTCTACGTTTAGCTAATTTATGTCCATAAGAAACGACATAAAATCTTCATATATATTAATATCTATCTGTTCTATTCTTTAACATACTATACCCCACTACGCTACTTTTAGTCGTTGTTTATATCCTAAGCTAGGTTTGCAGTAGAAATTTCTCTGTTCAAAAAACCATATTCATATATATTAATATATGGGGTTTGAACTTTTGGTTACCCCATAAAGTGAGAGTTTCAAAAACCAAATGATTACATATAAAAAGAAAGGAAGAGTACAAATACGTCAGATATGTAGAAGTCTGTCATATGAATAGTGAGGGGCTGATGGCCCTGACTATTTGGCCCTTTGGAAACTGTTGGTCAATTCCTTTAGATGGTAATAGCCAACTTGATAAGTTTATAAGCCAAAAAAATGGGCCTGTGATCTTCTTAAAGGTTATATAAGCTCATAATACTACTTAATATATAAGGTAAGACAAACACCCGGATATGTCTTATGAATGTTTTATTTTAAAAGAGCAATACATGTGTTTTCAATGGAAAACGGGCTTATGATATTTTATAAAGTTACATAAGCTCATAAGTGTGCTTAATTATGTAAAACAAACACCCCTATATGTTGGTGAATGTTTTATTTTAATCAAGTAACGGATATGCATGTTATATTTTTCAAGTTATCTCAATTTGTAGTTTTTTATTACCACCCGTGGAACGTGTGGGTTGTGGGCTTGTGGCTTATAATCAAGTTCTTATTCAGACCTTACTTTTAAGGCTCGAGCTAAACTCACCTTCAATTAAGGTATGTAACGATTACCTGTTATACCGATGATCCTATTGCGGTTACACCTATTTCCCTTCTCTTTAGAAAGGAACTTTTGAACATTTATCATCACTGTAACCGAAATACAAGTTTCAAGTATATACTTCTTAATAAAGAAAAGTTTGAGGTAGGATTCATCAGGCAATAACTACAAGAATTTTGCTTTATGTTTCATGATTGTGGTCACTAAGTGTTAGTTTACTGATCCTTAGCAGCGGTTCAGATTATGGCTATTTGTTTTGGTTTGGCTTATTGGATTTTGGTTTTTTTTTTTTAATTTTATAATGATATTCCTTGCATTTTGCCCCTTTTTGATCTTATTCCACTAAATTTCATGATACAAAAGAATGTATTGCAACTTTTCTTGGTTAAATAAAGTGGTGCTTAAATAACTAATTGTTAACATGCCTACTAAACTGCAACCTTTTTCTTTTTAATTTTTACTTTTTTTTAATTTACAAAATTTAGTATATTGTGGCAAAGAGATGAGTAGCAAAGCTGGTGGGTAAACTCTTACTAGAAAAAACTGAAGGAAAAGTTGGTTTGTTTAAGCACATAGTTATCCTAGTATTTCGCCATCAATGAGGTGTTACTGCATATTATTTGGTTCCCATCGATGAGCATTTATCAGTAAATTGTTGTGATAATGTCTGTAATTGTACTCTTCTATTCCTTTTGTAGCAAGAACAAACCATGTGTCGGTGTGACCAATGCTTGAATGCACCAGGTGTTGTATTACTTATTTGCTTTAATTGTAGTTATTTACCTTTAGTTTCCTTTATGAAAATCATATTCCATGTAGGTTAAAAGGTGATTGTGTGCATGTTGATTGTGAACAAGAAAAAGAGGGCAATGAACGTGGAAGCATGTATGTTTACGGTACAGCAAACGATGGGCAACGTTTAATGCTGCAAATGTGGCTTCCCTGTGACTCCAAATGCAGCCAACATGTGCGTTAAGTGTCTCCATTCTAAAGTAGACATTACAGAAGGTTTAGAAAAACAAGAAACTATCATTCACTGTCCCGAATTTGATACTTACCTCCAGCTTCCAAGAACATGGATTAAAGCAAAACTAGAATACAGCTTTTGACTTTCTGTGTCAAACGTCTCAAGATTCTGAGTAAGTTGAAGTTGATCCACGCATAGTTTGTGTGGACCGAGAGTCATTCATAGAGACTGAAAGTTAAGATGCGTATTCAAAAGGAAGTTTTGAATGGTGCGGTTCTTGAACAAGCTTATGTTGTTGAGTATGTGCTCCTACTAATTTGTATTTTGACATGTAGGAAAATGTAGAGATTACTTTTGTTTTTACTTTTGCTTTAACATGTGTACCTATTAGTTGTTCAGTTTTGAGTCATTTAATTGGTTTCTAGATACGTTATAAATATTTCTTCCATGGTGTTTGTTGATTGCAGGTGTATTCTTACCCACATGCTCTATATCAGTTTCAACATGGAGATATCTTTCTTTGAAAGAGTTGGTAAAACTAAAATCTTTGCACTTCATGATCAATTGTTAATCTATGATACATTGAGATGTCTTGAAAACTATGCCAAAGATACGCCTTCAAGTGAAGTTTTGTGGAATTTGATAGATATATAGGCTGCTAGCAGTAGCAGGAAATGGTAGAAAAACTCCCGACACAAGAACAAAACTATATAACACTTCAATATGCATTAAATTTTGTACGTACTTATCATTGGCATATAATTACAAATCAAGTGTCTAATGGAGATATATACTTAAATGTATGTACTTCTCATTTGTTGGTTATGGTTCCTTGCTTACTTTTGAAATTCATATTTATGAGGTGTTACAAGTTGGGGTGTTATAGAATTTGATTATCGGTAACTACACTGAAAAAACTACCAATTTTGTGTAGAGGGAACCGGAAGTATTAAATAAACATCACAATTTTCCAATTTTGTTACCTTAATACAAATTTTCTTACCAATTGAAGTGTAGAGGGAACCGGTAGTGTTAAATAAACATCAAAAGTTTCCAATTTTGTTGCTTTAATACAATATATATATATATATATATATATATATATATATATATATATATATATATATATATATATATATATATATATATATATATATATATATAATCGTGTAACTGATTACATATTTTTATGGTTATATTAACGTTAAATGGCCCATAACTTGTATTTTAATTGGTATAAAAGCTCATTTTCTTGAGGACAAGCAAATCCCAAGTGTAAGGGTATTTGATACGGAAATATTTGTTACGCTTTTAGGTGGTCATTTAAGCCCGAAATCGTGTTTTTATGATCAAATACTACCTTAATTTTTTATTTATTTATTTTTTTTTAGGTACTTAGGACACGAATTCCGGAAAATAGAGCAATTTTTTTTGTTTGTTATAAAATGATCAACTTTTTATAATATTCATTAAAATGATTTCATAGAATTAGCCCTTTATTAAAGTTTTGACATATATGATAACTACACTAATGAAATGACTAATGTTGTCTACAAGCAAGAATTGAAATCGCTTTAAACGATGATTTTTTAATTATTTGCTATTTACATTTTTTGGGTATTGTTCGAAAGTTTTTATTATTAATTAAACATGTTTTTTTTCCTTTTATGTATAAGTGTAACTCATTACATATATGTTATGATATTTTTAAATAATCAAATATAAACGTTGGTCGCCTAATATTAATTAAAATGAAATAATAGAGCTAGCCCGAGTCTTGAAGCTAGTTAATCACTATTGGGTAATAAGTTACTTTGTATTGCATTATAGCATACCAACTACAATTATTTATATCCTTTGCCATTGATCGATCATATAGCCCTCTACCAAGCACCCCTAAATCCATATCTAAATCTTACATCAAATCCAAAACCGATCTACAAACCAAACGGCCCTTAAACAAACACCCCATATAAGCACTTTCACTTTGGAAAACAACACACAGAGTGAGTGAGATTAACAATGGAACCAATAGAAGCAACAACTTCAGAAACCCTAGAATTAGACCACGATAACAATAACAATAACATTGATCCAAGGGTAACAGATAACGATCCATTATCATCATCATCAATAATGAGTGAAAAGGATCTAATTCGTGCAGTAGAAACCGTTGAAAGAGACTCAATCGCAATTGCAGAGAGCTTCTCATCTTTATTCTCGTCCCTCCGTACATCTCTCTCTCAGGTACCATCATTTCTACTTGTTGTGCTTATTTGGTTGCTTATCTAAATGACATGGCACAATTACTAGGACCTTATTTGACATTTCTGTTCTAATTTGCTTTTCTAAATACAACCATTTATTTAGGCATATAAGTTTGACCAATACATGTAGAGGTGGCAATTTGTGCCAAAAATCATAAAAATGGGCTTCTATGGGCAAATTTGTAAAAGATTCCGAAATGGGCATGTATGGCCTATTTAAAAGTTAAATGGGCATTAATGGACACATGTATTCTCCGGAGAACATTGCAATTGTTTAAAAAAAAAAAAAAAACTTATAGATATAATATATTTAGTCATTTAAATATAAATTGTTACGTTTAGGGAATTTTTTTCGTCAAGCGATTCGCTTAACATGAGCCTGTTTGGCCCGTGCCCGTTTGAACCCGTGGCCCGAACCTGCCAGACCCACCCGCTTTGCCACCTCTAGTCTCATGTTATTGGATTCTGTCACATAAGCACGAGACCAATAACAAGATCTCTTGGTGACCATATTAGCACTTTTTGATGAAAGTATAAATGCTAGAACTAAGACAAAGAAAAGTTTAATTATCAAATCGAAACATTGACAAATTTTATTAGCATAATTAAATTTTATAACATTAGCACTAACTAATTTGAAACTGAGCATGCATTGTAATGTTCGATGAATAATTATGAGCATAATCAAATTTTATTACACATACAAGTCTTGTCTAAGGCTATAGAGCCTCACAGAGTGTAAATCATGTGGTGGCAAATGGCAATATCATAATTAAGTCGAACTTTCAGTGGTATTTTATGTAAAAAGTCGAACTTTCTACGTTATTACCACGCACTGGTTATGTGATAGCGTATTGTGCATTGTGCAAGTATGTGAAAAGTGAAAAGTGAAAACCCGAGATTATGGTTTAGTTTTAAAGAAGCAAACAAGTCAACCTCATAGGTGTAAACTAATATTTAAGAAAGATAGTTGAAGCTTCGAGCTGTGAAAGAATGCTGCAGCTGTGGCAAGATAAGTAAAAGATATTATGCTCGTAAACAGTAAATGTTTTTCATTCCCTTTTTGTGTTTGTTGTGGCAAGATAAATATACTTAGTTACGAGTCAAAATAAAGTAGTGAACAAAGATAGATGTTTAACCACAAGACTAGCTGAAAAATATGTGAAAAGCTGAAGCAGCTATACAATGACAATTTAGATGCCAAATAAATGAAGTGGCTACGTGTAGTCAGTGCGACAGCTTATAAGACAACTTGTAAACTTCCGGAAAACCAAAAAGTAAGCTGTTATAGGGCTAAGGTGTTGTATGCACACCAGAACATGCCCTGTTCTTTTACTTTGCTGCATCATTCTGTGCGTCAATGTGTAGAGGGTGCATCACAAAGCCGACTTTTATCACTTCACCTTTTCTGTCTAGTTACCACTCAATTCCATAAAACACAGCTAACTAAATGCACCGGAATACTAGACTCCTGTTACATGCAAATGATTCAATTGTACATTATTAAGACATCGCAAGCCTTTGTGACTTGTGACTGTTTGCTATATTTATAATGCCATAAAGCTGAAGAAGTGCAGTGTAGTTTAATCTATTTGCTTCCTCACGGGATATATCGATTTATATATTGCTTGTGCATGTTGTAGGTTACCAGCCGTTCGGTTGATCATGTACAATGCTTTAGTGATGCTGCTGGTCGTCTTCAAGAATCTGGTAATTGACAAAACTTGGATTGACTATGCACAGTTGCACATCATATACAGCTTTTGAGAAACTTAAATAGCAGAGTACATGTATCTCGTATGCTCCTTAATAACCAGAGTATTTGGTTTCCTGATATTGATTTTGCAAAAAAACATCACTTGTATCTTAAATCTTCCATAAGTGCACTTGGCAGTCTTTTTAATTGATGGCAACAAGGTTTTTCTTGGCCACGCGTTGCGGTGGGAATGCACTGGGAATACACAATTGTTATGCGCAAAATTCTCATTTATATAAGTATGAACGAAAAGTTAAAGAAAGGTGAAGTTTTAGAAATAAAATTATAAAGTAATTATAGTTTGACATAAATCATGCATCAAAGGCTCAAAGCAAAAGGTAAAAGAAAAAGGA
Source organism: Artemisia argyi (assembly GCA_030686995.1). Classification (NCBI taxonomy): domain Eukaryota; kingdom Viridiplantae; phylum Streptophyta; class Magnoliopsida; order Asterales; family Asteraceae; genus Artemisia; species Artemisia argyi. The sequence continues at coordinate 77,378,621 of CM060693.1, read as the reverse complement.
AGGACTAAGCAAAAATATAAAATGAGCAGTAATGAATAGTAAAACTTTGCAAATAATGAGTGTGTAAATGGTTAAAGCAAAGATCACACATATTGTGACTTTAATCTCCATTATGCATCTTTGGTGAAGTTTCACAACTTCATTATGATTTTACTTTTTCTTCAGTCACCAGTAAAAACCATTTAGAATTTTGATCGTATATTCAAAAGTGAATACTTCTCTCCAAGCAACGTGGACCTAATATATTCTTGTAGAGATTTATTTTTTATTGCATAAGCATTAGTCATGATTGCTGTTGATCACTGTAATTCAATTCTTTACAGCATTAGATTCTGCAACAAAGGGAAATCTGTACATAAACTCCTGTCTCAGGTATGTACCCATTTTCATGGTTTTGTTGTTATCTTCACTTGTGACCAACTTTGGTGCCATCATAATTGGTTTCTTAAGTGCAAACAAACCTTGATTAGTCACACATGTCTGTGGCACTAATCTGTGCAAGTGTAGTGTTTAACGCAACAAGAAGCTATACCTTATGGCTGGTGATTTTACCAAATTCGATACATTAGTCAAACTGACATGTGAAACACATTTGGTGCAGATTGAATGAGGAAATGAGAGGAATTGACACCTTAGCCATGCAACTGTATCCTTTACATTCATTATTTGTGTCTCAGTTCTTGTGTGTCTGAGTGTTTGTGAAGCTAGTCAACTAAATTGAGAGAAATGATAATGATCATTGTTGGAAATTAAACTTTATGGACATGGTATATATGACGTCCAGCAATTTGCTATCTACAACTCTTACTGATTCTTATTACTCATGAATCCTATATACAAATGATTGAATGAGATTTCCTTGACCCCGTTGCACAGAAAAGTGCTGCGTAGAAATGTTGATGCTTTGGATACCGCTGTGAATAGCCTTGTTCGTCTTCCTTGATGTTCATTTTGTTCGCGTATTCATCTTTCATAAAGCATGATTCAGGTGAGCTGTGCACGGAAAAAGGCTTCCAATATGATGGAATCTTTTATCTTTGTAATATTGGTTCTTGCATACCTGACACTTATTAACGTGAATAATATCTGTCGAGTTTGTTCTAACATTACGATTTTTGTTGTTGTTGATATATTGTGTATACCATTAAGTTGTTTTAGTCTTCCATTAGCTTGTGCAATTACAACTGAAGCCTTGTATAGTGGCAACATGTAAGCTGATGATACAAGCTCTACAATGCTATAAAAGCTAGTACATTCTTGATAAATTTATCTCGCAAACGAGCATCTTGCTGGGTTACTTATGGGTGGCAAAATGTGTGGGGTTGGATGGGTAACGTGACATGTGAAGTACGGGGGCAGCTTGAATGACTCGGGTCAACCGTTACCTTTACACTTATTTTGTTTGTTCGCCCTTTTATGTTTTTTGAACTCAACATGTATAGTTGTATACTATGAAGTATATAAAAGGATGTAATTGGTTAGAACAGTACAAATATGTTTAGTTGTAAACATGATACGTTGACCCAACTCATTTTGCCTTCTTTTACCATTTTTCAATGATGTGTTACCCAACGCTCCCGTTTTGCCACCCATATGCTCGCCTAATGAACACCGCATTATAGCTATCCATTGGCCTGACCGAGTCACTCAAAACCATATCCGATAAAGCTTAATTTGGTTATTTGTTGGTTTGGGTTTTAAGATGGTGCTCGCAGACTCACAATTGATTCTAAATGAATTGGTCATGCTGGCATGGCTTAGTCGGTTCGCACCAATTTCCTATAGACACTTGTCTTTGCCCTCTCTGGTGTTTTAACACTAAAGATGCCAAATTTTTAGTTAGTGTAATGTTAATGGAGCTTTATGTATCGAAGCAGGTTTGATCCCGAAACCTAGTCAGCCGCCATGAGCCGCTGCTTCTTAATCACCCCGCAAATCTATTTATCCCCTTTCACAAACCCTAGTCGCTATCTCAAGGATCAGATTGTAGAAAATCCACTCGAAATTGTCTATCTCAAAAAATAATAATAAATAAAAAAATAAACTATTGCATCACAGTTTATTTATTTATTTATTTTTTTGAACATCCATCACAATTTATTTTGAACATCCATCATAATCAGCTCTGTGTTTGGGTATCGATTTGACATAACTTCAATGGCTAAATTTACAAAGTAACTTAAAAGTTTTAACCCCATAAACCCCCCTACAACCCACACTTGCAAATCACGACTCAAGGTAACAGTAAAAAAAAACATAGTTTGCAGAAAATGGAATCATCACCAAACACCGCAATAATCACCACCACCATAACCACAACCACCACCACCAACACACACCAAGAAACATCAACGTTGATCACAACAACGACTGTTAATCAAACCCCACAACAACTTCCATGTCCACGTTGTCATTCAGAAAACACAAAATTCTGTTACTACAACAACTACAGCACTTCACAGCCTCGTCACTTTTGCCGTAGCTGCCGTAGACACTGGACTCATGGTGGCGCTCTCCAGGACATCCCCGTTGGAGGTGGTACTCGAAAAAAAAAAAAAAAAAAAAAAAAAAAAAAAAAAAAAAAAAAAAAAAAAAAACCATGAACCCCACCACCACTTCGGGTTATTGTGATACGACTTTTGCTCCGCCGGAGTAACAGGAGTACCAGGCGTACCAGTGCCATCTGACGCCTCCACCTGTGGATGATGCCGGAAATGTGATGGTTCCGTTTGAACCCAATGTGTTTGTGCCATCGTTGTTTGAGGGTGTTGGGTTTGAGGATGGTGTTTGGCCATTTTGTGGCAGTTAAGCTAGTTTCTCTGTTTAATGTTTGTCTTTTGTTTGTAGTGGTTGATGTAACCGATCTTTTGGTGAATGGTAAACTCTATGGTTTGTACAATATTGGCGGGAAACTAAAACTAACTAGCTAATAACTAACTGAGCCATCTAGAACTACTTAGCTACAAAGGAGTGTTTGGTTCTGCAGTTATTAGCCAATTTGAATAAACAATTGTAGTGCAGAGGTTTGCTTAGACCCTTTGTGATAATATCAGCCAACTGTGACTTGGTTAGTATGAAAGTGGGTAGAATTTGACCACCTCTAATCTTGTCTCTCACAAAGTGGCAATCAATTTCTATATGCTTAGTTCTAGCATGATGCACAGGGTTGGAAGCTAGAGCAATGGTAGATGCATTATCACACATTATTGTGAGGTGTATTAAGCTGTCTTGAACCAGTTTGTAAGCTCTGTACAAAGGAGTGTTTGGTTCTGCAGTTATTAGCTTGACTTGACTGTTTTGACCCATATTGAGTAGCATCCTCATTACAAATCTACCAAGTTTGACAATATTTGTTTGACTTTTAACATAACATCATAACATAAGTAACAAAGCAAAATAACATACTTAATCAACAAAAAAGATAACATAATTGATAATATAACATAGTTTGATAAACAAAGAAACATAACATAGTTTTCTTTGACCACAAAACATTAAACTTCAAACAAACATAACATGATTGATAAAAAAAAAAAAAAAAAAAAAAAAAAAAAAAAAAAAAAAAAAAACAAAAAACCTTGAAAGAAACTCTAAAGTCCCTTGACAAATGCGTGCTTGTTGAAAAGCTTCAGCTTCGCTTCGGCAATCTTCTTCTTCAATTCTAAAAGCTCGATAACGTCGGCCTTTTGAAGCTTCTTAAAATACTCCAAGCACTTGAACATTTGAACCGAGGGACGCACAAGTTCAATTTCAGCCATGTACTTGTTCCTTTGAATAACAATATCAAGCAACTCTTGATATGCCTTAAAAAGATCTTTCGCATACTTTACATCCCGCTGTGTCTCCCTAGCAAAATAAACCGACATCTGGTATGGTAACTCAGTTGAGTTAGCCGCCGCTGCAAGTTCCTGAAGAAGCACAAATTGAGACATTCTTACACCATTTGATACAATTTATGTGTTTACTGTTTTGTTACCGGATGAATGAGAAAATTACTTGGGTTATAGCATATAAATAGGCGGGGTAATTACATGTGGAAATGTGTTTTAGGCGTGTTTAGGTAATAAATGCTAAACGTTTGTGTTACCAACATACACATCCCAAAATTGCCTAGTTTTTTTACTTCCATTAGATTAGATAAAAGGTTATACAACCATTGACCCTAGTTAATATTACATAACCGGTAGATAAACTTTAGAAGCATAAAAGCGTAACCATTATTTAGCATCATCCTTGGGTTTCTTGTCAGCCATCAGTTTTCGCCTCTTGATTGATCTTCCTTGGTCTTCAAACTTGTCCTCTGCAAGCACTCCATCTTGCCCAACTCCATTTTTTTCAAGCACTTCATCTGGCTCATCTCCTTGTTTAGCATCTCCAACTACTTCAGCACACTGCTCATCTAGAATCACATCCTCATCACGAACTCTTTGTTCATCATCATCACCATCAACATCCACAAGTGGAACCAAACTGAAACTAATTGGTTCAGGAAAAAGAGCACACACCTTTGTTCCTTCTCCAGCTGCAACTACGTCATCAAGTTCATCCAATGCTTGATCTATTTCAGCAAATATGTCACTAATCTCTTGAGGCTCTTCAGGCTCTGGAGGCTCTTCAATCGCATGCATCTATTCAGGTTCAGGTACATCAACTAAATGGTATGGATCATCATGCCATTCATCATTAGTTCCTTGATCCACATCTTCATCATACCATTCAGCATTAGTTCCTTGATCAACCTCTTCATCACTTGTGTCATCATAATACGCATCATCAAAATCGAGATCATAAAAATCGAGCAAACCTATAGACTCCTCACTTGAATCCTCCACAGTAAAGTCTTGGTCAATCTCTTCCAATAACCTTCTGAATTGAAACTTATCACTCATCCTTTTTGTATGATTTGTAATCATTTTTTCGCCACAAAATGTTGGTGGGAAGTCACTGTCAGAATCAGTATCAAAAACAGGTCCAGCCTCTCAAGTTGTCTTGTCTTATGTCACTCTTTATGCCACTCTCACAATAGTAATTTCCCACTGTTTCCAGTCTCACCATCAACACCCTTTCCAACAGCCTCATTCAAATCATCATCCACTATTTCTTCTATCACCACACCCTTGCCCTTAGTCATCATTCGATCCATCATCTCACACTCAACAATTGAAACACTGGTTTTAATATACAACTCTAATTGTGTAAATATAGAAACATACTCCACAAGTGTCTTCACATCTTCGTCAGACTTTAGTGGTAGCAAACCATCATCCAGTGACTCCCCAGGTATCCTAAAGTGAGTAAACATAAGGGTACTATCCGAGTTACCTAAATCCTCTAATATTTCGCCCAATAATTTCATGAAAAAAACGTCAGAATGAATTCCGTCAAACCAATCTTAATCTCCAAAGAGATACCTTCTTCCTGGTTTTGAGGTAAATTCACCATTGTGATGGATTTGCAAAGAAAACTGTCACAACCCGTAATTTTAAGTCATTTTTTCCAAACCTCGACAATTTACTATTCACAGATTACTATTCATCGTTTTACTATTCATCATTTTTTAGGTCAGTTTGACATTCCGAGAAACATTCAGAAATTTTACTATTCACTTGACACTATTCATTTCCGAGAGGAAGCCACTATTCACGTGCATTACTCATATCATCGTAAATTTAGTTTACGAGTGTTCAAATTCGCGTAACCGTATTGGTTTAGGAGCGAATTCATGCATTATTATCAGGGACATTTCTTACGGACTAGAAATAGTCTGCATATCATCATTAGGGCACTTGCATACCATTCCACTCGTAGGATATTCAAATTAATACTTTTGATATATTTGACTTTTTACGTATGTTTATTTTTAAATAAACGTTAACAAACGGTCAATAATGTGACTAACACGTCCGACACTCCCGACTATGACCCCAATATTTTTTTTATACTCATTTTTATAATATAAAAATTATAATATTAATTTACCCGGTATTTTGGATATTTATTTTAATTATTAACTTAAGTTTACTAAAATTTCGACGGTTTTCGTAGAAATTAAACGATAATTATCTAAACACCCAATAATTTTACCCAACCTATTTTTATAATTTTTATAACTTTATTTTATCCCGGTTAACTCCGTTAAAATTTATTTTTAGTTAACCCGGTACCCGGTATATTTTAAAAACTACAAAATAACACTTAATAATACATTTTACCTCAAAAGTCTCACCAAAACCCTTACATCCCCCAAATTGCCGCCCCCCCCCCCCCCCCCCCCTTACTTCTTTTCTTACAACCCTTGAAAATTTCTACTCCCATTTAATGCAAAGTAGATCTTGACTAACAAACCAATAATTCATATATCTTATACTTATCAAATTCCATCTCATTTTTCTAAAACAACTAGCAGTATTCTTTCTCTTTTTCTCTCTTGGGGGTTCGGCAAAACAACAACACAAGAAGCAAGACACATTATTTTTTTTAAGATCTAGATATAATCTTGTTCATATAGTTGTCCTTGTTGGAGTTTTGAGATATAAACTCAAGGATTGTTAAGTTTTTATCATCTAATCACACCACATCTCAAAGTAAGTTTACAAAACTCATTTCATAATTTTTACAAGTTATTACCATGATTATATATTTTTCTTGCAAGATCTCATGCATATATTGGCTTATACCACTCCATTTTGTATATATTAAACTTTTATAGCTCTAGAAATGATTTTTGGTTAGATCCTTGTTAGATCTACTTGGTTGTGATGTTTAGGAACCCATGACACCCTAAGAAGGTGTATGGTAGGATTAGATTAGTTTTGTGGTGATTGAAAGTGGTTTGAATGAAGATGGAACTAGATTAGAACCCTAGAAACAATTTTTGAAACATTTAAAATACCTACTGTCCCTATTTTGATTTCGTGGGAAAATCAGTGGTTGATGGCTAATTTTTGACCAAAGATTTAGAAAATACTTTCAAAAACGAAACTTTAGGCGAAAGAACGGATTAAAACGAGTTTATAACGAAGGAGATATGATTTTTGCAAATTTAACGACGAAAACTATTTTATTAAAAACTGCTTGCTGTTTGGCAGATTTCGCCGTGCAAATAGAGGCATTAAACGTAACTTAGAGAAGCCGAGTTATCAAAATTATACTAGTATATACAAAAACGAATCCGTGGATATAAAGAACGAAGGAAATGAGCTTAAAACGACCAAGTTATACCCGTTTTAACATTGTCAAAACTATATATATATATATATATATATATATATATATATATATATATATATATATATATATATATTTGGTCACAAATAAAAATAATAACTTACGTACTAAATGGTATATTTTTCTAGAAACGTTACTAAGGACTATATTCTTAACAAACGAATACGTACGACCCAAGAGAATATTTATACGACTTAACGACGTTATTCTAAGGTTTTGATACTTGGAATATAACGCTAACTTTTTCGTACGAGTTAATATGACAAGTTATATACTTCTATATATGGACTTATTTTTCCTAAGAATGAAAACTATTTTACTATGACGATAACTAGTATTTCCAAATTACGAGTGGTATTGGTATCATGTGCATGTGCATTCATTACATCACGACATGATCTAAATTAGATCACTATCATTCATTTTAGGTTGCGGATAGTGTTCGCTCCTTGTTGTCCATATCATTTCGCATCTTTGTATCTTCACTCCAGGTGAGTCATAGCCCCACTTGTACTCTTTATACTTGTTTTAACTCTTTGGGGGAGATACATGCTCAACTACTTACTTACTAGTATAAATACTCAAAAACATATTTTCTTGATACTTGAAACATTTATACTTGATTGTCTTATACTTGATTTTACTTATACTTGATTTTATACATACGTGATTGTGTTATACTTAACTGTGTTATACTTACTTGATACTTGAAATGTTTAAACTTTTATACTTTGGGAAATGACACCCAGTAATCATTTATACTTTGGGAAATGACACCCAGTAATCATTTATACTTTGGGGAATGGCACCAAGTAATCTCATAACTTTGGGAAATGGCACCCAGTAGTCTTTAATCTTTGATCAGTGGCATGTACCCATATCGTATACTCATATGTCTTAATCATACTATATATATTAGCAGTGGGTTGTGAAAACACAGGTTACAAGTCTCTTATGGCGGGACTTGTAACTGAGTGGATTTACGATGCCTTTGCTGTGTGATCATTTTCTATAGACTTTATTTGTTAAACAACACTATGAACTCACCAACCTTTGTGTTGACACTTTTAAGCATGTTTATCTCAGGTTAGAAGGGCGATAGCAGGTTTATGGAGCGGAGAGTCTTAGGGCATACTTTTTGGAGACTTTCGCTTTTATCATTTACCATTCGATACTCTTTAAAAACTTATGTATTTTTTCTACTTTGGGATCTTTGTTTTGTAAACTATGAATTTTATCTATTCGAATGGTAACTTTTTAAAAACGTCTCATTTAGAGGTTGTTTTCTATATCTTGTACTTTGTGCCCTGAAGTAGCATCCCAATAACACAGTCTTCCGCTGCGGTATTTTGGGGGTGTTACAAAAACACATTTTCATTCAAATATGTGGAACAAATAAAACATCAATTACTTCCAACAACAATAACCAGTTTAAATTGAAAACATTAAAATGGAACAAAGTATTCTTACTATAAAGGATTCCTAAATCAGGTATCGAGGTACTGCGTGCACGATTTTGCCAAAGCTTAACCATTCTCAAGATATTTACTTGTGAAATTGAAATTGAGCCACGTATATAAACTATTGTTCTAAAGGACTAAATTTGTAAAACAAAACACTAGCAATTGAAGTTATTGGCGAGAAAGGGATAAAAAGACAATACTACCCTCAATGACATGACACTTAACGAGGAAACTAACGGAAAATGGCTCTCGGTGGTTTTTTTTGCACATTTACGTAACGTTAGTAGCTTTTTTGCATGACTTTTTGTCTCGGTTCAATTATTGCGATTTCATGATAGTTTAAGGATCATTTTTGTATTTTACCATCAAGCATGATTTGATGGCCGGCGCCTGCCAGAAATCACGCAACATATTTTCTTTTATACTAGTCACTAGTGTGTGTAATAAGTTGTCCTGTAACGTCTTATATTCTTTTAATAAATAAATGAGTAATATGTAGCCACTTACGAACAATAATACTCCCTCTATACGAACAATGTTACCATATTTTTTGTTAACAGTGTACAGTATTTTAATAAACCGTATATCTTCTACATAATAAAATTTGAGAAAAGTATCAAATGAGTACAAAGTATCAAGTGTTTCATTTTCTAGTCATTTTGACACCATTTTGCTAAAAAGGTCATGTCCAACTGATCAACTGCTCGACTCCACCCCTTTTGTGATATGTGTCATTTGCAAGTATAAAAATTTGGTAGAATATTTTATTACTTTATTGTAAGATTACAAATACACCTTTATGTTAATTATATCTTTTAGTTACTTGTACATTATGTTTTAATAACAGTATATTAGGTTTACACCTCATATTTCTTATCCTTAAAACCTGCTTATCCTCACACCTACCTCACTCACCATCTCCGGATTCTTCCACATAAAAAATTTTCCGGTCGACGTTTCAATATACCCACCATCACCTCCCAGCCGCCACCATCATTATAAATCTGTTTAATCTAACACTCAAACATCACATTAAAAACACCCATCGTCAAACCACTCTTCAAAGATCTGGCCGACGTTTCAAACCATTCTTGATCCTTAAAAAACTCCCATCGTCAAAGATCTTTAAATATCTGGCCAGATTTATCGTTTGTGAAGATCCGACAAGATTTATCGTTTGTAAAAAGACACCACAAGATCCGGTCAACACCCACAAGATCCGGCCAAATTTATCTTCAAAGATCCGGCGAGATTTGATCGTTTGTGATCTGATTCGTCACCGGGTTTGTCGTCGCCGGAATCATCTTCGCCGGAATAATCATCGTCGGAGTTATATTAAAATCAAAGCCACCAGCGTCCACTTTGCAACTTACCTTCAAGTCCTTGGTCAATATCAAGAAAAGTTTCCTTTGCCTTTTATTCTCGGGTCTGAATACTCGGGTGTTGTTGTTTCTGTTGGTGAGAATGTTTGCAAGTTTAAAGTTGGTGATGGTGTTTGTGGGTATGCTGTGGTGTGGGCTCTTTTGCTCAATATGTTGTTGATGAAGAGACTAAATTGTAAGTGGGCTCTTCACGCAATATTTCTCACCAATCTTTCTGAAGGAGTGAATGAATGGATCCTGTAAATTGAATTTTCATTTGATGAAGACTTGTAAAAAGTGTATTTTCATTTAATGATTAATTGCACACTCTATATTCTTATTTGTTGCAAAGTAAAGATTTAACAATGGCTAGTCATATTATTTCTTTGTAATTGGTGTATTTGTTGTTATAGAGTTTATGTAAAATATGTTATAAATTAATTGTTTGTTGGTAAATTAATGTAATTGTTTGTTGGTAAATTAATTTTGTGATGGTAAATTAAGTAGTCAGTGTGGTGGTGGTTGTGTCAATTTGGAGGTGTTTGGTCTAGTAGTGGTGGTCAAGCAGTTGTAATGGTGGTCGAGCAGTGGGTAGCGGTCAATTAGGGGTAGTTTTGCAGTTGAGCAGTGGTGGTCGAGCTATTGAGCAGTGGTGATGGTGGTGGTAATGGACCGGTGAAGTGGGTGGTGGTGGTAATGGACCAGTTGAGAAGTGGTGGTTGAGCGGTTGAGTGGTGGTGGTAGTGGTGGTGATGGACATCTGGAAATGGTAAGATAGGTGAATTGAGTTAAGTAGGGTGAGTGGGGTTAGGTATAAAAAGATAATAATATAATATAAGAGAGTGTATTTGTAATTTTACAATAAAGTAATAAAATATTCTATCCAGCTTTTGTACTTGCTAAGGACACATGTCACAAAAGGGGTGGAGTAGAGCAGTTGATCAGTTGAGCATAACCGTTTTAGGAAAAGGGTGTCAAAATGACTAGAAAATAGAAACACTTGGTACTTTTGTACTCATTTGGTACTTTTCTCATAAAATTTTACAAAGTTTAGGGCCATTCTGCCAAATATACCAACTGTTTTATTTGTTGTACTTTCATGGATATGTTAGTTATCGGTTTGGTTATTGGCTCCCTTAAATTGCAAGCAACAGTAGTAAAACATACAATAATATTAAAAAAAAAAAAAAAAAAAAAAAAAAAAAAAAAAAAAAAAAAATTGTCTTACCATGTATAAAGTAGGTAAAACCAATGTTTTAAAACCCGGTTTTTCGATCTACTCGGTCAAGTTACCGGGTCACTGGGTTACCGGTTCAACTGCCGGGTTGAACCGGTTTTGTATATACCAAAAATTTGTAGTAAATCATGTTATTTAACATGCATAAAACTATTATAAATTGAGAGTTACAGTTAAAAATGAACCTTTAAAACTATTTTCATGATCATCCGCACATAATATACTTGTTTTCTTTGTGCAACTTCGAATTGTATCATCATTATGGATGGAAAATAATGACAAAACTATATTAGAAAGTCAAATTAGTAGTTGTATAGAAAATCTTATGCTATATTTGTATAAAATACTTGACCACTTTAGTTAATAAGTATGAACAATCTTTTACCATGTTGAAGAAAAAAGGTCTTTAATAGATAAAATGTGCTAGATGTTGAAACATAATAAAAGAAAAAATATAACGAAAACAAAGTGCTCAACTAATAAAATTTGGTTTTGTTTCATCTAAAAAAAAAAAACCTCGGCCGGTTCCACCCGGGTTGAGTAAAACCCGGCGGTTCAATCCGGGTCTTTAATCCTCAACAACCCGGTTAGTAACGGGCCGGTAACATCACCGGTTCCTGGTTCAACCGGTTGAACCGACTGGGTCAACCCAAGTTTTAGAACATTGGGTAAAACCACTAAAAAATGTACAAAATAATAATTATAAAGTTTGACATGTCAAAAATAGTAAAATTTAAAAGATACGGAACAAAAAAAATTACAAATTACTTAAATGCCCCCATGCAAAAGTAACCACTTATTTAAGTCATGCTTGGTAGGGGGTTATAAGGGGTGATGAATGAGAAATATATTGAAAAAGTATGCTTGGTAAAGCATAATGCAATGACCCGTTACCCAATAGTGGCCTAGTGGGTAATGGATCATTACTCAATAAATTGAGAGATTGATTTTCTTTACCTTTCCCTTTCCCCACCATTATCTTACCCTTTCTCTTTCCCTTTCCCGAGTTTAAACCACGCACCCTTAGAGAATTTCTATTTAAATATGTATGTTCTTTTATGTAATTTTACATGTTATTATTACAGCTATAGTTACTCTTCGAAACACTGTTATAAAATAAACTATCACTGTTAACTGCTAGCTTTGACAAACATAACCATAAACTACCAGCTCAATTTTCGAGACTGACCATTGAAGTCAATGATAACCAATTTGGAAGCAGCAACAGCCCCATACCATATAGTCCAGTTTGTTTACCTATGTGTTGGAATTTTTTGTACCATGAAACCCAGGTAGACCACACATTCGTAAGATTGGTCAGACTTTGAGCAGTCTGTCCATGGTTGTCACAATTGCTCCCAAGACAGGTTTGAACCAGGTAGTGATCATGTCTTAATCAGGTTCACTCCAAAAGTCTGATCCTTGCGGATTTTGACGACCAACTTAATAAACAATACTACTTTCCTATGAGCCGTTTAAATATGCAACTTGCTAGGCTATTGGCTATGCAGTCAACTAATAATCTCCGAGATCATAACATTATCCCAATAGCAAAATCTAACAACTAAGTGATGACTGGGTTTTGTGATCTACAACAGATAGGCAGAAAGTTCCCATTTTTCAAACTAAAATCAGAATTCCCGAAAAGAGAGTTTATGATTTATAAAAACAGAAGATAACCATAGAATGTCAACATTCCCATCTACAAAATTCATTACCTATACCAAGAACCTAAAGATGGATTCTGGGAATAGTTGTCACCCTCCATAAACCTTTGCTAATTTCACATGTTTGACCATAGAAAACACAAGAATTACTCCCATTCAATTGTTGATGGAGGCTTGGATGTAATGTCGAGACAAACTCGGTTCACCCCGCGAACACTATTACAGATCTTTCTTGATACATCGTCCAGAAACTTGTGCTCAAAATAGTACCTGATATTTAAAGATGTTTAGAGAGCTCAATCACAAACAAGAATATGTGACTACCCCTTTAAAATGTGGAACCACTTATAATACCACAGAATCTAAAAAAATATGTTATCAGACTTATTTTTGGAGATAGAGTAACAGAGAGTTAGGATCAGATAAGAAGTAATCTTAAAATAAGGATAAGAAGTAATATAACTGCATATCCAAGATGCACCGACCTAAATTAGATGCATCCCTATTACCTTAGATGCATCATAATGTGTTTTCTAGCTTTTAATTAGATGCATATACCTATATGAGATGCATTTCACAATGTCTCTTTTATTTTGTTCCTCTACGTGTGACCAAAGCATAAAAATCAATTTGCATCATTTTCACTTCAAAATAACTTTCGAAACTCAAGGGGGTGCATCTAAATGAATAGAGATGCAATTAATTCAAGTCGTTGCATAATCCTTAATACTTTTACAAATCATTTTAAGAACACTAGTGAATATCAAGGGCGAAATCAGAGACCACATCCACATCAAAATCATTTTAAGAACATTTTGTTATAGGTAAAAAGTTAGCCCGTCAAGAATTTTGTGTTGTTTGTGATAATCCTTAATACTTTTACAAATGAGTTTCCCAGTATTAAGAAACCATACTCGTTTGAGGTTGAAGTGTGGGCCATTTTGATCCAAAAAGCAAACATATCATAATGCAAGTCTATAACCATCTAGATAGATAATCACTAGAACCAAAGTACTTTTAGTCTAGCTAGCATAAGTAGTCTTAGAGTTTCAGTATAAACAGCAGCAATGATGCAAGCAGTGATGCAGGTGTTCAGTATTATGACCCGGGTAGAAATTATAAATCCAAAAGCACAAAACCCAAGGCCTTTAGTCTAGTGGTATGTGAGTTGCCCACCAACCTAAAGGTTGTGGGTTCAAGCCTCGTTGGAGGCATTTGTGAGATATATTGTTAGATAGGTAGTATAGGGTGTGAAAAAGTTGCCATTCGGGGAAAAAAAAAAAAAAAAAAAATCCATTAGCACAAAAAGATGATTAAAGGACAAAAGAAAATTCACCAATCAGCCGTCATGCCATCTTGACTTGTAACAGCTCTAAGTGCAACAGCATTTGAATGAGTCCTCTGATCTCCTTGAACACCAGTTGTCTTTATCGGTAAAAATACAGCAAAAGCCTGCCATATTTCATCATAGATCCCAGCATCCTTAATTGCTTGAATAAATATTTCATCCACCTGTAACACGTTTTAGTTACAAGTTAACATCTAGCATAAAATTAAAATACAATAAGATTACATCATATATTCATGCCCTACCTGGCGAAGAATATCCAATGCATTTCCTTGAGTCACATCACCAGGAATTCTCACAGCTAGCCCTGGCCCGGGAAACGGATGCCGCTTCAAAAACGCTACTGGAACATCTAAAATCCTACCGAGCTCACGAACCTATACAACAAGATATCAATCAAGTAATTACAAAAAAATTATTTTTTTCGTAAATTGGCTCAAGCATCTGAGTTTGATACTTTGATTGCAAACCTCTTTGCAGGTATAGGGCCTGTTTGGTAGGGGCTTTTTGAAGAGTTGTTAGCTTTTTGTTACAAAAATAATCTCCTCTAAAATAAATAGCTCTGTTTGGATACATTAACATCAAGCTTTTATTTCAAACAAATAGCTCCTAAATGAACAGCTGATTCATGAAGCTTTTTAAACATCTTGGAGCTCTTAAAACTTTAAATTACTGATATACCCTCCAAACATTTGTTTACAATTATGTCCTTTTATGTCATTTTATATCTTATAATTATATTTATCAACTAACTTACCAAACACTTTTATTGAAAAAGCATACGGCATACGGCATACAACATAAAGCTAGTTTTGCCAAACATACCCATAATATAAAAAAATAAAAATAGCTTTAAAAAATGCAAACCTCATCCTTGAACAGAAGTTTTAGTGGTTCAATGAGCTTCAATTTCATATCTTTTGGAAGCCCACCGACATTGTGATGGCTCTTAATTGTGTGAGAATGGGTTCTTCCACTTCCAGGTGGTGGGCAAGATTCAATTACATCTGGATATAAAGTTCCTTGAACCAAATAAGTAGGTTTCGTTCCTAACTTCTTCTCCAAATCATGAGCAAATGCATCAAAAATTGAGATAAACTCCTTCCCAATACTTTTCCTCTTTTTCTCGGGATCTGTAACGCCTTTCAACTCACTAAGAAACTGAACAGAAGCATCAACGCAAGTAACAGGTAGATGAAGATCTCTTTCAAAGGTTCCCATTACTCGTTCTTGCTCCTTGTATCTATACATAAAAAAAAGACAGAAACGTTATATATAGTACTATAGAAACATGAAATAGAGTAAAAAACAAAACCGTACCTTAATAAACCATTGTCAACAAAGATACAGTGCAGCCTATTGCCAATAGCCTTGTGAACCAGAGTGGCTGCAACAGTAGAGTCTACACCTCCGGATAATGCACAAATAACATGATCATCAGGGCCAACCATGCTTTTGATCACTTTAATTTCTTCCTCCATTACATCTTCCATCTTCCATCCAGCAGTGACCCCACAAATATCAAATAGGAAATGGCGCAACAAATCCATTCCCTCGGGTGAATGTGTCACCTTTACATAATTAAAAATTATACAAAGGGTTAGATGCATTTTCACTCAATAAACAAACAAAAAAATTACCACTTTCAAGTTAGAATGTAAAAAAATTAAGGAATTTGCTTGAAGAATACATTAGAACTAATGGCAGATAGTATTAAGCTGTTTATTGACAAGTTAATATAGAAACTAGATGTCTGCTTCAAAAATATCTAACCAGATCATATTTGTTGGTCCATATCAAGAATCGAACTGAAAAAATCAGAAAATGGCTTAGTTGATGCTTTAAAGCATACATATTGGCTACTAACATGCTTCTGACAGGGCGATATGTTCAAAGAACAACTCATATGCACATATATACACAAAAGAATCATTCTAGCACAACAACAAAGCCAGATATCAACATCCTGCCATCACAACTTACACTAATATCTAATTCAGTGACCAATTAAAACAACATACATATCATAATCACCGCGTACTAAAACATCCTTAATCAGACCATAATCTACATCAGATCCCATGGAAGTGACATTGCATTTTCAAACAAAAAATAAAGTGTTTAGATTCGCGTCTGATCAATCATTCAGGAAAAAGAGCACAATTAATAGAGTCATATGAATTCAAATAATAAAAACTGCAAATAGTTCATAAGCCTTGTAGGAGACTAGGAGCTACTTGGATCAAAAGTGTAGATTGGCAGGGGCACCTCAACCATGTGTACAATAATAATGGTACCCACCGACCCACTACCCAACCATGCTGCGGAACGGATTCGAACTCGCGTCCTTTATTGGATCAAGACATCACATGGCTGGCCAGGCTTCTAAGGTAGAAGCAGGGGCGGACCCAAGTGTTGGGTTGGTTGGGGGGGGGGGCGCCCTCCACGATTCGCCGAAAAATATCAGATTTTTTTTTTTTGACCTTTTTATTAAAGTGCACCCCCCAAAAAAATCAAATTGCCCCCCACCTTAAAGCCAAAAATGTAAATACCATAGTTTTTAGTGTGTGAATATATATATATATATATATATATATATGACCTTTTTATTAAAGTGCATCATGAATTTTATCAATAAAAAAAAAATTTTGCCCCCCGCCTTCTAAAATCCTGGGTCCGCCACTGGGTAGAAGGTGGCCAACTGCGCTAGGGAGCTCGAGCTACTTTACATAGACATCTAATATGACTAATCAAGACACTGATCAGTTTTTTTCACAAAATTGTTAATTGCTAGAAAACACAAAATTACTTATCCATGCGGCCCGTTTTACTATTTGTACGGTTTTTGTAATCCGAGTTATTACAAGATGGATTTGTGCTGTCCTGGATTCATTTCGCAACCGCAATAAATTTAACATTTTTAAAAAAGTTTTTTTTTGTTACAAGATAGTCCAAACTAGTGCAAACAACCACTAACAATTCACATGCAGTATAAGAACAATCATTCTACTTTTACACCAACAAAACCAAACTAAAAAATTTATACCTCAGGATGATACTGCAACCCATAAAACCGCCTCTCCGTACACTCAACAGCCGCAACCGCACCCTGCTCACTCCTCGCCACAACTTCAAACCCATTCGGCAACTTAACAGCCTCATCACCATGGCTCATCCAAACAACCTGCTTATCACCAACACGTTTCCCTCCAAACAACCCCTTTTCACCAACAACCTCAATAACCATCTTCCCATACTCTTGCTTCTCACCAACATCAACCACCCCACCCAGCTTCTGCACAATCAGCTGCAAACCATAACATATCCCCAAAACAAACACATTATGACTCTCAACGTACTCAACAAACCCATCTGGAAAACAAGGCGCGTGAGGCGCGTGAACACTGTGGGGGCCACCAGAAAGGATGATTACAGATGGGTTTAAGTCTGTGATTGATTTGAGTGAAGATGTGCCTGAAATGCATAGTGAAAAAACTGATAAGCTTCTTATACGGCGAGTGATTAAGTGGGTGTACTGGGAGCCGTAATCAAGGATTAAAACTAGGTTTGATTTGGATTCCATGGATGGGTTTTTGGTGGATTGGAATTTGGGGGTTTTTTAGGGTTTATATGGGGAAGAAGATGAGTGTACTGTGTGGCTATTTTTAGGGTTTTTGACAGTTGGCGGGAACCCTAATAACAGGTTGTGGTGTGTTTGGATTCTGTTGGAAATTGCAAGTTAGTCCCTTCTTTTTGCCTTTTTATATGCAAAAAGTGAAAAAGGTGTTTTAGATTTATCAAAGTAGCTAGATAAAATACATGTTTTGCGGAAAGTTTTTGAGAAAAGAAATGTTTTGTTAACAAGTGTTGACCAGGCGGAGAAAGCTTAATCTACCGGTGGGTAGTCTACCCATATACTTGTAATATGTGGCATGTACATGCTTTTACAATTAATGTTTTTTCCCTTCTCTCCCAATGAGTGAATTACACATTATCCGGGTAAACTACCCAGTGGGTAAGTGTATCATTCTCCTGACTAGGCATATATATTGGGGGAGAAAACTTAAGCTACCCACTAAAAATAAAAGCACAAGTAAAACACAATTAATGCTTGGTTGGAAGAAAGAGGAGAATATTGTTCATTCTCTTCCAATCAGTCAGTGCCACCTCATCTGGGTAAACTACCCAGTGGGTAGGTGTATCCATGCCATATATTGGGAGGTGATTTGTACAACATTTTTTTTGCCATACACCACTAAATTATGCATAGCGGTGTTGTACTGTATGCATAACTGTGATTTAGTGGTGTATTGCCAAAAATAAATTATGCACAAATCATTTCTCATATATATTTAATAAATATAAACTTTTTTAACTTGATCAAAAAATGCATTAATTACATAGTATTAAATAAAGTGATAAAGTATTATTTCAGAACATAATTTTCATTTAAATGAATCAAAACATTCATTTTATTTACACGTTAATACATACTCAGTAATCATATGTTAGTAAAACCCTTGAAACAATTAGCATAGCGTTTTGTATATGACTTTTGTTTAGAAATTAGCAACTAGCATTTGCAATTTTTACAAACGGCTTCAAAATAATTAGAAAAAGAAAAAACATTGACAAGTAATTTATTCCTTCATTTCAACCTTTTTATGTGAAAAAAAAAAAAAAAAAAAAAAATGCATTAATTACATAGTATTAAATAAAGTGATAAAGTATTATTTCAGAACATAATTTTCATTTAAATGAATCAAAACATTCATTTTAGTTACACGTTAATACATACTCAGTAATCATATGTTAGTAAAACCCTTGAAACAATTAGCATAGCGTTTTGTATATGACTTTTGTTTAGAAATTAGCAACTAGCATTTGCAATTTTTACAAACGGCTTCAAAATAATTAGAAAAAGAAAAAACATTGACAAGTAATTTATTCCTTCATTTCAACCTTTTTATGTGAAAAAAAAAAAAAAAAAAAAAAAAAAAAAAAAAGCTCTTTGTTTTAAAGTATCAAAAAAGTTAAATGAAGAAACATGTGAGAGATAAACTTATTCTGTCATGAGTCACGCCTTCATGACTCTAGTTATGTATGTATCATGCTTTTGGTTCATTAAACACTAGAAATTATCAAGTAATTAAATTAAGAGAATGAGTGATTAAAAATCTTATTCTTATCTATACTATATCATAATGTATTTGGGATAAAATGAAAAGCTTGAAATTTTAAACAACACACTTACTAATAATGAAAAATAAAGTTAAATCTAGAAAATTAAACGTCTTAAATTTGTAAACTTGTAATAGTCTTTCAATAAATGCTATTTTTAAAACATGTTGTATAAAATAATAAAACACACAAAGCTTCATATAATTTATATGAAAATGGTACATATGGTTTTACAAACCAGACTAGACTAACGGGTTCAACCAATTTAACCAGGAATCGAAGTCACCACCGGTTTGGCTAGCCAATAAAAGCCGTTCGAAAACGAACCCGAAATGACCATCGAAACTGGTAGAAACGGAATTAATCGGGCCAAACTCGGATCATTTTCTTCTTGTTTTTCTCATGTTAAGCAGCTCGTCAATGTTATCTTGTTGGTGTCTGGATTTTAATCACATGGTACCCGTCGCCGCAACGCGTGAGTATCCTGCTAATGTATAATAACATATCTACTTCTCTGTAGTATAAAAGTTGAGTAATCACGCATAATGACAGCGATGTACAAAATAAATAATTATAGTTACGAATTTGTTGTTTAACATTTCATGTAACGTTTATGCATAAAATGAAATCATCAAAATACTAATGGTGTGTTTAGTTGGAGAAAAAAATATCTTGTTTTCTATCTTTTGTTTTGTAAAAATTTGGAAAGAAAATTTATCTTGACAAAACACTTGAAAATATGAAAAACGCGTTTAGTTGATATTTAGTTTCTTTTCCAGAAATGGGGGGTTGTGGGTTACAAGGGAAAACAAGGAAAACAAATCAAATTTGTTTTGTAGTTTTCCTTGTTAAGTTAGAAAATAGGAGATTTTGTGTTGTGCAAAATACTTTGTTGGAAAACGCTTATTTGAACACGATATCTGTTTTTCTTATTTGTCACAAAATATTTTATGAAAAATAAGGGTGTTTTCGCTCAACTAAACGCACCATAAAAGTTCTTAAATAACAAAAAGAAAAATACTATCAAAAACGGGTTACCAAACATGTGCCAAGCTCAATCTCTAATATTATTAGACGAGCAAAATAGCCCGCGCGTTGCTGCGGTGCAGCTTTTTTTTGTTAAATTTCATGTGGTCGACGTTGTTGTTGATTTCGGGTTGGGTGTGCAGGAGCTGAACAACGCAGTTGTCACATGGTTGTTTTGAGATGAAAAATTAGATCATTATGCAAAGATGATTAACATAACATGTAATAAGCATTCTATAACCAAACTCAGTATAAAAAATGCAAACGTATGAGGCCAACTGCAATTTTTTTTCTAACTTTGTATTAGTATATATTAAAAAAAATGTATGTTTATGGTAAAGAGTAACAAATGAAAACATATAGCAAATGCAAATCGAACATATAGCAGCAATGCAAATCGAACATATATCAGCAAATGAAAACAACCAAAACAACAATTTCTTCCTTCCAAATTTATTCACATGGTTACCGCTACGATCAAAACCAACTTTATTCACATTTGAACCGACAATAAATCTCCTTATTTCCGGTAAAACAAATTGGACTCAAAGGCCAACGCAAAAGATACGCATTCACCTGACCATAACTGGATACACATATTCACATAAGCATGACAGTCAAATAGGTTGAAGAAAATTGGAGTGTTTCTATATGCTACATGTAATAACTATGTTACGAAACACGGTATATAAATAAATAAGTTGAACATGTTTGTAGCAACTCTCTTTCATACACAAATTTTATAAGACAATGCACATGCGAAAGTTTGTGTCAATTTAGTAGTTCGCCGTAAAATATTTGAAATCCCAATAACAAATTTAAGTCAAAGTAAATATATTGTGTAAACTATGCAGTAAAAACAATGCACACAATAGACCAGGTAATAACATTTTAAGAGAATATGTGATCAACAACGCTCCTATGTGTCATGATAAATTAAGTTCTTGTAGCACTAAACCGATTTTCATTTCTTTTAGAAAAAGAGTCTTAAGTATCTTAAAAGCCACGGTAATTATAATAGAAACAATCATCTTCTATGTTTTTTTGTTGATTGGTCATGACAAAAAAAGTTGGTCATCACAATAGCTACTTACGGGCAAAAATCAGGATGAAAAGGCAGATTTGTTATAGCTTACTAAAATGATATTTCTTGGGTTAGCCCAACTGGACCCATGCAAAAAATACCCATTTTTACCCACTACCCAATCCTGAACATGTTAATAATCGCAATTTTCTGGTGGTAATTCATAATTATAGGAAGATGTTTTTGATCGTATAAAGCTTTATACATGAGTTTTCCAGGAAGTTACCATTTTCAACTAACAACGCTGCTGCAAATCCAAATATAAACCGAATTAAAGAAACACAAAATCTACATGAAAACAAAACCGACCCCAATATACATCATAGAATTTTAACCACTCACATCGGGTAAGACACAGGAAAAGATGATACAGGGCTTTAAATATAAGAAAATTTTAGCCATTTTAGGTACAAATTTATGTTTTAACCGAAACAACTTTTAAGTGTAAGTACCTGTTTGGCAGTCGGCAAACCCTCGCCTACTTGCAGGTGCAATCCCTTAGCAATAGTTTCCTCCTCATCTTTTGTTTGTTCAATCATTGAATGCCCTTTAGTGGCCATGTCAGATTCCAACTCCGAATCCTCAGGTACATCCTATACAATGAAAAGTAAGTTATATTTCAGCCTCGATCCATTCGCTTTCCTCTTCAATATTGCATCCTCGGCGGTGTTTCTGTATGTTTATAAACAAACAAAATCTGATGTATAAGTTAACAAAAAAAACACCATTGAATATAAACACCAACGACACATCAAATAAGATTCATCTAGTTGTAATGTCTAAAGGTATCATATTTAAAACAATGACGTCCCTTTTGGTTTCTAAAATCCCAAAAGTGCACCATATCAAACTTAATGTAAAATATCTGCAAGTTTCAACAATATCAAATCAAACAATCTTAGCTGGAATTTAAATAAGTATACTCAGGCCCTACTTAGTTAATTTCCAAACAATACAATTTATACTAAGAAACACCCTTTCGTGGCAGAAAACACGCAAACCAAACAGCCTTGATGGGCTGAAAATAAGCTGAATCAAATGGCCTTGAAGGCTGAAAATATACAGGCACCAAACACCCCTTTTGTGCAGAAAAATAAGCAAACAAAACGCACCCTTTTGTGTAGAAAAATCAGCAACTAAAGTATCCATTTGTGCAGAAAAATCAGCAACCAAATGCACCCTTTTGTGCAGAAAAATCAGCAGCAAAACACATCCTTTTGTGCAGAAAAATCAGCAAGAAAACGCACCCTTTTGTGAAGAAAAATCAACAACCAAATGCACCCTTTTGTGCAGAAAAATGAGCAACCAAATGCACCCTTTCGGGGCTGAAAATAAGCAGTTTCAAACTCAATCTTTTGGGCTCAAAATAAGCAGATCCAACGCACCCTTTTCGCCTCGAAATAAGCAGATCCAATGCATCCTTCTGGGCTGAAAATAAACATATCCAAACGCACCTGTGTAAGCTCTTGTTTCACTAAGTTATGAGGAATGTGTTTTTCATGTTTGTTTTTGTTGCTGTTAGATACAGTTTCGATATGAAATACACACTTCCAGTTTGCTTTTGTATTATCCAACTTTAGTATACGGGTCCTACTTTTGTTCAATTTTCCTACTTAACATCTAAAATAACGCACTATATATAGTTTAAACCTATACTCTCTTACGAATTAATTGGACTCACCACTTGGTTATCATTGGCATGACCATGTCCAATAATCTCTTAAGTTAACTTTGTTTCGATTCCATGGTCATCTTTGTCATCAACGATCTTCGATACCTCCTCGGCACCATCTAGCATCTTGTATGGATTTGGACAGAGTTAATCACTGTTATTAAAACTACTAAAAGGCAGAACATAAATAAATGTGTTAGTAACATATCTCAACAAAATTGAAAGTACCAAAAAGTGTGAATTTGAATAGCTTAAAATAAAAAACAACGTAGCTCAACCATACCTCAGGAATTCTTACACATGAAAGTGATGCCTATGCTGCTGCATTTTACCACATTCAAAGCTATATTTTTGAAAAAGGGCTAAAGAGAAAAGTCCATGGAGAACTATCTTTCTAAACTACTCATCAAAATCATTAGTTTTGGTTTTCTCACAATTACAAAGTGGTGGTTCTTCAATCTTCAGTTTGATCTAGTAAATGAAAACCCATGTCAAAAACCCAAACAAAAAACTAACAATTGGATGAAAAACAAAACACCCCCTTTTTTTAAGATAAAAACATCAATAGGATTAAAATAAAGAAAATATCTTACCTTTCGAAGAATTATTGGTTTCAAAATCATCTTCTTGATGACCCCTTTTGCTTGATTTCGTTTCTTTGTTCCCTAATTTTTCAGTAACGGATTTTTTTTGTTGATAAATCAAGCACTTTTTTTTTGTTGTTGTGTGTTGATAGAAAATTAGATTGATCTAGGATTAGCCGATGATTGTATCGTTTTTTTAGCTATTGATTGCCGTATATTTGAGAGAGAAAACAAAGATGTGTATGTGTGTTTTGTGTTTGTGAAAGATTGTGGAGAAGAGCTGTGTTCATCAAAGATTGTGGGGAAGAAGAAATTTCTAGAATTGGTTGTACATGCCATTAGGTAGCTAGGTCTGCTGCGTTTGAAAAATTAGGACGTTTGTTGTATTAGAAGGGTGGTTAACACTCGTAAACCATTAACAGGAAAAGTCCGCCTGTTTGTATGCCAATGGGCTGCTGCCAAGGCAACCTCTTAGCACTGTTGGGCCACTAATGTAGCATAACCACACCCTTAATGAGACAATGCAACCAATAGGAACCAAGTTCAAACCTTAACAAAAAAAATTGACACTATTATTAATGTCACATCATTTTTCTCTTTTAGAATATAGTATAATTAGTTTTCGAGTATGTATGTTAGATTATTCTAAAAGAGGAAAATTGTCATAAAAAGGGGTTAATTTGAACGTTATCATTTTTTGATATAGTGTTTTTCATGTGAAGTTTCATAACCATTTTTTGCTAATTTTATATGTTTATTATACAAAGAAAGTTAGACTTTTATGAAAAAATCGCTAAATAATAATCAACTTACAAAAGTGTTCCACTAAATAAAGTCACTAACACTT
This sequence comes from Artemisia argyi, assembly GCA_030686995.1. Lineage (NCBI taxonomy): Eukaryota > Viridiplantae > Streptophyta > Magnoliopsida > Asterales > Asteraceae > Artemisia > Artemisia argyi. The sequence continues at coordinate 77,353,924 of CM060693.1, read as the reverse complement.
TTTATGTGATTGAAAAATCATTCAAGTTTCATATTTGTTCTATTACGAGGAATTAGGTTGTAGCGTGTTACGCTAGAGCCAGTTTAAGACTAATATTTGTTCCTAACGATTTTTTGTATAAACTAATAAGATCGATACATGGTTTTTGTCTAACGGAATTTATTATTTATGTTTCATTTTAATGTTATCATCAATACTTTAAAAGAATACACTCGTGTAGTTTTTTTTTTTTTTTTTTTTTTTTTTTTTTTTTTTTTTTTTTTTTTTTAAGACATAGTTGCATACAGATTTATAACATACACAAAAAATGAATATACGGTTTACATTTAGCATACTATACAAATAATTATACACTAAAAGATTTGTATTAAAAAAATCAATACACATACTTTCTGTCTGATCTTGACTAGAAATCGCGTCAACATTAAATGCAATCGACATGCACAACTAGATTGCCCACCATTCCCAAGGCTATGTTTTGTTGGTGCTTTTAATGTGGTTTGGCGTTAAGCAATACATATATTGGAACCAAAGAACATACCAATAAATACCACAAACCATGATTGAATAAGAAGGTAGAGCGTATCAGATAAGAAAGCAAAGGTACGCGACCATTTTAGAGAAAAACCTCCTGTTGCTAACAAAGTCCCGCATACAAAGACCTGTTACAAAAACAACGTTCATTTCTGATTTAGAATATGCACTGTGGAAAACTAGAAGGGGGTTGAATAGTTTACCGCTTTTTAAATCCTTTTTAGCTTGACTATCATTTAAAAAACTTTACGTTTGCTTAAAGATATAAACACAACGTTATATGTTTGATTCTTTGAAAAGCTTTTCATGTGAATAACAATTCTAACTTTACTTGTTTCATACTTTGAAAAGCTTTACTTGTGATGATCCTAACTTTGCTTGTTTAGTTCTTTGAAAAGCTTTACATCTGTTTAAATATATAAACACAACTTTATTTGTTTAATTCTTTGAATAGCTTTATATGTGATTAGCGATTCTAACTAAAAGACAACATGTAATAAGCAAAGATAAAGAAAGAAACGATCAAACCACAACACGATTGTTTATCGTGGTTCGGCTACAAGGACTCTTTTTCCTTGCCCTACATCCACGCCCCGAGTTTCTAACTCGAGAGTTATAAGCACTAATCAACAAGCTCCTTTCACCGGCGGAGAAAACCTTTACAACGTCGCTTACACTTTTACCGACACTAAGCTAGATGTCGAGTTCTTTTACACGGGTACAACCACTCCCATCGTCGCTTACACTTTTACCGACACTAAGCTAGATGTCGAGTTCTTTACCAAGGGTACAACCACTCCCGTTAGTTCTTTTACAAGGGTACAACAACTCCCGACACACTACGTATTTTGAGGACTAAAATACTAACCGATCACTTCTACATACATGACACAAATGAAGTATAAACTACCAAAGCTTATACATGACCAAGCTAACAAGACTTGCAACTTTAGAGTTAAAGCTTGTAACTTCTTGAATGATCTTGTGAAGTCCCTTGCTACATAAGAGAATCACACAAGTCAAATGTTACTGAGTTAGTTTGAGAGAGTATATGAAAATATGTCCTAAAGTGGTGAGGGATTTCTTGCAAGTGCTTTGGTATTTATACCAAAGGAAATCAGCAGTCTGGCGGACACGGCGGCACCCTCAGAAGGGTTCCGCCCGTGTTCCTCCAGGGTTCCGCCAGAACTGTTCAACATAACTTACAATAAATCACTCCAAAACAAACAATGTCACATCTACTAAATACTAGTCAACATGCATTGCACCAAACATGGAATACTTCCAAAGTGTGTAAGAACTTCATGGATAGTCAAACACATAAACAAACAATGTCACATCTATAAGTACTAGTCAACATGCATTGCACCCAATGTTGCAAAAATCGTGAATAGGTCCTGAGGCGGTCGGGGGCCGAGTTGCGTTTTTTAGCCGATTAATCGACCCAAAACCTTGTAATCGCCGATTAATCGGCCGACTTCCTTGTAAATGTCTCCAAGTTCCAGGGCCTTGTAGCTTGGAATCGGCGATTACAAGGCCTTGTAGGCCGTTTTTTGCAACATTGATTGCACCAAACATGGAATACTTCCAAAGTGTGTAAGAACTTCATGGATAGTCAAACACATAAACTTACCATAAATGCACATTGATGAGATGTGACACTTTCTTATTAAAGAAATAAAACAATGTTAAGTTTAAAAAGAAATGTAAAGACTAGTTATACAAGACTTAAACTAAAATGATGTTTTACTACAATCTAAAGTTTGTACTTTGTCATTAACAAAACTTAGCAAAGATCGTTAAAATATAAATAACGTTTTTAGGCGATATTTGTATTAACATGCACGATGTGTAAAATGGGCACACTATTGGGGTAAGAAGAATAGGGGAAATCAATACAAATGTTATCTAGGAAGTGGGCAAGAAAAAAGTAAATCATGAAAAAAGATCAGCTAACTTTTTTTCTTGTTGGTGGCCTAGCTAGAAAATATGTCTATCGTTTTCTCCCATTTTCCTTACCACAACATAAGCATGGCTATTTAGATACCCCAATCCCCAGATAGTCTAAATAAAAGAATGAACATTGCCTCAGTAAACGGAATCAGGATACATATGTTGTGGCTCAGATATCGTAATGACTAAACACCAAAATTGCGACGCAACGGGTGTACGAATCATCATAGCCAAGCAACCATTATCCAAATTAGACATACAACAATAGTTTACTAAAAGGAAATTAATCTTCGGTGCAAGCCTACAAATCAAAGTTTCATTTGCAGCCAGAAAACTAACCTTTACAATTTTCCTTCACTGTATCACTTTTTCACAATTCTTTCCATGTTTTGTTCAAATCGCCTTTAGAGTCTCCATCCACCAGTAGTTGCACTGCATAAAATACACACACTTCTATACCCTTAAAACCTTCCACATCTAGTTGGCATTTCTTCCTACTGGACTGCTGATGCGTATTTTCATCCTGCTTTAAATTTATAAAATAAGACATACAAGGATAAACACATACTAACTGGCAGAGAACCCAATCACATGTAGTAAAGCCTAGGTAAATCTGAGTGTCGTCCTTAACAGCTGTTGTGAAAATTTCTAAGGTATGATTAAAAGATAATGGTAGATAAAAGAGATTTGATTGATAATTATTAATTTTAAATCTCACATGTTTAGAATATAGGATTAGGAAATATAAAAATAAAGACTTAACCAAGTTTGTCAAAGCATTTATTCAAGTTCATAAAACTATATAGTGAGCATAAAAATCACTAAGAGTCGTAGGGCAAAGTCGTCTTAGCCTATCTTCCCTAACATCGCCTCCGAAACCAAATGCGCTACCTCTGTATGTAAGCAAACTAAAAGGCACAGGGAACAAGTAATGATGCACACAAAATTTAAAAGGCAAAAGGGAATTTAAATTGCGCAAAACCCGGGATATTCCCGAGCAACTAATAAAAGAAAAGGGTCGAAGGGAATTAAATGGATTACCTAAGGATCTAAATGCAAATTTAAAAATATTAAAAATTAAGAACTCCTTTTTTCCCCTTTAATTAAAATGAATTTAAAACTATTTTTGTATATATTTTTTAAATGATTTAAAATGCACTTAATTATGAAAATTTCAAATTTAATTTTGAAAAATCTAAATATACTAAAAATTAATTTTAAAATTAAAATGAAATTTATTTTGTTTTTTCTGATTAATTATGAATTAAAAATGATTAAAAAACATTTTTATACTATTTAAAACTAAAAGAGATATCAAATGAACTAGGAAAATTATGAAAAATGGCAGATAATTCTAAAATAATATCTAAAACTTAGGAAAAATAAAATCAGAAGAGTTTTAAGCCCTAATAAGCAGTTTGGGAAAAAAGCAGATTCTAATAAGCACTAGAAATAAGCAATTAAGCACTAAAATCTACCAAAAGCTCAAGTACAGATAAACATACTTATATACGCTTAATACAACTTAATACAACCAGATGAGCACTCAGATTAAGCCAATAAGCAATTATGCAAATGCCAATTTAAGACAGAAACAAGTGAGTGAAGCCCCTACTTTAAGTAGATCTATAAGCTAAGTAAAAGCTAATTAAGGAATTCTAAAGGCAGAATCTAAAAGCTTATACTAGAAACTAACTACAAACTAAAAAGCCCCAAATTCTAACATCAATTGCTTACTTAATTTAATCAACACTAGATGCCTTTTAAAACTGTTAACTGCATAATTTTAAAGACAGCTTGAACAACAGATTTAAAACTCAAATTTAAACCATCAAATGTTGTAGAAACTGTTTGAACTTGAAATATGATGAAGTTAGCACTATGAATTAATACCAAAAAAATTTCAAGCATTTTGCAAATCATTTAAAGCTTCAAAATGGATCAATTACTTGTTTGTTTGGACAGTTTTCAGGATCAATTTGATTTTTTAAGCAAAACACTACTTTGACTTTTATGAAACTTAAATGATCAAAACTTGTTTTAAATGAAATATTAAGCTTATCTATGACTTAATTAAACTAAGTTACACTAATATACACCTATGACTACGATGACAGCAACAAAATAAGCACTTATGCAAACAGAAGCTAAGATTAAACCTAATTTTGACTTTTAGCTAAGTAAACTACCAATATTATGATTGAACTAGCTCTAATATTCCTATTGGAAACTATTTAACCTAAATGGAGCACATAGAAACATCAATAACACAGAAATCTCCCATGATCCAAACACCCTTTTATCAACAGTTTCTACTAACTTTTACAGATTTAAACTACAATCTACCAAACCAATGATCAAGTTTATTATAATAACTATATCAGAAGCCCAATGAGCAATAAAATCTAACAATGAACAACAATAACACAGATTTGCAGATTAGACACGATTAAGGCAGTAGCATACTAGAACTATACTAGAACATATAAAAGCTTAAAATAAGCACAAATTAAGCAGTAGATAAACATAACATCACTAATCAAACATAAATCAAACCAAATAAAGCAAGCATAAGCAGTAATTTAAACTAAGAGTAACTTGAAATATAGAGTGAAACTTACAAAACTTAAAAACTGCCAATGAAGATCAGAGGGTTTAGTGAAAGGAAGGGTTAGTAGAACAAAGGTTTTGGCGAAAGAAAGGATTCTTCAACATGATAATACTCATGGCTGGATTGATTGATCAAGTTGACTTTCGTTGACCATTTTGAAGAATTTGAATTCTGACTAATTTAAGATACTAGATAAGTCACAAAAGCTAAATAAGCTAGTATGAGCTTTTATCTATTAGAAATAGCTTGCTGCAAGATTAGTTTAAACAATATAAACCATATTTTTGTATTTTTTTGATTATTCTCTTATTTTTTTATTATTTTTTTTAATAAATTGAGAACAGGAATAAGCGATATAAAGGTTGAAAAGCTATAACAAACTTCTGAGAAGCTTAACTAACAGAGAACAAGCTTAAGAAAACATTTATTAAACTAATTAAGCTTTTAAGTAAATAAAGAAACAAGTATTAAAAGAGAATTAAACTAAATCTTTATTAATAATATTGAAAGGTTACAAAATAAAGACTAAGTTTACAAGATTATTAAGCTAAATAAACCATTTTGACAACATTTTCTTACACTGAAAAAAAATACTATCGTGACTCCTTGAGCAGGGGACTATTTATAGCCAATTGGAGAGCTAGGGTTTTCATCAAGAAGCTCCCAGAAGGTCATTCGTAGCCAAAGGATCATGAATGTCGACATTCCCATCACCCATTCACCCTTGAATCAATTCTTATCTTGAATACACGTTTCTTCCTCCAGCCAGTGAGCTTGAATCCTCCACTTGTGCTGGGAAATGATCACATCATCTAACATGGCAATCTTCTAGATAGATTCTTAGTACAAAGCTTGAGAGGGGTATGTACGGTATTTTGGGTGGGGAAGAAGAAAGGGGAACAGGGAATGGCGGGGCACAATTGAGAATTCTTTATTATTATTTGAAAGGTGTTGACCGGGTTTTGGTGTCTTTGACCCTCGGGTTATTTTAAGGGATTCGGGTTTGGGTTGTTATAAAAGGGTGGATGTGGTGTTGGGCTTGTTGTTGGGCTAGGTGAAAGGATTGGGTTTTATGCATTTTTGGACCAGACTTGGTATATAGGTTTAGTAGCAGAATTTTAACAAGGACCAAAGTTGTAGTTTTCTGAAAATGCAAGGGCTATTAATGCCAATCTTCATAAAATAAACCAAGGACCTATATTGCCATTTGTTGATTCATGAAGGGCCTTTGATGTCACTTTCTTTAAAATATTCTTCAAGGGACTAATTTTGACATTTGATGAAAGTTGAAGGGTCATTCTTGTAATTTCTTCAAACTTCAACGAAAGGGTCATTCTTGTCATTTCTTGAACTTCAAGGACTTCTTTTGACTATTTGAGCTTTTCTTTGACCACTAGCTTCCCCAACCTCGGCTTTTGATACTTTTTCATTTCTCGTGCTCGTTTTATCATTTTCTCATTGATTTTTGTCCTTTTCTTAAATATCTGTACTTGCACGATCAAAAAAAAAAAAAAAACATACAATATCTTTGGCATTTATGGTTAGTTTTTTGTCATTTTGGTATTAAATTTGGTAAATAAAAGGTGTGTGAATAAGCACACACTAACAATATCAATAATTATGTTTCTACTTTTTTAAGATATATGTTGGATAAAGGAGAGATTAAATAAAATAAATAAGTAGAATACAAAAGCTAAAATGTTTGCAAAATTTTCAATAAATTCCGCAAGATAAGGACGTTGGTGGATAAAAATGTTGTGAAGAAAATTTTTTAGAAGTGTATAGTTTTGATTAAAAAAAATTAGAAAAAAACGCTTGCGCATAAATTTTTTGTAAATCAACGGTTTGTATTTGAATTTTTTTTTTTTTTTGTAAATCAACGCTTTGTATTTGAAATTTTGTTTGTGCATCTAACTTATTCTCGGTATCTGAATCAAAATTTCGTTGTGCATAACTTATAAAAAATTAAATGCATTAATTTTTTTTTTTTCGCATAAAAAAACCCTAAAAAATATCAAATTTTTGAAAACTTCCTTTATAACTTTTCTATTCCCCAATTGTTCTTTATCTTGTTAAATAATTTTAAACTTTTTTGAGAGCTTTTATGTATATATGTATTTTTTTTATCTTCTTACACTTTTCACGAAAAAAATATTTTATTTAATCTCTTCCCCTTCAATATAAATTATTATTATTATTATTATTATTATTATTATTATTATTATTATTATTATTATTATTATTATTATTATTATTATTATTATTATTTGTTTTTGTCATATCTATTTCAAATGAAAACAAAGATGGAATTTTTGAGGGATTAATATCCACTCAACTTTTATTTGAAAATGATGGGACATGTTAGCTTTATATAAAAAAAGAAAATATCATTTTAGATAAAACAAATGTCTTACATAAAAGGCCACACATTACATTTTCCTCTCACAAAAAAGCTTAATATGACCCTATTATGTCTAAAGACATGTTAGCTTTATATAAAAAAGAAAATATCATTTTAGATAAAACAAATGTCTTACATAAAAGGCCACACATTACATTTTCCTCTCACAAAAAAGCTTAATATGACCCTATTATGTCTAAAACGAGCATGTTATGTGAGAGTAACTACAAGGATTGTAAAATTTGGAGCATGAAAAATAATTCTTCCAATGCACAACAAATTAGCATAAGACACAACCCTTCAATGGCTTTATTCAATGAATGATTCAACTCTATAATCTGATTTATACATACAAGTCTCATATTCCACAAAAAAATGACCAAAAAACTAATATAACTAGAACGTCTCTATAGTAACTAACACATGAAACAATACCCGACAGTGCAGTCCTGCTCAGGCTAGAACTAACCGAGTCTGTGAAGCATGAACCACGGACCATGGCCCATGAGGTCAGTTAAACAAGTCATCCCGAAAGTCACAGCTTCAAATATGAATGTCTAAAATAGTTTCCATAATTAGTTCTTGGAGAGTTTCATCTACGATTTCAAACACAATATCATTGCTATCTGATATAACATCTATCCACTGTCCACATTTTGATATATCCCTCCTGACAAGAATATCTAGCGTCCTTGGACCCTCAGGTTGACCATTGTGCCAGTCAACTTGGTCAATAACCTCGTTAACCACATCTCTTTCCAATGAAAAAGGTCGAACCTTTGAGCTAAAAAATGTGAACCTTGACTGTAAGCTAACCAACACTTCCTTGACACAATCATGCAAGAGTTTATGCTCGCACGATGATTCCGACGAATACTCCGTTGCTACAAAGTCCTCCCAGTTTGACTGAGACGTTTGGTAGATATCGTTAACATATGAAAAAATGAACTCTCGATCCAACACAAATGAACTTAAATTGGTCATTCGTGGTGAAGATGAAGTGTGTGATGAGTTTTCTTCAAAATCTAGACGATGTGGTTGCATATGAAGTTCAGCTGGTGTTCAGAAGGTAGATGACTTGGTGTTAGAAAGATGCTTAGAGGGAAAAAAAAAAATGTTGTAAGCTCGAATAGATGCGTACCAGATTCACTCGTGCTAGTAGGACTGCCTATATTGTCTGTGAAAAAAGAATCAAGAACAGACACTGGGCTTGGATTCTCTCTAAATTGATCATTTCCCGATTTGCAATAAGCTTTAGGTGAGGAAACCTCCAACAAAATCTTCTGTGCAGATAAAATACCACATGTCGTTAGTAACCGAGTTTAATTCCATATTTAAGGTAGAAATTTCAACCGATTTACTAATGCATGATTTGATTTTGTATTATTTTTACCCCAACCACAAACGATTAAAAACAAAGGATTAGTTTAGAAGGGTACGAGTCAAAGTCGGCCAGTGTATTTTTATGCAAAAAAACGTTCTATATAAATCTACTCATTATATAATTAATGAGATAATATAACTTCTGTAATCATCGCGTTGGGAAGGTGGTGCACGCTTTAGATTCTCTAAACATGTCTCAACCTTGATTCCCACAGCTTCGACTCCTTGGATGGCATTTGAAAAAATGTACGGTAGTTGTTTACTCGTATTTGACATGCTAACTACTTAGAAACATTTTAAACTTGGGTCAACCAATATCACCAAGTTTGGCCCGATCCATCCCCGTTCCTAAAGTTGTATCAATATAAAATAATAACTGTAATCATGTTTGAGACACCAATTATTTATAATGAAAGGGCCATCAAATTTGGACAAGAGCTGTTTTGAGTTTTGACGACCTACAACCCAAACCCGCTTGATCCACCCATGTTGCCACCTTTAATTTAAATAAAGGAAAAAATATGTTAAATTTACCATTCGTGATCCTTCGCTAGACCCATCTGCTTCCCTCGAGCTGATGTTGTTTGGCTCCAAGTCCACATCCAACATGTTTGGTTCACAACGGAAAGTAGACATTGACTCATGTACAGGAGAAAAGAGTAGTATCCTCTCTAAAGTCCGTGACTCTCTTTTACTAGAAGACCCAGGAGGCTCACCCACACCCTTTGCAATTTGCTTTAACCTTTCAGCTAGGTGTCTTTTCGCTTCTATAAAGACTTCGGGTTCCTGTCTCTCTGAAAAGGGTACAATCGATAATTTCTCCATTTTTGAATCAATTTCATTAATTTCACCACTTTCAGAAGCCTCAAAAGATTTAATCTTTCGACTGTTCTTCATCTTCTTTACATTTTTCAATTTCTTTCTAACATCATTAAACGAAACGTGAGTTTGTTTAATTAGTTGTTGTTTCCTCAATGAGCTCTGGTGATGATGCAAATACGAGCACCTACATCCTACATCAACTGGACATTCTACAACACGATGACTTGGCTTCAAAACCACGATTCTATCTACAATGCTTGTGCTTTCCTTTTTCTTGTTCTGGTTTTCATATCGTGATTTAATCTTTTTCCAAAAAGATAAGTCTATGTTGTCTGTGTTCTTCCAAACCTCGTCCTCCTCTCGTGTCTGATTTGAAGAACTTGTTTCCCCTCTTGCAGATTGGTTCACGCTTGCGGTTTTCTTCTGTGATTCAATATGAAAAAAAAAAAAAAAAAAATGTATATGTTTTCAAAATCTATCCAAAGATACACGCTACATCTCAAAATCAGAAGTAGAAATGCATACTTACATTGATGCTTCTAAGTTGTTCATCAAATGTAAGCATTTGTACTTGGCTCCTTGCATTGCCTGCTCCTAAAGCAAGAAATCACAACATTCAGATTGACTTCTAAACTCAACATATGTTTTTTCAAATACCAAATTCCTAAGAATGTGTTAACAAATTTAGTACTAACTTTTCCTAAATGTATTATGTGATAAAAAGTTAAACTAAGTTATTCTCAGAAAACATAAGTACTTGTATAAATGCAAGGATTTTAAATCAGTCGGATTGACTTCTAAGTCAATATGACAATGCAACTTCACATCGTCACCAAGTTAATCTAAATTAATAACTGTAAAAAAATATAATAGCTTCATATCGATTATTGACAATGGATAAGAGTACTATGTAAAGTTCATCTAATGGTGCATAATAAAAGAAAATAATGAGCATTAAGCGAACTCACCATGAAGATTTTTGCTCCCATGGCTCACATTTGACAGCATTTTCCGGTGAGGACGGTCATGGTTGTGGTCAAACATACCACTAAAGCTCCATGTACAACCGAATTGATTAGCTTCAACCGTGGGCGGGCATTTTGGCGTTTTTCTTGCCATTGGTAGTGAAGATGGATTAAGATAACAACCAAGAAACTAAATTTACATATCAAGCTGCTTCGTTATCATAAATCTGTGATAACTCACACAACCAAATGCATTCACCCTGCAAAGTAACAACTGAATATAATAAGCAACTAGTATAAGTTGAGCATAATTCATAGCAACTTGAACTAAAATATCTTAATTTTGCTAGTTATGACCAAAACCATTAAGACTAATAAAACAGCAAGGACCAAAATGTGGTACTTCAGCCGCATTCCATTTGTACTTAACGATTTTTTGGTTATATATTTACCGGGGTTAACCCCTTTACCAAAAAAAAAAACAGCAAGGACCAAAATAAAATTGTAGGTGGGGTTTACAGATGATTAAAAATGGAGTCAAAACACTTTTTTTTAGCCAAAAAAATAAAACTCATTACCATTATAAACCCCACTAAATTTTGTACTATTTTATCTAAAAATCTGACAACAAAATAAATTTAAACATAAAAAACCAATTTGATATTTGTTGATTGCACCTTAGAAACTGCAATTGTTGAATTAAGATTAAAAAAAAAAAAAAAGTATTTGCAATCTTTTACCAAGTTAATTCAGCAAAAATATAATAAAAGAACAAAACTTTAAAACTAATTACAGCCAATAGTGTTAATTCTAAACAAACCCATATTATAAAAACCATAATTGAGTTAAATTACCATATAAAGTCTCAAACTTTATACAAAATGAGATAAAAAATAAATAAATCTTGATAAACCACAGCTTAGTTTAATGAATATGAAAAGTTTTAAGACACATGAGGAAAAAATCATGATTACCCATGTAGGAATTTAATGAAATATAGTAATAACTATATAAAGTTTATAAATCTTGATTACCAATGATTTAAAGAATCTAATAAAGTGGAAAAATGGTACCTTTATTGTTAAAGAGCAAATGGGGTTGGAGCCAATGATGATAAATAAAAGAGGAGAAGGAGGACCCTGTTTATGAGGCTAAGGCAGGAAAGAAGGAAGAAATTTATGAGTCGATGGTGACACCACCAACAAGTAGTATGTAAGTGTGAAAGAGAAGAAACAAAAAGGAAAAGTCCAAATTTTGATTTGAAGGGGAATATTTTACTTGTATTATGGTTTGATTTTTTTGTTTTAAGTTATCGACGTGTCTGATATTTAGGTTTCCTAAAATACCCTTTGAAATTTTGTTTTCCATAAAAGGTTATGGAAATAGTATGTTTTGCCATAATTGGTTGTAATGAAAATAATTCATCACTTCATAATTTGATGTTAGTTTTTTTTTATCAAATTTTTTGGTGTTGTTGCCATCTTTTTTGTGATTCTCAAGCAATGACAATCATTCAGAGTATCAGGTATCGCGACATGTAAAAACATCATTTGCAATATCATCTCAATGTCATTTTAGTATCTCATTCATACACCAAAATACCCCTTTCGTCATAATCGTTCAGAGCACCAGGTATCGTGGCATTTTAAAACACGTACGCTAGTTACTTGACGTCGCATTTGGCGTGGGGCCCGAGGGTGGGGGGGGGGGGGTGGGGTACTCTCAAAAATGATATTAAGATATTGTAATCAACATCATTTGCTTAACAACACTTAAGTCATTTGTTAGCAAAATCTTTAATAAAATGTATTATTTGTATAAAAGTGTATTTCGCTATGTGGTGTGTTATTGACATGACGTTAATTGTTATAGTGATTCAACAACGGAGATTCGATGATTTTCAACAAAAGAGAAACCGAAGTTGAGTTTTGATTATTGAAATATGAGAAGGTGTATGTCTTTAGGTTGCGTAAAAAAATAGGTAAAAAGGAGAAAAAATATTGTAATTTTGATAGTGCAAGCTTGCATTTTGTTTTTTCGCAAAGAGTTGGGTGAAATCCGCACCACGTTTTATAATACACATGGAGAAAAGAACTATGAGAACATGGAATTGATTCTAGTTATAAGTAAAAGGCACAAACAAAAATGTTAGAAGGATCAATGTAGGAGAACATATGATATACAAATGCCTAAAGGTCATATTGTAGGAAATAAGTAAAAAAAAATATGTTAATGGATCAATGCACTACTAAGGGCCCGCTTGGTTCAAGTTGGAGAAAAAAAAAGGGAATGCAAAGAAATGAGTGAGGTAGGTAATCAATCCCTTAACACCCCCCCCCCCTCCCAATTTACTCTATAATGGTTGATTACCTATTACGGGATAATCAATCCCTTTACACTCACTAACCAAGCACGAAATAATGAGTGGGGTAAGCCTTTTTGAATACCTTACCAATTTCTCACTCCCTTAACCCCACCAAGCCCCCTAAATGTGTAAACCAAAGTGAACCATACATGAAAAGTATGTGAAAATGCCCCTTCATGTATAAAAGTTTTTTTACGAAAAGTTAGAATCAACTTAGAAAGTCAATATATTCGATGTCACAAAATGAATCAAGCAACAACTTTTTCACCAAATTCCTTAAAAAAATAGACATCTGCAATTCTGCATCTATCATTTTTAGTAAACTGAATTTACTCGTACAAATTACAACTGTGTTACTGTTAAGGGTACAGTATCTTATTTATTCATTTCTAAACATTTTAAAGTATATATGTAAGGAATGATACACATAATGTATATTAGCTTAGTGGTATTTTTGACATTTTCATTTCATAAAGTGGTTTAGGTTGCTGGCCAACAAAGGTGCTATTCTTACCCAAAAATTATCTTAAACCTTTCTCTCTTTTGGCCTATATAGATTGTTTTATTCTCTCTATTTTTTTCTTTGCGTATCACCTCTTCGGAATCTTGGTTTACTAATTTTTTTTATAATGTAGCCTCTAATTTTGTACTTTTGTAAAACTTTTAATAATCTCTAATCTTTAAGTTTGCCAATTTTGTAATTTTTCTTTACGATAATATTATTATTGTTCTACAAGTTGACAACATTAGTTATTACAAGTAACCCTATGTATATTTTGAACAATAAGACAACACCACGTACTTAATTACACGACAACAAATAAAAGCAACTTATACAACCCTGACGCAACGCGCAGATTAATTATCCTCGTTTAAAACAAGTTAATTGATCTGTATGATCATAAGAGTTATTTGATTCACATACGGATAAGAAGTGCGCTATTTTGGAGATGTAGACAACTTGTTGTGCCAATTTCAAACGTAATATCTTGATAATCAAATGTTGTTAGTGTTAATTTTTTATTGTCAAATGACACCTGTTAAGGCGCTATAATCGATTAAAACCTCACTCTTCCTCTAATGTAAGGTGTGTGTGCGTGCACATTGAGCATAATCTCACCATATTAACTTATCAAACCCTTATTTGGTATATAAATTTTATTCAGTTGATGAAAAATGTTCTGGATCATTTTATACTTTAGAATCAATTCATGAAAACCTAAAATGTTAGCATAAAAGGTCTAGGCAAGGATATTTATTTATTTATTTTTGAACGGCAGGTAAGTATCTCACAATTTTTACGCCATAAATCTATCTCAGACTTCTAAGCAAAAAAATGTTTAAGTGCAACAAGACCACCAATTTTGTTTAACAAAAAGTATAATAAATGGGAAAATGATGCTATACTGGAAAGGGCATTATGGTAAATGCAAATGAGCAGTAGTCACCAATTTCATTGAAGTGGAAATAGTCAAATAGTTACCCCAATTGAGCCAAAATGCAAACATGGGGTCTGCCTCTCGCCACAAAATGAATAACTACAATTCTTTATTGTCATCATTTTTGCTACAAATTGGTGCATTCATCTAAATGGACAAAGAAACGACAAATTGACGTCCCTTTTGCAAATATTGTTTTGTCTGTCATTTCTAGCAAGTGTCAACTAATTCTACAAAAATGTTTGTATATTATTTTCTATAAGTTATATGGACCCGTGACTATAATATATCATCCACTACACAACTTTTGATCATTTATAACGCCCATAGTTCCATAGGTGGCTAAATTTGTTGGTGTAGGTTGATATAAACAATATTGTATGATGAACTTGAAGAATCGTTTCTCATTATATTAGTAGATAAAATGAGCCGAGATGGTATATTTGCAATTCAACGGATTTTTTAGTTACGTTATAGATTTTATATCTTCTTTTGAATAAGTAGGTAGATAGATAAGAGACGTTATGATGAAAGAATCATTCAACTTGTTTAACTAAAATCACAATAATGGTTATGTATTAGTTATACAATTATATCATAAAAAATACTCCATTGGTCACAATTTATAAGTTCATATTTTTATTTTTGGCTGTTTTAAAATAATTCTCAACTTTTATATTGCAACCAATCAAAATAAACTTTAATGGATAAAACTAATATTTGATTGATGCGTAAAGTATTTAGTGAAACTTTTAAACTTTGCGTAAATTAAAAATGGACTTATAATTTAAAATAGAGGAAGGTTTTTCCAATTATAATCTTAGAAGTTCTGGTTAAACTTATCATATAGTACATAATTAGAACTTACTTAACTTGATTATGTGTGTTCATATTGTATATTCATGAAATGAAAATAATGAATTTAATTGGAAATATTTTTTAACGTAGTAAAGATGAACCATACTATGTAGGCTAGTACGTTAATTGATAAAACCTTAGATTAATTAGATATTATGCCCTTTTCAAATTTAGTTAATAAACATAAAAGCTTTCTTTGTTTTCTTTTTCAAAAATAGATAACAACAAATACAAATATAGTAATATACGTGCACATATATACTCAAGAAGCCAAATATCAAATCCAAACTTTAGTAAGTTTGATTTAGGAGATAATTAGGTGTGTTTATTCTAGTATGTTGAGAAAAAGATGTCTCAAATGATAGAGATCACATAATTGGGACAACAAGAATAACAACTTATAATTTCAGACAATGTTGTTTATTTGTGTTTTTGGCAATATATGAAACTCAATCATAATAGAATATGCAAGTTTTTCTTAAATAATATCAGAATACTACGTAGTATTAAACTATAGATACAACAATATAATAATAGCATTTTTGTTTCCATCAAGACTGGTTTTGTCTCAATATGCATCTATACTTCATCTCAAAGAGAATCTACTTGGAGTATCGGGTACTCTTATATTTAATGTTCAGTAAAGTGATCGATGACTAATAGTATCAAAGTTTAGATACAGTATTACAGTAATTGTGGTTACTTTGTAGTTATATTTTAGTCAAGGATAAACCATTGGTAATTGTTAAAATAAGATGAACTTATGTGAAGAAAAACACACAATCACTTTACCATTGTGAAAGGACCATATAATTGTTAGAATTATGATATCATGACATTCATATATTATAAATTAAACATATCAAGTGAGCATAGCGGAAGCAATTATAACAAAATCATATAACATGTAATTAATTAATCAATATTAAATAGTAAACGTACCTTTGTGATTCTAGCCCGAATAAGAATCAAATTGCAATCTTCAATCAAAGAACCCTAATTAGGGTTTATGTGGATTATAAGAATTACCCCTTACCTCTTTTGTAATTCAATCCAAGAATCAAACAATAATGTGTTTGAATCACGTTCTTTTACACACGTACTAATTCAAGAAAAAGTTTATGCAAGTAATTAAACACAAAACTTAGTTTGATCAATAAAATCAAATCCCTTAAGGGATTAGTTTGATGGATCGATTATGATACAAAGAGAAGGAGAGAAAACACCAAGATGTGTGTGTACAAGTTATGAGAAAACAATAAATCTTGGGTTTGTATTTATACTAATGAATACTTGGAGCTCAAGGCACAAAGGAGTTTACTCCCCCCCCCCCCCCTATGGCCGATCGGTTTGGAGTCCCTCCAAGGGATTCCAGAACCTTCTCTTGTTTCCAAAATTTTCTTAGTATTACTTTCCTAATCTTCGTTTAATAGTCCATTAGTCATTAATCATTAAATACTAATTACTATTATTTATTTTGTGTTTTTTAATAATTACTTATAACATTTATAAATAATTGTTTCTTTTTCTCTTCATACGTATTGTGTGCAATCCCGTGATCTCGAGTTCGATCCTAACATACGACTACTAAAATAATGTCCATAATCTAACAGCTCCCACTTGGACATATTTTAATAATGTAATCACATCGGTTAGCGTCTTGCAACACGCCGATGCCTCTTGTACGATCTCGAGTAAGGCTCCTGGAAAAACCTTTTAATGATTTCTCATTATTATTATCTTTTTGTTTCTAATACCATGTTAATAAGGATATGGATTAAAGTCATTTCTTAATTAACCATTCTGTTTCTCGTTGTTTGTGATTGATCAAGATTACCAAATCTTCTGAACATATTCAGGGGAGATCTTGGGTGTGGCCACACATATATCTTACCAACCCTACGAGGGGCCCAGCAGTATTAAACTCCAAAAATAAATTTGAAAGAACAAATTCTATCTTGAATACAAGCAAAACCCACAAACTTTGTAACATTTTCGAAAATAACCCTTATGACTACCAGTTACGTATAGCGTTAAGTTGTTCCACAAAAATGTACTACATTCATGACACTTATCTTGCATATCAAGTCTGAGAATAACTTCTCATGATTTACTTAATAACAAAATCCATAAAGTAACATCATGTAATTGGGATAAGTCCTATATTCGGTATCATTGAATATCATCAGAAATGGCATGACTACGCATCAATATACTTTAAGTATATTATACCAACCTTCAGATTTGTCTTGATTTAATAATATTCTCATATTATTAACTGACAACGGACAATTTAAAATAACTTTTATTCATGGATTTAAACATGCAAAAACAGGATTCAATATATTATAAATTAAACATACCATGTATTTAAATTTATTATAATAATTGTTTAACATCCTTTATCCAAATACTAAACAGATCAATGCATGATAACTCTTGTTGATGAATTATGTCTCAAGTAATGACATTCATACTCGTTGACAAGACATAAATTATCCAACTTTGATCAATCGGAATTTTGAGAATACTTATTCCAAGAATTCAACTATTGAAGTTCTTGTATGTGCATACTCAACTATTTTGATAATGTCATATAACATTTCATAAAATGTGTGTCATCCTTAACCACCAATTTATGATAATTAAACTTCCAAACATTTTAAAGTTTAAAGTATTCTTATTCTCTTAATGTATAATGCAACTTATTCTTTTAGTAAGCATAACTAGTAATAGCCAAGGATGAAATCCTTACCATAACTAGTATTGAGTGTCATCTCAATTTCAATAACATCATTGTATGCAACAACAATATGTTATTAAAACTTTCCGTAAACCATAATATCTATTGTGTAATGTTTGATGCCCTTCAAACTTTCAAGTTTGTTGGCTATGACAATTTTTGCAACAATTGAAAAAATTGTTCATTTATAGAATTTGGAAGCTTTTCCAGATTTAGGATGTAATTCTATAATCAAACATATTCTTTTAAGAATATTACACAAGTTATCTAATAACTCTTAATTAGACATTAATATTTGCCAAATCATCTTGTAATCAAGTATGATGCAACAAAACATGATATACATGAAAAATCTATGAGTCATATGTAACAATTCACATTTTTCAGGATAATTACCATTCCCGGAAAATTTCACTATTCACTTTTACTATTCATTTTTCCCGAAACTTTCCCGAAAGTTGATTTTTATTTGATATTCTCGAGTGATAAATCATTTCCATGACAAATTAAAAGTTTGACATTCATAAGCTCATTTTCGTGAAAGTTATTAAGGAATTACACGTTTTAGGGTAAAACGTCAATCAGAAATTCTATGCACAACGAAATTCCACCCCGTCAGGTGACCCCACATCAGAAAAATGTTTGACACACTCATGATTTATTTGAGAATTAATCGTGACTGAGAAAAACATGACCAAAAACTTCCCAGCAGGTCACCCAAACCTGTACTAATCCCGCACGAGCACGCTTAACCATTTGGGCGATTAACCGTTAGACCACAAAACGAGTTTCTAAGACATTTTGAGTTTTCAAAATTATTAGAAAAAGTCAACATAATTTTCCCTCCTCCTTTGACCAAAAATGATCCCTTGATGTTATAAGTCATTTCGTGATTTTTAGGCTTACGGTTTGATGTCTAAAAGACATTTAATACCAACCGACACTAGACTGAGCCCAGTCTAGACATTATAAGTCATTTTAAATCATTTTTATAACATTAGAAAAGTAACATTTTACTTTTCTCAATTTTACGCAATATTCAGCGTTTTACGCGAATTACGCGTTTTAGACTCGTGTTTCCAGTTTTTAGCAGGGTTTTAGCACCCGATGGAACCTACCACTCATTTTATATTTTATTATGGAACTTATTGACATGTTTATCAATACTTTCAAGTTCCATAATTTTACGACACCCGGTTTTACGTTTTGAGGCTTAATCATTTACGATTGGCATTTCCCGGAGTCAAAACTAACCAAGTATCTTGGATAATACCAAGAAAAGTCCACACTCTTGCTCTCCAAGTTCATGAACCGCCTATGGGGGGGGGGGGATTCACACTAGGTGGCTTGATCTTGTGCTTAAGGCCTTAAGATGGTTACAAGTGTTCACCTTGGTCTCCAAGGTGTTGACTAGTCCATGTTCTAACCTCCTCAAGGCCATATAAAGCCTCCTTGCCTCTCCTTGTTGCCGTCCACTTCCATACACACCAACACCATTCCATTTGCTAATTCTCTTCCAAGTTTCATGCATGATTCAAGTGATTCTTCAAGGTAGAAACCCTAGATAGGTTATCATTCATCAAACACTTCCATAACCTCATATACTTGGTGATTTCTCTTGAGTTTAAATCCACTCATTTCACCTAAACCTTCATCATCCATCTTTCAAGATTACAAGAGTAGAAAGATTGCATGAAGTGAAAAAGGGTTGAAGCAAGTCTATCAATGTCCTATCCTTACATGTTAACTTCCTTTCATCTTTGAAAGCCAAAAGTTGTGAGCCAAACCCTAACTTGATTCTTGTTAAATAATCATGTTCATGTTATTTACATATTATTTGTGCTATATATTGTCTTGTTATCATGTCCATGATGTATAAAAATGACCAAAACAAGTTATTGTTATTGATTGTTACAACAAGTTACTAAAACAAGTAAACTAGTGACTTTCTTGGTAAGACCTGATCAAAATGGTAAAAATATGATGTTGGATCATTACATATTACAGTAGAGGACTTAACAAGGAAACCATAGCAATTTGAACCACCTAAAACGAGTATACGAGTCAAAAGTTATGGCGATTTGAAATTACCAAAGATTTCCGGCAAAACTGCCAAATAGCTTCCTGATCAAATTTGGGTTTTGAAAGTCCTACTTCTGGTCCGATTCATCAAAAAGTTAAAACACGAAAGTTGTCCGAAACGACGTTTTCGTTCAGGAACAAAGAAGCTCGAACCCTAAAAACGCTTTCCGAGTGATAAAATTCTTCAAATTCTAAACAGCCCATTTTTAGACAAAGTCATTACATATAGGTTATGGTTTATGAAGACCAAAGGGGTCTTATGACCTAGAATCAAGACCACAACCATGGCTAGAGCCAAGGTTGAGTCTCAAGACCATGGAACAATGACCAAAGGTCATGGCTAGGCCATGACGAAATGACCATACAAGCTTACCAAGGCAAATACATGAACTAGAGAAGTTGGCGATAACTTGAACATACAATTTGGATCTACTTCATCTAAAGGAACCATGAGATATTACAAAGAGAAAATGGTCATACAAGACTTATGAAACTACCTCTAATAACAATCTTCATGTACAAATAAACTTTCATAAGTTTATTCAAATATCGGACATGTAACCTTTCGGATCAAAACTTATATCTATATATTTCATCAACTACTACAATAGTAGGGAGCCTCATGTGAGGAGTTCATTATGTAAGCCGTCGAGTTGAGTTGTGGATTTACGAGTTAAAGTGTCCTGGCTCCTCGAACGCTTACTAACATGACTTCTGAATTATGTCGGCCCGAACGGTAGTAAACGATATATAAACATACATGTTTCATGAATCAATTCTTTCAAAGACTTACATTATACATCATACCACATCATGGACTAAATGCAAGATATATATATATAGGCACTACTTCATGTTCTTTACTTCGAACCTAAGTGCAAGACATATATTGGCATGTTTATGTTTCCTTAGACATTATTCCAAACCTAAGTTACAACAATTATTCTAGGTTACTCGTAGAAGTTCTTACGGCATATCCATCATTCTCATTATACATCATCCAACTCAAGGTGAGTTCATAGCCCCACTTTCGATTACTTAATTGTTTTACAAACTCATGGGGGGAATACATGCTATTATTTTCTACTCGAACACAATGCTTTCTAATGTATGCTTTACGACGATGTTTTATTATCACTAAGTACCAGCCTTGCTAAACCGAGATCCCTTATTATGAACCATTTAATCACTAGAAATAGTGAGCGCGAATATTAATAATAGGCCTATTGGGATTGACGAATCTCATTTGTATTGACTAAGTTCAAACAAATGCATTAATATTTGAGATTTAGGTATGTTAGCAAAGTACCTACCGGGATAAATCTGCCGATCGATATTGGTACACGTTAACGTTATGGTGTCATAAGCTTAGTGTATAATACATGTTCCGGGCGTATAATAACGTAGCCTACCTGTTTTGTTTTCCAAACATTGGTGTGAGCCTATAACTCACACTACCAACATATTGTGTTCAATCGATTTAACAAACTCTATGAATATCACTCAACCTTTGTGTTGACCTCTCAAGCATGTATTTCAGGTTCATGACGATCAAGGATGGCACGGAAGGACACGGATACTCAAGAGGGCTATAAATTTTATTATCATTCAAAACTCATTTATTATACATTGTAAACATGGAACCAATTGGGACCTCATTTTGAAATCTCTGATATTTATATAATTTGAATGATACATCTTTTAAAACGACTCAATTGGAGTTCGTTTTCTTTTATTGTGACTATTGTGCCGTCGAGTAACACCCAGTTTGAATTCCGCTGCATCCATGAATTGGGGGTGTTACAGATTGGTACCAGAGCCATGGTTATAGAGAAACGGGTCTAAGTGAGACCTAAACTATAACTACAATCACAAACAAAAACATTTTTATAGCCTTCCGCTCTCCGTGTCTTCCATCCTCCAGACGATTATGGACTTAGTAAGCATGTTATGATACACAAACATATTAGTATATTCATATATACCCATTTTGAGCATTTCCCCGTAGACATTTTTGTGCTACACAAACATAATTGCATATTGATATATGTACCCTTAACATAATTGAGCATTTCCCCGTAAGCATTTTATGCTACATGAACACTTATAAGTATATTGATATATACACACTAGGCATTTTATGCTACATGAACACATATAAGTATATTGATATATACACACTAGGCATTTTATGCTACATGAACATATTAGTATATTGATATATAAACTCGGTTTATTTTCAATCATTTATCTAAACAATGGACTAAACATATCTGTGTATGCCTATTCTAAGGCATTTCGGCACAGCCACACTCTCCCAATCATGTTCCTACTCCAACATTATATGTCCAAGACATTGTGAGATACAATGGTCTCATTCATTTTTCAAGACATTGTGAGATACAATGGTCTCATTCATTTTCCAAGACATTGTGAGATACAATGGTCTCATTCATTTTTCAAGACATTGTGAGATACAATGGTCTCATTCATTTTCCAAGACATTGTGAGATACAATGGTCTCATTCATTTTCCAAGACATTGTGAGATACAATGGTCTCATTCATTTTCCAAGACATTGTGAGATACAATGGTCTCATTCATTTTTTCAAGACATTGTGAGATACAATGGTCTCATTCATTTTTCAAGACATTGTGAGATACAATGGTCTCATTCATTTTCCAAGACATTGTATGATACAATGGTTTTAATCATTTCTCAAATGTTTTGAGTCACACAATGACCTAACCTACTTCCCAGACATTGTGAATTACACAATGGTCTAACCTACTTCCGAGACATTGTGTTTTGTGCAAATGGTCTCTAGAATTAGTCCATCACATCATCAATATCATTTCTTATGATATCAAAAACCCGTCACAATCTATCGATTTCAAAACAAGAAATATGAGATTTCTAAAGGACAAACTAATCCATCATCGACAAAAGCTGAACTTTCTCTACATTCATCAAAGTTTTCTTATGAAACCTTCATTATTAAAAGTTCGTGATCCTGGCCAAGTATGTTCTATTTTAGAAATACTTAAAACTTCCTTTCCATACGTATCTACCCTTACTACCTTCTATGCAATGGAATATGAAAAACATACGTTACAAGTCTTGTAAGGACGGGACTTGCAACTTAAGGGTTGACATCGCCTTTGTTTAGTGAACAGTTTCCCAAAACCAACGGACATATCAAAAGTATACCTAATTTAGGTATTTGAAAATTTTATCGAACCTTGGCTAAATATAGACTAGTCACCTATATTTAACCTAGGGACAGTGGAATATAGTCTGACTAACTATATTCGACTTAGAATTTTCAAATACTGAGAATAGTTGTACTAGGGTTATGTTTAAGTTGATTTCCTACATGAACTCGATAAACCACCAGAATACATTAAAACAATTTAGAGACACGATAATGTCTTACCACTCAGCGAAATCTTAACACCTTATTTGTGTTACCTCATTTCATTCTTGAAATTTTTCATTTATGAAATAATCCGAACTACTATCTTGGGATAGTTATCAATTATTCTCTTCATCCCGTGGAAGTACCATCCTGTTTAGGATACCATTCCATCATAAACTTTTAAAATCTCTTAAGATTTTTAAAGCAAACTCAACATCTATACCTAAGAGTATTAATGTTAAGCATACACTACACACTTTTGTTCATCAACATATCATAACATTATCTTCACAACCGTTGGAACCACAAGCTCATTAACAGATTTTGATGCACTTTTAAAGCTCAAATCATCCTTAGTTACACCACAAGTACCCTCATCAGCTTTACAAGTTTGAATATTCATCTTGTACCTTTGGAACACCAGTATCATCTCGTAATACACTACCTTGTAACTCACCGGCTAAGTATGAATGTTGTGTCGGGAATTCTTGAGTAGGATGATTTATAATATCCTTATTTGAATGGATTGTGATGCCTTTTCATTTAAATAAAGAATTTATAAATCATCGAACCATACGTTTATATTCCTTTAGTTACATTGTTTGGGATGCCTCTCTATGTAAATAAAGAATTATAAACAAGTGGGCTTAATTATATCCGAAATAACATAAATATGAAGTCAACCTACATTACATTGCTCGGGTATGGCTTGATACCTACATTACATTGCTCGGGTATGGCTTGATACCTACATTACATTGCTCGGGTATGGCTTGATACCTACATTACATTGCTCGGGTATGGCATGATACCTACATTTTATTCGCCACAAGAAATCCTATCTTTTCACCGACATCGCTTCAAACCATGACATAAACACTAGGTACAACAACCGATTACCTACTAGGCTATGATTGCAACGACTATCCCAATTTCCATTAGTACGAGGTTTACACTTTGGTTTTCATAATGATAGTGCAATAACAAACAAACTCGTTGCGAGGCCATGTAACCATATGCATGTGCAGTCGTACCAAACTCATTACGGGGCCATGTAGCCATATGCATGGGCAGTCATACCAAACTTATTGTGAAGCCATGTAGCCATATGCATGGGCAGCCGTACAATTCAAACAGGACTTGGTCCAACCGCATGTTCAACGCTTATTCCATGATTCGATTTTTATATCAATTTCCATTTATTGGATTCCTATGTAAATTGCTATTGTTGTTCAACTGTTATATCAATTGCTATTGATACTTGACAACTATATCAATTTCCATTTTGATATTTAACTATATCAAGTTCTATTTGATATTCAACTACTATATCGATTCCTATTAATATTCGACTGC
The DNA here is from genome assembly GCA_030686995.1 of Artemisia argyi. Classification (NCBI taxonomy): domain Eukaryota; kingdom Viridiplantae; phylum Streptophyta; class Magnoliopsida; order Asterales; family Asteraceae; genus Artemisia; species Artemisia argyi. Next base: position 77,328,993 of record CM060693.1, on the reverse strand, counting down.
TATATCAATTTCCTTTGATATTCGACTATTACCATACCTTTCCTACATAAAAGGAAGCCTCATCCTACACCATACACTGAAATGACAAATCAAATTACATTACCGGAAATCCCAGACTTTGGTCCTCATAAGTAACCACACATCTTTATCGACACCACTCCAACATATGACACACATAGAACTTCGGGACGAAGTTCCCCGTAAGGGGTAGAGACTGTAACAATTCACATTTTTCAGGATAATTACCATTCCCGGAAAATTTCACTATTCACTTTTACTATTCATTTTTCCCGAAACTTTCCCGAAAGTTGATTTTTATTTGATATTCTCGAGTGATAAATCATTTCCATGACAAATTAAAAGTTTGACATTCATAAGCTCATTTTCGTGAAAGTTATTAAGGAATTACACGTTTTAGGGTAAAACGTCAATCAGAAATTCTATGCACAACGAAATTCCACCCCGTCAGGTGACCCCACATCAGAAAAATGTTTGACACACTCATGATTTATTTGAGAATTAATCGTGACTGAGAAAAACATGACCAAAAACTTCCCAGCAGGTCACCCAAACCTGTACTAATCCCGCACGAGCACGCTTAACCATTTGGGCGATTAACCGTTAGACCACAAAACGAGTTTCTAAGACATTTTGAGTTTTCAAAATTATTAGAAAAAGTCAACATAATTTTCCCTCCTCCTTTGACCAAAAATGATCCCTTGATGTTATAAGTCATTTCGTGATTTTTAGGCTTACGGTTTGATGTCTAAAAGACATTTAATACCAACCGACACTAGACTGAGCCCAGTCTAGACATTATAAGTCATTTTAAATCATTTTTATAACATTAGAAAAGTAACATTTTACTTTTCTCAATTTTACGCAATATTCAGCGTTTTACGCGAATTACGCGTTTTAGACCCGTGTTTCCAGTTTTTAGCAGGGTTTTAGCACCCGATGGAACCTACCACTCATTTTATATTTTATTATGGAACTTATTGACATGTTTATCAATACTTTCAAGTTCCATAATTTTACGACACCCGGTTTTACGTTTTGAGGCTTAATCATTTACGATTGGCATTTCCCGGAGTCAAAACTAACCAAGTATCTTGGATAATACCAAGAAAAGTCCACACTCTTGCTCTCCAAGTTCATGAACCGCCTATGGGGGGGGGGATTCACACTAGGTGGCTTGATCTTGTGCTTAAGGCCTTAAGATGGTTACAAGTGTTCACCTTGGTCTCCAAGGTGTTGACTAGTCCATGTTCTAACCTCCTCAAGGCCATATAAAGCCTCCTTGCCTCTCCTTGTTGCCGTCCACTTCCATACACACCAACACCATTCCATTTGCTAATTCTCTTCCAAGTTTCATGCATGATTCAAGTGATTCTTCAAGGTAGAAACCCTAGATAGGTTATCATTCATCAAACACTTCCATAACCTCATATACTTGGTGATTTCTCTTGAGTTTAAATCCACTCATTTCACCTAAACCTTCATCATCCATCTTTCAAGATTACAAGAGTAGAAAGATTGCATGAAGTGAAAAAGGGTTGAAGCAAGTCTATCAATGTCCTATCCTTACATGTTAACTTCCTTTCATCTTTGAAAGCCAAAAGTTGTGAGCCAAACCCTAACTTGATTCTTGTTAAATAATCATGTTCATGTTATTTACATATTATTTGTGCTATATATTGTCTTGTTATCATGTCCATGATGTATAAAAATGACCAAAACAAGTTATTGTTATTGATTGTTACAACAAGTTACTAAAACAAGTAAACTAGTGACTTTCTTGGTAAGACCTGATCAAAATGGTAAAAATATGATGTTGGATCATTACATATTACAGTATAGGACTTAACAAGGAAACCATAGCAATTTGAACCACCTAAAACGAGTATACAAGTCAAAAGTTATGGCGATTTGAAATTACCAAAGATTTCCGGCAAAACTGCCAAATAGCTTCCTGATCAAATTTGGGTTTTGAAAGTCCTACTTCTGGTCCGATTCATCAAAAAGTTAAAACACGAAAGTTGTCCGAAACGACGTTTTCGTTCAGGAACAAAGAAGCTCGAACCCTAAAAACGCTTTCCAAGTGATAAAATTCTTCAAATTCTAAACAGCCCATTTTTAGACAAAGTCATTACATATAGGTTATGGTTTATGAAGACCAAAGGGGTCTTATGACCTAGAATCAAGACCACAACCATGGCTAGAGCCAAGGTTGAGTCTCAAGACCATGGAACAATGACCAAAGGTCATGGCTAGGCCATGACGAAATGACCATACAAGCTTACCAAGGCAAATACATGAACTAGAGAAGTTGGCGATAACTTGAACATACAATTTGGATCTACTTCATCTAAAGGAACCATGAGATATTACAAAGAGAAAATGGTCATACAAGACTTATGAAACTACCTCTAATAACAATCTTCATGTACAAATAAACTTTCATAAGTTTATTCAAATATCGGACATGTAACCTTTCGGATCAAAACTTATATCTATATATTTCATCAACTACTACAATAGTAGGGAGCCTCATGTGAGGAGTTCATTATGTAAGCCGTCGAGTTGAGTTGTGGATTTACGAGTTAAAGTGTCCTGGCTCCTCGAACGCTTACTAACATGACTTCTGAATTATGTCGGCCCGAACGGTAGTAAACGATATATAAACATACATGTTTCATGAATCAATTCTTTCAAAGACTTACATTATACATCATACCACATCATGGACTAAATGCAAGATATATATATATAGGCACTACTTCATGTTCTTTACTTCGAACCTAAGTGCAAGACATATATTGGCATGTTTATGTTTCCTTAGACATTATTCCAAACCTAAGTTACAACAATTATTCTAGGTTACTCGTAGAAGTTCTTACGGCATATCCATCATTCTCATTATACATCATCCAACTCAAGGTGAGTTCATAGCCCCACTTTCGATTACTTAATTGTTTTACAAACTCATGGGGGGAATACATGCTATTATTTTCTACTCGAACACAATGCTTTCTAATGTATGCTTTACGACGATGTTTTATTATCACTAAGTACCAGCCTTGCTAAACCGAGATCCCTTATTATGAACCATTTAATCACTAGAAATAGTGAGCGCGAATATTAATAATAGGCCTATTGGGATTGACGAATCCCATTTGTATTGACTAAGTTCAAACAAATGCATTAATATTTGAGATTTAGGTATGTTAGCAAAGTACCTACCGGGATAAATCTGCCGATCGATATTGGTACACGTTAACGTTATGGTGTCATAAGCTTAGTGTATAATACATGTTCCGGGCGTATAATAACGTAGCCTACCTGTTTTGTTTTCCAAACATTGGTGTGAGCCTATAACTCACACTACCAACATATTGTGTTCAATCGATTTAACAAACTCTATGAATATCACTCAACCTTTGTGTTGACCTCTCAAGCATGTATTTCAGGTTCATGACGATCAAGGATGGCACGGAAGGACACGGATACTCAAGAGGGCTATAAATTTTATTATCATTCAAAACTCATTTATTATACATTATAAACATGGAACCAATTGGGACCTCATTTTGAAATCTCTGATATTTATATAATTTGAATGATACATCTTTTAAAACGACTCAATTGGAGTTCGTTTTCTTTTATTGTGACTATTGTGCCGTCGAGTAACACCCAGTTTGAATTCCGCTGCATCCATGAATTGGGGGTGTTACATCATACTTAGATTTTATTCATGTCATACATATCTATTTAGACTTTCTAAATAATATATCATGTTATCTTAGATTTATTTACCGCACATGTTTCAACAATAAACATTGATTCCAAGGTTGTATGTCTTAGTTTCTAAATTATTCAACTAAAGTTTCATTCCAAACTAAGACTTCACTTTTAACTTATATGGAATGTTACCTTTTATATGTTCTACAACATATATGATTTAAGAAATTAGACATAATACTCCCACTAGCTTTTATGAATACTTAGAAATGATCTTATTTCAATTATAAATCAAAACATGAATTTAACAATTAAACATAAGACTAATCTTCTAGATGCATGCATTTATCCATCCATGGATTATTGCACTTTGTACACTTTCAAAGATTTATTTGAATTCATAAACTCCTTTTGATTACTTATCGTCCTCGCTCAAGTAATCACTCAAGAAAGAGTTTTGATATTCAATTGTCAATTTCATAAATATGACAATCATAATCTTTATATATATTTAATGTGTTTAGAAAAGAATATTCAATCACAATTAATTGCTTAAGTGTGATTAATAATCTTGTCATAATACATGCATTAAATACGTGCACAATATTGTCCATATGATTTCTATACAAAGATTTAAACCACAAGGTTACCTTATCTTTGAAGAAACTCATCTTCATTTTCTAGTCTAACTATTAAGATAAACCACATTTCTAAAATTGATTATCTTTATGGACAGCATCTTAATCATTCATATCATGTATACTTTATCCAATTTCATATTTGGTAATGTATCGTAATGATTATCAGGTTTACAATAATCCTGTAAATCATAGCTCTCAGCATATTCATCAAATATCTGAGATATATTTCTATTCTATGAATGATAATTCCATCATCTTGATATTTAACATTTAAATGTCAACCTTTATTATCATGTTGAGATTTAACATTCAAATGTCAAACTTCATCATGATATTTACTAGTGTATTTTAGAAGATTATGTATCTTGTAATTTTATCTTTTAAAGATCAAAACTCCCACTTGCTTTTTGTAATTTAAAGACTATCTTTAAATACTTAGCAAATAAAGAAACAATACAATATTCTCTTTTGGGACATTACAAATACATATTGACAGTTCATAACTTTACTTTGTTAATAACCTCTTCATAAGCAATTAAACAAATTTGGAGCTTCAATTTAAGACTTAATGTGATTCATCACATTCCATCATATGATAATGTCTTATTAATCTTCTATGTTGGAGTTTTATTAAATATGTTCAAGTCATACTCAACATTCTAACCTTGAAATCTTTTGAAAGAAAAGAAGTCATAGTTATCTTTAATCAAACAATATAACAAGAGTTTGATTTTCCTAACTGAACATACCATAAACATTTGGTATTTCATTAGTATTAATATTGTAAGACAATCTAACAATATTTAAGATAACCACATTCTTCTTGACTTGTCTATTTACCAACTAATTCATTTTAATGGTATAATAATTTTCAAGCCAATTACATGCTTTATAACACAAGTACTTTTTACAAAGTTACTTCATGTTCATGTCTTTACAAGAAAGCATAAACTGTTATAATACCACTATACGTTATAAGTCATTTTAACAATTTAATAACTTCATGTATATGTCTTAATTAAAGAACATAACAAGATAACGTCTTACTTTACTATAAGTCTTGTAACAATTAAAAGACTTTATGTTTATATCTTTACAATGAAACATAAACATGTTTAACTAAAGTAATTATGAACACCATCTTTTGGTTTCAATACTAATTTCAAGTTAATTTATTACTTCATAATAATGTAAATAACATAATTTCTTCATTTATTTATGTCGTTCCAAGAACACATAAATATTCAGATTGAAGTAACATTAGATTACTTAATTAATTTATGTCATTCCATGAATTCATAAATCTATAAATTAAAGTAGTCTTGATATTATATTGACACATGTTCTAATAGGTATCTAATTTAGAAACTGTAAATTCTCATAGTTCAATTACATCAGTTGATCTGCTAGTAATGAATATGAAATTCACCTTGTTGTTGCAATCTAGCTAAGCTCTCACATAACATAAATTGTAACATCAAATGTTTCTAGAATTAATATTAGAACATTATTCTCTTACCTTGTAGTTAAAAGAATCCATTGAATCATATCTTTATGAGTTGTTTCTTGCACACAATAAAGATAACATTTCTCCCACTTGTGCATGGAACAACCTCATATAGTTGATAAACAACATGCCATGTATTTGTTTATGTGTTCAATATGATTGTGTCATAGATTTTAGCATAACAAGTATATGTAAAACAACAATGTCTAGTAAGGAAACGTACAAGACTATCCTTAAAAGTATGAGTGTCTACACTTGGAAAGTAATTATCTTTAGCTACCAAGATATTAAAGCTTGTAACTCCCACTGAATTAAAGATCATTACAATAATTCCTTATTCAGTGATAAGTACACAATACTCCCACTGAATTTGACAACATTGTAAATGTTTCCTATCCAGTGAAAGCAAATAGTGTGCTTTTAACTTTCCTACACCTTTGAATGTCCATACGTAACAATTACTTATGTACTAAAAGTGTATTCTACTACGTAAATGATGGACTATCCACCAAATGCTATTAACTTGAAAATTGGGCATGCAATTTCTTCCTTAATAGGTCTACCATCCTACAATGTATGTAGCACCTTTAAAATAGTAAAAACAACTAGTTTGTCTTTAAACATTTTGCAGTAATTAGTCTAGCTTCTAATTATAATAACTCATAAAATGTCATACATAATTTTCTGTTAACCAAATATCATATTTGTTACTAAGAACTTGATCACCGAATGAGGATGATAAAATCCCTATGAAAAATAATCGCAATTTTCTTAACTATTAAAAAATTTGCTATGAGTTATATTAGAATTTAGACATATCTAATATTCCTATTATCCTTTCTCATTCATGAAAAGGAATAGGATTGTGTCTCACTCTTCCTTCATAGAAAGGAGACTTCTTTTGTCTTTTAAGTAAATATTTCTTAATCAAACATTTGTTCAAAAACAGAACTAGATCAATTTACCAAAGCCCAAAATACGTTTATGGTTTGAACGTTGCATTAATACATTAAAACGAATTACAAAATTCAATTTCAGTATTTTCGATAATTAGATCTTTAAGAAAATAAAATACCCATTGGTAAATATTCATATAAACCATAGTATTTTCTTAAAGCTAGGATCCTAATTGACATAGTACCATTACATCAGTTGATCTGCTAGTAATGATAGTATTCAACAAGGTAATTGTCGAACAATAATTGCCAATATCATATTGCAATTCCTAGATTTATGGGATTTACAATCACAAAACTTTTGTAATGTAAGCATGTTTGATCCCCATCTTAATGCCTTGAGTCCAAGATCTCACTTTCTACTCAATTTAAGTCGTCTAACTTAAAAACTGCAAACTCATAAATCCTTCACATCAGTTGATCTGCTAGCAATGAATTTATGAAATTTACCTCTCCATTGCAATCTCGCCAAGTTCTCACATGACGTAAATTACAACTTCAAGTGTTCTTAATTAGATGGCATTCGACTTAATTTTATAAGGGTATTAATATTTTGATGTGATCAAAATAATGTATGAAGAAGCATGCATACAACTTCATAACATTGGTTTTACAAAACATTTTTATTACCAATTTGCTAAGAATAAAATAACAAAGTTTTGATTGAGGTATCGGGTTCACCAATTAAAGAATTACCATCAATTATCGTTCACTATATCGTACTTTTGCATAAGCCCGAAAGCTTAGTGTTTCGGATAATCATTGTGGAATTGTGGTTAATTCACCCTTAAGATGACAGTGTACATGTAATGGTTGTTCGGTAAGTCTAATTTACACACAAACGAGCGTTAAGACAGAATGTTGTCTCTCTAAGGCCACAATTTAATGCGAAGCCATCCTTATACCCATCTTATAGTGTGTAAACTTCGGTCGGGCCTAGTTAACCATTACGTACAAAAACATCAATCAACCAATTCTTTGAAATTTAAACTCTTTAAAAACCAAAACAATTTCGCCATTATTTAGTCCGTATTATTTTTCTATTCAAAATTACCCTTTTCGTTTATAAACATGTCTAACACAATTAATAAACAAAACAAGTAATGTACAATAAAAAATAAAACAACTAAATAAACAAATATACATAATCATAACAATTAAATATGTATAAAACATGTAGCCATATGCAAATCTTATTCAATAGTCCTATTAATAATCAAGTCTAGGTGTATAACGTATTTATTCAATTAAGGCTTTCTTCTTCTAGGAAAAAGAGCCACATACATCGATAAATCGATTGCGTAAGCCAAAACTAAATAAATACCACATAGCACATAATTGATTACTTAATATTGGAGTCTTTCCCAATTCGACATCTATTAATAAATTTACATGTTCCGATATAACTTAACAATTAATATATATATCCAATTTAAACCATTTAAATTATCACACAATATAAAAATCCATGCAAATATGCACTTTTTCATGGATTTAGCTTAACAATTAACATATTGCACCAAGATCGTTTACTAAAACGCATAACAAATTACATGACATCCTAGGGTTTCTAATCATATTAAAAATTCAAAAACCAAAACCCTAAAACCCTTTAAGGTCAAATCGACCCAAAAAAATTAGGGTTAGGAATCTAAAAACCCTAAAAAACATGTAACTAAACGAATCAAGATCCAATTTTTATGCGTTTCGATAATTAATTACACATTATAACGGCTATAGATGCCACTGTTGGAATTATGATATCATGACATTCATATATTATAAACCAAACACATCAAGTGAGCATAGCGGAAGCAATTATAACAAGATCATATAACATGTAATTAATTTATCAATATTAAATAGTAAACGTACCTTTGTGATTCTAGCTCGAACAAGAATCAAATTGCAATCTTCAATCAAAGAACCCTAATTAGGGTTTATGTGGATTATAAGAATTACCCCTTACCTCTTTTGTAATTCAATCCAAGAATCAAACAATAATGTGTTTGAATCACGTTTTTGTACACACGTACTAATTCAAGAAAAAGTTTATGCAAGTAATTAAACACAAAACTTAGTTTGATCAATAAAATCAAATCCCTTAAGGGATTAGTTTGATGGATCGATTATGATACAAAGAGAAGGAGAGAAAACACCAAGATGTGTGTGTACAAGTTATGAGAAAACAATAAATCTTGGGTTTGTATTTATACTAATGAATACTTGGAGCTCAAGGCACAAAGGAGGTTACTCCCCCCTATGGCCGATCGGTTTGGAGTCCCTCCAAGGGATTCCGGAACCTTCTCTTGTTTCCAAAATTTCCTTAGTATTACTTTTCTAATCTTCGTTTAATAGTCCATTAGTCATTAATCATTAAATACTAATTACTATTATTTATTTTGTGTTTATTAATAATTACTTATAACATTTATAAATAATTATTTCTTTTTCTCTTCATACGTATTGTGTGCAATCCCGTGATCTCGAGTTCGATCCTAACATACGACTACTAAAATAATGTCCATAATCTAACAATAATGAACATTGCAATTTAACTAAAAGGCTTTTAATAACAGATAACAAGATGAAAAGTAAGTCAATGGTGTGTAGTTCCTAAAATAATGGTGTGTGAACTCAGAGACCATTATAAAAAGAAAAGAAAAACATGACGGTTTCGAAACAATATCCAATACAAGGATCAAGCACAGGGACTGCTTCACGAGCCAAACAACTATTTATACGAAGTTGTTTGTTGATTTGACAACGGGACACATTGGCATTTGATTACTTGTGAGTTCACTGCAGCCTATGTAGAGTATACACCAACATTTTCTAAAAGAAAAGTATTACTCGTATAAAGTAGGGTAAATTGCAAAAAACGTACTTGTGGTATGTTAATATTGTGAGTACAGTCTTTACATTTTTGAAAATGCAGGCGTTGTCCATGTGAGAATCTATTGGTGCAGATATCGTTTTTGGCCTAAAATGAAATGACTAAAGTGAAAAACATAGTCTCACAATAGTCAATGGCATTTAGTCATTCACTTTGAGACAGTGACGAAATCGGCATCAAAAGTTTTTCACATAAACGATGCCTACGCTTTCAAAAAGATAAGAATTACGCATGCAAGATTTTTGCAATTTACTCTATAAAGTATTTGTTTGAAATGAAATGAAGTTAAAATGAGCAAAGTTGGCCATGTACGATCCTCTCTCTTTTGCTCTTCTCTTTTTGTTTCCTTTTACTTTTTTTTGTCTTTCTTTTTCTTTTTCTTCTGCTTCTTTTTAGTTTTTGGTTTTGTGGTGATGTTTTACACTTTTACTTATTTCTTATTGTTGTTCTTTTGTTTTGTTTATCTCTAGCCTTTCGTATTTTAGTTAAACAAGGTTATATTTATTTGGCATTTGTTAATTTTATAGTTTGGTAAAGCATGTATACACCATATTTAATGGTTCTTCAACTCTTTTAAATGTGATCATACTCAACCTTTTGCAAAACTAATTTAAATCATCTAAACTTTACTTTAAAAAGAGTTGTCGTTTTTTAAAAAAGGTTTGGCAAAAGACTTGTTAATTTTGAAAACTCAAGTATATATCTATGATATCAATTGTAGAACTGCAAAGGGTTGATTACAATTTTTTTATATTAACTTGTAAAAACTACGTTTAGCAATTTATACGATAATCATGCAAGACGATAAATAAAGAGTTTAGGGGGGAAATTGCACAGTTGTTCAGGGTGATAGCTAGTTTGGTTCACCGGTACATGGGAAATTGGTTAAACAGGGTCATAAGCTTATGACACTCTACCGTAAGTGGATGATTCTCAACTAACATAAATTAATTTCATTGGAGTTTACTTGCACTTAATCATTCTATAAAAGTTTAGTTAATTTAGAAAATGTGGTGAGCTGGAATGGTTTATATATAAGTGATGTTTGTTTATAAAAAATGAATTAAAATGTTTTGAAGGGGTGTAGAACGTTTTGATCATTTATAACACTTACTCAAATATATATGAAGATGTGTTAAAGGAAAGAACGGCGTTTAGGGCCTAAATAAGCCGTTTGAAAATCTTGCCAAAAGTTTCTGTTAGAACGAGTTTGGATCATATGATTGCAGACTAGTGTATATAAAGTGTGTGTGATTAGCAAAGAATAATCACAAAGTAATACAGAGAAAATGAGAGTATTATTGATATAAATTATGAAGTGTTACAATATTTCGTACGTGTTGCGAAATATTTCATCTCTCCGCCACTAGAGTTTACAGTAGAGTGTATATTCTATCTCTTTCAATTTGATTATTTGTTTGATGTTGAACTTTGAAATCTTTGTTTATTCACAATCTTTGTTTATTCACTAATCAATCTTTCAATCTTGATTTTTTTTATGTTTATATTTTTAGTCTTTGATTCGTCATTGTTGATGATGATGATTATATTTTGAGTTAACTACATTTTTGGTCCTTGTGGTTGTATCAAAATCTCACTTTTGGTCCAAAATTCAAAAAACGTTCAAAAACAGTCCAAAAGTCCACGTGGACTTCACTTTTGGTCCAAAATTCGCACCTAGTTAGTTTAGTCGTTGCACCGTTAGTCCTTTAACCAAACGCTCGTTAAGTCAGTTGCACCGTTAGTCTTTGGTCGTTAGCAATGTTTACACCGTTAGTCCTTGTGGTTAAAAAATTGAAAAAATTCGAAAAAAAAAAATTTTCCAAAAAAAAAATAATTTGAAAAATTAGAAAAAAATTCTAAAAAAAAAATTTTTACGAAATTTTTTTTTTCCAAAAAAAAAATTTGAAAAAAAATTTTTAATAAAAATTTTTCTTAAAAAATTCGAAAAAATTAAAAAAAAAAAAAAAAAAAAATTTGACGAAATTTTTTTTCCAAAATTCGAAAAAAAATCCAAAAAAAAAATTCGAAAAAAAAAATTTCTAATAAAAAATTTTCTTTTAAAAATTTCTAAAAAAATTTCTAATATATTAAAAAAAATTCTAATATATATAAAAAATTTCTAAAAATTTCCAAAAAAAAAAATTTCTAAAAATTAAAATGTGTATGTATATATATAAAAAATTTTCCTAAAAATTTCGTCAAAATTTTTTTTTTTATAAAATTTTTCGAATTTTTTAAGAAAAAATTTTATTAGATTTTTTTTTTTGGAAAAAAAAAGTTCGTCAAAAAAAAATTTTATAAAATTTTTCGAATTTTTTAAGAAAATTTTTTTTCGAAAATTTTATTGAAAAACAAGTTTCTAATAAAAAATTTTCTTAAAAAATTCGAAAAAATTTCTAATTTTTTTTTTGACATACATATTTTAAATTTTTTTTTGACGATTGTCCCGGTTTGACACTAAAATTAAAATGTATATATACGTAAAAAAATTTCTTAAAAATTTCTAAAAAATTTTCTAATATGTATATGTAAAAAATTAAAATGTATATATACATTTTTTTTATATACGTAAAAAATTTCTAATATATATATACGTATATGTAAAAAAAAATTCTAAAAAATTTCTAATATGTATATGTAAAAAAATTAAAATGTATATATACATTTTAATTTTTTACGTATATATTCTAATATATATTAAAAAATGTAAAAATTTCTAATATATATATATACGTATATGTAAAAAATTAAAAAAAAAATTACATTAGAAATTTTTTCAATAAAATTTTCGAAAAAAAAATTTCTTAAAAAATTCGAAAAATTTTATAAAATTTTTTTTTGACGAACTTTTTTTTTCCAAAAAAAAAAAATTCTAATAAAATTTTTTCTTAAAAAATTCGAAAAATTTTATAAAAAAAAAAAAATTTGACGAAATTTTTAGGAAATTTTTTTTTATATATACATACACATTTTAATTTTTAGAAATTTTTAGAAATTTTTTTTTTGGAAATTTTTAGAAATTTTTTATATATATTAGAATTTTTTTTAATATATTAGAAATTTTTTTAGAAATTTTTAAAAGAAAATTTTTTATTAGAAATTTTTTTTTTCGAATTTTTTTTTTGGATTTTTTTTCGAATTTTGGAAAAAAAATTTCGTCAAATTTTTTTTTTTTTTTTTAATTTTTTCGAATTTTTTAAGAAAAATTTTTATTAGAAATTTTTTTTCAAATTTTTTTTTTTGGAAAAAAAAAATTTCGTAAAAATTTTTTTTTTAGAATTTTTTTCTAATTTTTCAAATTATTTTTTTTTTGGAAATTTTTTTTTTTTCGAATTTTTTCAATTTTTTAACCACAAGGACTAACGGTGTAAACATTGCTAACGACCAAGGACTAACGGTGCAACTGACTTAACGAGCGTTTGGTTAAAGGACTAACGGTGCAACGACTAAACTAACTAGGTGCGAATTTTGGACCAAAAGTGAAGTCCACGTGGACTTTTGGACTGTTTTTGAACGTTTTTTGAATTTTGGACCAAAAGTGAGATTTTGATACAACCACAAGGACCAAAAATGTAGTTAACTCTTATATTTTTATTGAGGTTGTTGATATTGAAGTGGTGTTTGTTGAACTTTTATTCGGAAAATGTCGCTTCAAAATTTGTTGTTATAGCCAAAATACAATCAAATTGGAACATCTCATCGATCTTTCATTTCGAACATTTTTTGTCTTATCTTCTTTCATCATCTTCATACAGATTTATTTGCATAGTTGTTGAAATTCGAACATTCTTGATTTTTCTTTGAAGAGAACATTTGTTTGAAGCAATGTTTTGAAAACCGGGTTTGAAATTGACCCGGTCGAGTTAACGGGCACCGGGTCAACCGGTTTTCAATTTACTATTTTTTAATTTTTTCGACTGGATCAACCGGTTCGACCACCGGGTCAACCTGGGTTGACCCGGGTTTTTATTTAAAAATTTTGAAAAAATGAAACCCGGCCGAGTTTCGAGAACCAGGTTGACCTGGGTCACTCAAAACCCGGGTTTTTGGCCGGAACCGGTCAATCCAATTAACCCGGCCGGATCGAACCGGGTTTCAAAACACTGGTTTGAAGTGACATTTTCTTTGAAGTAACAAATTCTTGATCTCAATTTCTCTCTTTTATTGCATGTTTCTACCGAAATAATTTCTTCCCCACATGATGATTACATAAGCTCCGAGTTGATAATCATTAGAAGATAATCAATTGAAGTTCGTGAAGTAGTAATTGAGTATCAAAATCTCTCTTGAAAAACAAATAATCTCCTTTTATAATCAAACATAACGCCACCCCCCCCCCCCCCCCCCCCCCCCCCTCCCTCCAACCCCCCAAAAGTAACCAATAAGCTCTTCTAAACCAACAAACTTGATCGTTATAATTTTCGTGAAGGTTAAAGGTTGATTTTCGACGATGTAAAACTTGTTGAAAATGTAATGCTTGTTAAAGGTAGATATGTTGTTTTGTTTGTAGAAGAGGAATTTGACAATATCACAGTAACAAAAAATCTTCCAAGTGGACCACATTGAATAGTCGATGTAAATGATAAGACATGCAAACCTAAAAGAGCAAGAATATAAACAATATATGTGTCTTTTGAAACTTTTATCTCTAAACGAATGGTTTGCAACTTTGCATAACAAGGCGAGTATTAGTCAAGCTTCATTTCGTTTATGAACATCATAAACGAGCCAAGCATTAAGCCGAGCTCAAGTAAAAGCATAGAGCTCGAAATGAGCCAAGCTGAAACTATATAAACTTAAATGAGCCGAACACCAACTTTAACGGTCTCAGGCATACAACTTGTTTGAAACTTTTATCTCTAAACGAATGGTTTGCAACTTAATACTAGAATAGAAAGAATATTAAGTATTTACCTTGCACCACTCTCGCTTTTTAATTTCTCATTAATTTGGATTTTACATACACAAAAGTCTGAAAACATGACAAACAACATTACTTCAAGAAAAGGGAATATGAACCATCGTTTTCCTCCCCATGTGAGAACACTTAATTCAGAATTCTAAGATCTATTGATATCGGTCTTGGAGGATGGTGTATCATGAGTGGAATAGAGAGGTGTGAAAGATGAACCTTCTTGGTCCATTCAATACATCATCATAGGAGGTAATGGTTGGCATCATGGAGGGAGTGTGTTCCCAAATAACTGAAGCCTTCCTTTTGAGAGGGAAATGTAGGTTGTTTGGCAGAGCCCCCCCCTGGATGGGTTATGGGTACCTAGTGATGCCACTTTTCATTTCTGCCTTTCTACTGTGGTGGCAGGATGAGTGGTCTGGTAGAATGAAAAGTAGAAATGTAGCTAGATGGTTGTGCAAAAAGGTGAATTGTCTGAGTATGAATGTTATGGAGTGGATGATGCAAGCTAAATCTTGGAATTCCTATGGCAAAAGTGAATGGATCCTCAGTTTTAGTTGTATGAGATCATGTCATGTAGTATCTGATATTGGATTATAGAGGAACACTTCTTTGAGTTAGTTCTGCTATAGGTTGTATCAGAATTGGGAATGTCCAATGTCTGCTTCTATTCTTATGTTGTAAAATTTTTTGGAGATTAATATAAATTTCACCTTTGCACTAAAAAAAAAAAAAAAAAAAAAAAAAAAAAAAAAACTATTGATATCCACATTGGAGACCTTAAAGATTTATAGGTTGACATCCATTTCATGATACAAAAGCTTTTGTGTCGTAATGATATCTTATATGTGAAAATATTTTGAATTAAATGATTATGAGTTCAAGTTTCGTTGAATACATTGTAAAATTGATTTGTTGTAAAGTAACAATAAAAGGGTATCACATAACCATGCAAAACATTGATGATAAAATAGAGTATCATCTTAAACCACATTCTATTTATCTTCCAAGCTACTTCATAATCACATTTGTAAAAATTAGAGTGGATGAGGAAAGATAAATAATGAAATCCATGTGTCATTCAATTCATGGTTAGAAAGATGAATTAGGACGAAGAATGTTAGTGGATAATTAGGCCCAAGCCCGGATTGTGGGTTTTGGGTATTAGGGTTTCACTATTATATATAGTGGTTATTAATAAAGTTATACGGACGGTTTTCCATTATCTTACATGGTATCAGGCCTAATCGGTCCATCCCTCAAAACCCTAAACAAAAGCGATTCAGCCGCCGCCTCCGGCCGCCGGCTACATGCCGGAGGTTCGGAGGGCTCCCTTTAATCCCTCACCTCAATAAAACCCCGATCCCAGAAAACACCGATCCCCTGACTTTCTCCTCTGCCGCGTATCTATTTCTTCAAGAACGAATTAGTGCAACAAGAAAGAATTAAGGTAGTTTAGTGTTGTTATGTGATCTGAAGTTATTTGCTTGCTGCGGTTTTTTGTTTAAGGAGATATAAGAAAGGCCACTTCAAGATGAAGTTTTATGTGGCTGAGTGTTTAAGACGGAGTGATAAGGTTGATTGTGTATTTGTGATTCGGTTTGCAGATTTAGGGTCCCTATGTTTCTTTTAAGTGTTTTTAATTATGAGGTGACTTGTTCTCGGTTAAAAAAAAAAGAAAAAAAAAGAAAAAAAAAGCACGGATCTTTTTGTTTTTCTAGTGAAAAACACGCCCCGTTTGTTCGGAAGGTTCTTTGGGGGTTGAAGTTTTAGAACCAACTTTCGTTTTCTCTTTCTGTTGCAGTTATAGTTATTTAGTTGTTTGTTTTTGTTTTATGTCGAATCCAGGGTATAAATTCCCGAGACGACTTTTGTTGGTGTCGAATCCAGGGTATAAATTCCCGAGACGACTTTTCTTGGTGTCGAATCCAGGGTATCAATTCCCGAGACGACTTTTGTTGGTGTCGAATCTAAGGTATCAATTCCCGAGACGACTTTTGTTGGTGTCGAATCCAGGGTATCAATTCCCGAGACGACTTTTGTTGGTGTCATATTTGCTTTCTTAACCTAGAGGTCAAGGGTTCGATCCTCACTCCCTACAAAAGGCCGGAGGTCCTTTTCTACCTTAGGTAGAACCGGAAGCAGCCTCTCTACCTTAGGTAGGGGTATGGTTGTCTACGTCTCAACCTCCCCCATACACCGTGAAAGACGGTATTGGGACTCATAACCCGTGAAAGACGGCATTGGGAGTTACTTTACTTTTTTTATATTTGCTTTCTTAGTTTATTTTGGTTTATTGTTTTAATTTGCTTTCTTAGTTTAATACTCCAGTTCGAGCTTTCGCGATTTCGCCGCTCGAACTGCGGGGGAGTGTTAGTGGATAATTAGGCCCAAGCCCGGATTGTGAGTTTTGGGTATTAAGGTTTCACTATTATATATAGTGGTTATTAATAAAGTTATACGGACGGTTTTCCATTATCTTACAGTAGGAACATATATCTTTTGCAATAAAAATGTGTAGTACGTATTAAAAATGGTTACAAATACGACAAAGTAGTCAATGTAGTCACATTATAGGTAAGAGGGAGAATGTTAATGTTGTGTCCATGTCCATCTATTCCGTTATGAAAAATAAAAGAGAAATAATAAGGATTGGAAATGTCAGTTTTTGCTTTTGGAAACTTTGTGCTTTACATTGATTATTATACAGAATCAGTATCTTTTGTGCTACAAACAATTTTTTCACGTATCTGTCACTTGTAGTTGTAGGTGTCACTTCTTGATTCTAGTCACGTCATGGTTGAGTGAAGGCAGCTACATTCCAGCAATTTATTATTCCAAGACCTACTATACTTCTAGAGTTCTAGTATAGAGTTAAAAATTGGCAAATGAAGTATGAACATCCATAAATATTGCAAATTTCTTGCTTGTTGTAAGAAGGGGGTTTAGGATTTTCTTAAGTTAGATGGTTAATTAATTGGAAACGCATCTAGTTTTTGTTAAGTTAAATGGTTACTTATTTGACATGCTTATTTTTTTTTTAGAACGGCAACTCTCTTTACTTGTATATGGTTATATCACAATCGATAGTACTCTGTTTATTTGTAAATTGTTATATCGCAATTGAAGGAATTTTTAGTTAGCTTAGTGTGTTTATTTGTAAATGGTTATATCGCAATTGAAGGAATTTTTAAATAGATTAGTGTGGGATACTTGAGCGGGGAGTGAGTTGGTAAATTTGTTTCAGATCATATGATATTTCCACTGATTCCAAGGCACACGTTCATTTATGACTGATTACGAGGAAGAAATTGAAAATACATAATCATATGAAGCAATGAGATGTTAGTCATTCAACCAACTTAAACTTGCTTCGTTGTCCTTGTGGAGCCTATAACCTGACTCACATGACCCGACCATCTATTATCTGGTCGTTGGTAAAACCGTTGGCGAGATGCAAGTTGTATCTACTAAATATGAGGATGTTATTACTTGGACCACGAGTGTGATGGCTAGTATATTATTGCAGCTAATATGTATTTTATTTGGCTAGAAAGTAATAAGCATTTAGTTGGTAAGAAATTTACAAGATTAGCGGCTCAAATGCACGATGTAATAGTTACTACTGTTGGGTCAAAATTTGACCCAATTGTGCTTGACAAGTATTTGAACATAAAATAGCTCAAGTTACTCACTGATAAATCAGCGAGTAGTTTATTCTCTACAATCAGAGAGTAAGTCACTCTGTGATGGTAATCAGATTGTACTGTATACAACTTAATCAACAGCAAGCTTTATGGACGTCGAAGACTAACTGAAGAGATACTTACATAAATGATGCGGTGTCAATGAGTAAAGTATCGAGCACAACCAACACCAGAGTCACTAAGATTTGACAAATGTCTCTCTGACCCTGAAGACTCTATCTCTAAAAACAAATATGAAATATGGGCGGGAACTTTCTTGTATAAGCTGGAAGCAAATACAAGAAAGTCAAACAAGTTCAAGAAGTTAGTATAAAGGTAGAAATAGTTGACAATATTATATATATATATATATATATATATATATATATATATATATATATATATATATATATATATATATATATATATATATATATAAAACAATCAGCGGGCTGCCAAAAAACAACAATACTGTAGCACTACAGTAACTAACGGTCGTTAGTTACTAACTAACGGCCGTTAGTTACTTAACGACTGTTATTTTAAAAATCCGTACGAAATTGGTCCTTCATCTCAAAGGTTTGTTGCAAAATTAGTCCTCTAATAATTTACATAATTGGTCTTTCATGTTATACATCCATTGCAAAGTCAGTCCTTAGTCAATAACTTGACATTAGGTAGCTAACGACCGTTATCTTTAGCAATTTAAAAAAAATAATAATAAAAAAAACATACGAACTTGGTCCTTCATCTCAGAGGCTCGCAGCAACTCGCGGCTTACATCCTAGTTATTTCTAAGTATGGTTGTTGTCTTTCCAAGAATGGAAGACGTACTTCTCCGCTAGATGCGTGACACGTGTCAACAACCATCACATGCTACCTTGTATTACCACATATATAAAGAATATTTGTAAATAGAGATAGACAGAGATTCTAAACACAAGAAAATAATACAAAGTATTATAGTGATAGGATCCTCCTCTCCGTAAATCATAAGCTTAGCTTTGATTCACAAAAAGGAGAGTTTTATTTGTCACTCAACCGGGATACTAAATCTTTAATTTATTTCTAATAAGATTTATAAATGTTGAAAAGTACAAATAGGGTTATTAATTGTCAAGTAGGTATTGCGTAAAACTTGTTCTTATTGTTTATCATTATTCATGTTTTACTCAAATCTTTTGGACCAAAGACATTTTCACTCAATGTATCACATTTATCAATTCTCACATTATTTTCAGTCGCAAGTCCTATAAGATATTGTCCTATTGTATTTTATGATTTACAAGTATAGCTATGTGTTACACCAAATTTTCCGATATCTCTTATATTATACTATTGATTACAGTCTCTTCTCTTAGAATACTATCAAGCGCTTCGCGCTATTATCATATTAGACTAAGAGTATTTGTCACTAATATTACCATCGTCGACTCAACGTCACATCAACTTTTCATTCCACTACCAACTCCACCACCAAACAGGCGTAGTGATGCATGACCACCCACTTCTTGACTAACTAACATCTCAAAAAATAACACTCTACCACCACTTCACAAATCGATCGTACAAACCACTAACATCTAAAATTTAACACAGCACAATGTGTGGTAGACTGGTGTGATGGAGGTGGTGTTATAGAGATGACGTGTGGTGTAGAGGGACTACGTGTCCTTAGACCCTCTGTTTCGTCTAATCTTAACATATACACAACATAGAAACAAACTTGAAAGAAATTATTATACTGAATAGCATACTACTATTTGTTGGATTTTGGGTGTGTGTGAGTGTTAATAATCAAATAATCTTGATATATTTCTTGAATCGTGTAGAATTTGCTTTGAGATAGAAATATTTTGACCTTGTATGCCTTTGGTATCATGAAATCCTCAATTAGATAATTCAAAGAGCTACACTTTGTTTTTAAGGCACGAGAGAACAAAACAATAAACGTAAAGTTGCTATGTAAGTTATATTTGGTAGAGACCATATTTGTTATATAAACGGTTGACAGCAAAAGTCGCGACTGTTGTTAAAGTTGTGTCTTTTGGCGGAAAAATCTGGTTGGAAGAAAAAACAGGCAATACTCGACTACAAAAAATCATTTATGTTTTGGTGTTGTGCCCTAAACCCCCACGAGGGGCGGCTCCCCATTGACCCATGCCTGCTCAGTTGGGAGCGGGACCTAAACAAGAGGCACTGGCTCTTGACGCTGCAAGAGACTGCTACCCCTTTAACACTCACACATAGTTGTGATAGTATCAAATTAGTTAGAACAAATGTATACTACCTAACTCCTGACAAGACTATGAGTTAAACCTAATAAGCTCTTGATACACAACTATAAGTAATGACATTAAAATCAACAACACATTATTTATGTCTAAGTACAAATGAATTGTACTTGCCGACAAATGGGATGTTACATGGAGCTTGGTTTTTTCTCAAGTCGTATTTTGGTGGGGATGTTATCTAGCTACTGTCTAGCACACTGTGTCCTATGATCCTTCTGCACATTGGCCCGCAAAAAAATTTGTTGCATTGTCTTTCACTGATTTACTTTTAATTAACTATTTTATATTTCTTTAGGAAAATTCATAAAACTAGTTTCTATTATAGTTGTAACATGTAAATATTATAAGTTGTTATTGTTGGATTTAGTGTCCAAGGTCATAACTAATTGGTAAGACTATCGTTAAAAGTAGAGTTCTTTTTGGGTCGCCCTCAGTGAACCGTAAAAGAGAAAATGATTCAAAGAATAGGTTACGGCATAACCACGTTTTGATGTTATGTCATAACAAGGTATTTGGTATTTTTTGGAAATGTCTCACATCGCTCCAAAGGGTAAACCAAACTCCTACTCTTTCCTTATAAATATAAGGAGCATGCCAAGGCTTTCTATTACTCATCTCCTCATTCTAATTCCTACTCCTTATAAGAGTCTTTCGTTTATCGGGACCTTAGGAGTTCTAAAGAATTGTTTCTCTTTGGTTCGTGGGTGTGAGCTGTTAGAGGTACTCACGTTTGGGTACTCGCCTCCAAGTTCGACCAAAGTGGTCCGTGTGAGAAATTTGATTTTCTCAAAGGTTAGTAATTTTCTTATTACTTATTTAATTATTTATTTCTTTTAAGTTGCTTTTAGTTAATTAGGTTTAGATCCTTTAGGGTTTAGTTCATTTCTTGCCCTAGATTATTATTATTTCCGCTGCGCATTAATCTAGTTAGGGAATAGAAAACCCATCAGTGGCATCAGAGCTTTAGCCTAATTCTATTAGCACTTAAAAAGTAAATTGTTAACATGTGATAAGTGTAAATAATAATTGTATATTATATTATTGTCTTATGATCATTGAATGTTAATATGAATTTACATTTTGAACCTTATATTTTAAAATGTTTAAAATAGAACCCTAAAGTTTAAAATGTTTTGTTTTTAACCTTATATTTTAAAATGTTTAAAATAGAACCCTAAAGTTTAAAATTTTAAAATAGAACCCTAAAGTTTAAAAATGTTTCATTTTGAACCTTATATTTTAAAATATTTAAAATAGAACAAAAGTTTAAAATGTTTAAAAGAAACCTTATATATTATATTATAATTGTTATATTACTTGAAACTACTAAAACAAAATTCCCGTTTTAGATATATAAAAAATATGAATAGTATGCTAACCCATGAAAACAGCACATCTATCATATGGGCTATTAATGGAGCGTGTGTGGTTTACCGGCACATTAATAAGAGAACATAAGTGAAAGGTGATGTGGGTCTCGCGATTCTCGGGCTGACTCGAGCCGGGTACCACGCGGGTTTTGCATGGTTAAATTCACTGTCTTATTCATGATCCTCGGCATCCCAGTCATGAATTGTAGATAAGCATATACGAGATTAACATGCCATTGATCAGAATCAATGAATCTCAAAAGAACTAGGAATTTCATAGAGAATGAAATTGACAAGGACATTGTCTACCTAAAATAATTTCGTGATGTGATTACGGCAACCCTCTTCATAAAACGAATCTAAAATATGGATCCTAGCCTTAATATAAAAATTGGGTAATTGATTAAGGAATATTCATTCTAAACTAAAATTGTTTTATCTTATAGATGTCTACTGAAAATGGTGTCAATCCTCCCGTTCCCAATCCCTCACATAACCCAAACTTCTCATTACTCTCAGTTCTTGGGAGGGAAAGACTCACCGGTCCTAACTATATGGACTGGATGCGAAACCTTAGGTTCACCCTAAGGTACGAGAACAAAGAGTATGTTCTCGATGAGCAAATTCCCAAAATTGATGACGATTCAACCCAAGAAGAGATTGAAGCTCACCGAAAGCACTATGATGATGCAAACAAAGTGTCATGCATCATGGCATCGTCCATGAGCCCTGAACTGCAAAAGACTTTTGAGAACACTTAGGCTTATGTGAACCAACAGCTCAAAGAAATGTTTCAGGCAAAGGCAAGCAAAGAACGCCTTGATGTTGTTAAATCCCTCATGGCTTGCAAACCAAAACCTTGAGCCTCTATTTGTGCTTTTATCTAAGAGATGAAAGGGTACTTTGACAGATTGGGATCTCTGAACATGGTATTCGATACTGAGCTTTCTATCAACATAATCCTATCTGGTCTGCCAGCTGATTACAATCAATTTGTGCTCTCGTATCAAATGAACGGGAAAGAGACCTCAATAATGGAACTCCATAGCTTGTTGCAAACCGCTGAGCAAGGGATCAAGAAGATTGATATGCCCTCTACTTCAGCGGCTCCTGTGTTGACTGTTGGTCATAATGCAAAGAAAAGAAAGACTTCTCATTCCAACTGGAAAGGAAAGGCCACAAAAGGAAAGTCCGATTATGGGTCTAAGAGAAAGGCTGAATCTGATATTGCACCGACAAGTGATCCAAAGGAAGTAGTGTGCTTTAACTGCAACACAAAGGGACATTGGAAGCGTAGCTGCCCAAAATATCTGAAGGACCTCAAAGACGGAAATGTCAAAAAGGGTAGTCACTCAGGTATGTTTATGATCGAACTCCACAATACTACAACTTCTGATTCGTGGGTCTTGGATACAGGGTGTGGTACTCACATTTGCACTGTATTCCAGGGTCTAAAGGAAAGTAAGAAGTTGAAGCATGGAGAGCTCAACTTAGTCATGGGGAACCGGAAAATCACACCTGTGACGAAGATTGGAAAGTACGAGCTCATGCTAAAGTCTGGAGTTAGGATAAATTTAAATAATTGTTGTTATTCATCAGAAATGACAAGAAACATTATTTCATTTCATGTTTTGTTTAAGGATGGTTATCAATTTTCATTTGACAATGAGAATGGAGATATTTTGGTTTATTCAAATGGTTGTTTTATATTTAAAGCTTCTCCTTGCAAAGGCATATATGAAACTGTTGAATGTATTAGTAATAATGGCAATGTGATTTTAAATGTTGGTTCGTCTAATGAGCTTGATAAATCAAAATTGTGGCATTCTCGTCTTGGGCACATAAACAAGAAACGCATCGCCCAACTCCAAAAGGATGGAGTGCTGGAATCATTCGACTTCAAATCGGATGATGTATGCGAGTCTTGCTTGTTGGGAAAGATGACTAAATCACCATTCACAGGAACATGTGAAAGAGGTGAAGGATTATTGGACTTAGTACACACGGATGTGTGTGGACCATTTCGATCAACCACAAAAGATGGAAATCGCTACTACGTTACATTTACTGATGATTTCAGTAGATATGGATATGTTTATTTGATTAAACATAAGTCGGATACTTTTGAAGTATTCAAAAGGTTTCAAAACGAAGTAGAGAACCAACTGGGCAGAAAGATAAAGGTACTCCGATCCGATAGGGGAGGAGAATACCTTAGTATCGAATTTTTCGATCATCTTAAAAACTATGGTATAGTTTCACAGTTAACTCCTCCTAGAACACTACAACTAAATGGAGTTGCGGAGAGGAGAAATAGAACCCTGTTAGACATGGTTCGATCTATGATGTGTCGAGCAACACTTCCAATAAGCTTCTGGGGTTACGCATTAGAAACAGCCGCCCATATCTTAAATCTTGTACCCACTAAGAAGGTTTCGAAGACACCTTTTGAGATGTGGAAGGGAAAACGTCCTTCCCTTGGGCACATCAAAATCTGGGGTTGTGAAGTTTTCGTTAGACGAGAAGCTCAGGACAAACTAGAAGCCAGATCTGAAAAGTGTCTTTTCGTCGGTTATCCTAAAGAGTCATTTGGATATTTGTTTTACAGACCCAAGGATAATGTGGTGTTTGTAGCTCGAAGAGGAACGTTCCTCGAGAGAGAAATGATATCCAAAGAGAACAGTGGGAGTAAAATAGACCTTGAAGAAATTCAAGATTCTGCCGATGAAGAACCTATAGTAAACACTGACACTCAACAAGAGGTGGTGACACCTGTTGAACCTGATGATATATCCTTACCCATTCGCAGAACAAGTAGTAGAGTAAGCAAGCCTTCTCAGGATTCTCAATTCTATTATGGTTTCCATATTGAAGAGGACAAGATTAGTGATAGTACACTAATTGATTTGAATGAGCCTGCTAACTACAAGGAAGCGATGGCAAGCCCTGAGGCTGCTAAGTGGAAGGAAGCTATGAAAAGCGAGATTAAATCTATGTATGACAACCAAGTTTGGAACTTGATTGACACTACACACGGTCTTAAGATTGTGGGATGTAAGTGGATCTTCAAGAAGAAGACATACATGGATGGGAATGTACACACTTATAAAGCTAGGTTGGTAGCGAAGGGTTATACTCAAACCCTCGGGATTGATTATGAGGAAACCTTCTCACCAGTAGCTAAAATAAAGTCAATTAGGATAATGCTTGCCATAGCTGCGTTTCATGATTATGAAATATGACAGATGGATGTCAAGACCGCTTTCCTTAACGGAAAACTAACAGAGGATGTGTTTATGGCACAACCAGAAGGTTTTGAAAATGCAAAGTATCCTAAAAGAGTGTGCAAGCTTCAAAAGGCCATTTATGGACTTAAACAGGCATCTCGTAGCTGGAATCTCTGCTTCCATGAGAAAGTCACACAGTTTGGATTTTCTAGAAGCGAAGATGAGTCCTGTATATATATCAAAGTCAGTGGGAGTATTGTAGTCTTCCTGGTATTATATGTGGATGATATACTACTCATAGGAAACGATATCCCAACATTACAAAGTGTAAAAGAATGGTTGGGGAAATGTTTCTCTATGAAAGATTTGGGAGATGCAGCATATATTCTCGGTATAAAGATTTACAGAGATAGGTCAAAGCGTCTTATAGGACTTAGCCAGGACACGTACTTAGATAAAATTTTTAAAAGATTCAAAATGGAGAATTCTAAGAAAGGGAATCTACCCTTACATCATGGCATAAAGATTAGTAAGGATCTATGTCCGAAAACTAATGAAGAACTGGACAGAATGAGTCGAGTCCCATATGCTTCGGCTGTAGGATCGATCATGTATGCCATGACGTGTACAAGGCCTGATGTCTCCTTTGCTTTGAGCATGGTGAGTCGACATCAGCAGAATCCTGGTGAAGGTCATTGGACAGCTGTAAAGAACATTCTTAAGTATTTAAGAAATACTAAAGACAGGTCCTTAGTTTATGGTGGAGAAGAAGAACTCAGAGTGACTGGTTATAGTGATGCAAGTTTCCAAACAGATAAAGATGATAGTCGTTCACAGTCTGGTTGGGTATTTTTGCTAAATGGGGGAGCAGTGACGTGGAAAAGTTCAAAGCAAGATACAGTGGCAGACTCCACATGCGAGTCTGAGTATATTGCAGCTTGTGAGGCTTCAAAGGAAGCTATTTGGATGAAGAATTTCATTGGAGATCTTGGAGTTGTTCCAACTGTACAAGACCCTATTGAAATATTCTGTGATAATGAGAGTGCAGTCGCCTTGACTAAAGAACCCAAGGATCACGGAAAGTCAAAACACATTGAAAGGAAATACCATTTTGTTCGAAGAAAGGTAGAAGAAGGACACGTGATTGTGAAAGACATACGATCAGAGGATAATCTAGCTGATCCATTCACAAAGGCATTGGCTAAGTCCAAACACGATGAACATGCTTGGAGCATAGGATTGAAAGATAAAATAAAGTTTTAGTTGTTAGTTTGAGTTTGAAACATTATAATCAATGATTGAAATCATAATAGATTTGGTGATTAAATAATGGAGATTTGTTTATTTGCAAGTGTGCTACCATTTACTATTGTTTATCATTGTGTTTCATTTTTTGCATGTTTAGAATCCACTTCCTGAGTACTTAGTTTACTCAAACCTCCCCAGTCGTTCAAACTACTGGAAGTAAGTTTTGATTTAAGACTGTCATGGAGTGTTAGTAGATTGTCTATAAAGATTAGACATAGCATAGAGAATGCTGCAACACTCATGAGTACTTAATGGGAATTAAGTATAGGACAAACCCGTACTTAGAGAGATTACTTCATGGATTGAGATCACGAGTAATTCTAAGATGATAATATCCTCTATTCTTAAAATGGAGATACATCGAGTATCTAGTTTTCAAGTCTGTTATACTTTAGTTTATTCAAACGCTGTGCGTAAATGCCAGTTATAAAGGGTATGCTAGGTATGACATGATAAGTTGACTAGCTCTATGTATTCAAAGTTTATTTGTTCCTTTCGCCTAAAAGGGAAAGCGATATCAATGGGCCCCTCGATGATTAAATGTTGACTTAAATGTGCTAGGCCTAGCCGGGACTAAATTGATGTGTTCAATTCAGTAGTCTCATATAGTCAAATAATCGGAAATCGAGAAACATAATGTTGAACCTGGAGATTGATTAAAATCCATGTCTCAGGTTCATACGATATCAATAGAACAAAGGAATAGTTGATCGCTTATCTAAGGGCTGACTCTAAGATATGATTCAGAGTTCGGCAGTTGCATTGGATGGCACTCTCTGCTTAGTTAATCAGGATAGACTTAAACCAATTTTATAGTTGATGACTTGTCCAAGTGGGAGACTGTTGGATTTAGTGTCCAAGGTCATAACTAATTGGTAAGACTATCGTTAAAAGTAGATTCCTTTTTGGGTCGCCCTCAGTGAACCGTAAAAGAGAAAATGATTCAAAGAATAGGTTACGGCATAACCACATTTTGATGTTATGTCATAACAAGGTATTTGGTATTTTTTTGGAAATGTCTCACATCGCTCCAAAGGGTAAACCAAACTCCTACTCTTTCCTTATAAATATAAGGAGCATGCCAAGGCTTTCTATTACTCATCTCCTCATTCTAATTCCTACTCCTTATAAGAGTCTTTCGTTTATCGGGACCTTAGGAGTTCGAAAGAATTGTTTCTCTTTGGTTCGTGGGTGTGAGCTATTAGAGGTACTCTTGTTTGGGTACTCGCCTCCAAGTTCGACCAAAGTGGTCCGTGTGAGAAATTTGATTTTCTCAAAGATTAGTAATTTCTTATTACTTATTTAATTATTTATTTCTTTTAAGTTGCTTTTAGTTAATTAGGTTTAGATCCTTTAGGGTTTAGTTCCCTTCTTGCCCTAGATTATTATTATTTCCGCTGCGCATTAATCTAATTAAGGAATATAAAACCCATCAGTTATACTAGTTAATAACAAGGTATTAACCAAATGAGCCTAGCTCAGATGGCCACCCAATTTGGGGGAGGTTTTACCCTCCTAGGCAAAGTCTCAATTTCGAGTCTTGTCTAGGACGATACGGGTTTCCTCTCGCGTGTGTAAAGGGAAGGGTGACATTGCCATTTGGGCTGGACGCAACCTGGTTGTGTGGGCTCATTACGCCTTCTGGGCTAGGGGCCATGTAGCCACAAATTGCCGTTCAAAAAAAAAGTTAATAACAAGGTATTGGCGCTCGCCGCGTTGCGACGGGTATTTTTGGCATGTGTTGCGTGTATTTACGTTTCGTGAGTACTATTTGAAAGCAATAAACTTGTTGCTAGGGTGTCTTCGAACACTTGTTTCGAATTTTTCTGTATCAATGAAAGTAGGTAACAATATAGTTGTTTGGCTTTTGTTTTCCTGGCCTTTAATTTGGGCTTTTGGTGTTTGGGCCTTTGCTGGTTAATAGTTTGTTGATGAGTTTCTTTTTAGACTATGTGTGCTGGGTCTTTTAAGCGTAAATTAGTGAGTCCACTAAAATTTATATTAAAAAAATGTTGGCTAAATTTTTAATCGTGAACCAATAGGATAGCTACTTTTGGGTGTGCTTTAGTATCAAAGACCCCGTACATCATACATCCCACTCTATATATAAAACGGATGGAATATTTTTTTATTAGTCTTTGGAACTTTGGTTATGCAATATACTTTTATTAGTATTTCGAGTGGTGCTAACAAACTATTAGTTTATTGAATGTTCGGCCATAAATTATTTGTTTATTCGTGCTTCGCCAAATCTGTCGCTCCATAATATATAACGAGGGGAGGGTACCTGCCGTTTTGCGGCAGGGGCCTTTGCCATTTGCATTCGTGGTTTATGTATGTTTACCGATTCGAATTTTGATATTATCAAGCTATGACAAACACTGAGAAGTTTACATAACTTTTGCCATTTGCATTCGTGGCTGTTTGAAAACGGGCCACAAAGAAGGGCCCAAACAACAGACAATCTGGACCAAAAGGAGCCCGCTGAAAAGCCGACAGTTTTGTCAATATTTAAATTGAAAAGGTCGGCACGTTGTTTGTGCTTTAGTATATATATCATACTTATATTATAATAGAGGAAGGCCTTCTAATATTAGAATACTTAAAATTAAGCATTACAATCATCAAAGCTACATGTACAAGTAATTTAAACACACTAATGGCATTAAACTTAAAATGGTAATTTAAACACACTAATGGCATTAAATATCTTAAAATGAAGTAATACAACTAACAAAGCAATATGTACAAGTAAATTAAACACAATTTTGAAACATTAAATATCTCTTAATTAACTTAATTTCTTAACATTAAACACATTAATAATCAAAAGTCTTAAAGTTAAAACATACAACATATAAAGCACTTGGTACAAATCAATTAAACACACATATAAAAAACTTAAAATTAAGAATAAAACATTAAACACTAATTAATATTATTTTTAAAGCATCCCTATAATAAAAAATACATGTTATAATACACATTGTACAAACAAATAAAACACACAGAGCTTTATACAATTTACTGGTACATATGATTTTGAAAATCGGATCGGACTAACGGGTTCAACCGGACCGGACCAACTGGTTCAACCGAACCAGACCAACGGGCTCAACCGGACCGGACCAACGAGTTCAACCGGAACCCGAAGTCGCCATTGGTTCGGCTAGCTAATAAAATCCGTTCAAAAACGAAACGGAAGATGACCCGTCAAAATCGATAAAAATAGGTGAATTGGGTCGGATTGGGATCATGTTTTTCACCGGTTAATGAGTTCGTCATTGTTATTTTGTTGGCGTCTAAACTTTAATCACAGGGTACCCGCCGCTGCAACGCGCGGGGACCCTGCTAGTATATATAGAATATATAGAGGGAATTTCGGAGAGATATCTTTTATAAAATTACCAAGTCATTGTAACTTTGCCACGGTTTTGCCCATTTGAGTATCTTGCATAAACAATTAAACATCTTTCTAAAGTACTTTTACCCGAAAAGAAAATACCCATTTAATATTAACTTTCTGTATATTAGTTACTGTTTATAGTGCATTAGAATACACATATTCTTTGTTTTCTGCGGTGCAAATTATAATGTGGACTTAAATAACTGTAAGTGTGTTTGGTAAAAATATCAGGTCGAAAGAAGAAGTTGTACGAAGTACTAGCAAGAAGCAGAAGTAGAAAAAAACTATTGTATATATTTGAACGCTTCTTTAAGTAGCATTTGTAAAAATAGTGTTTGAACAAAATTATAAACACGCCATGCTATTTGCAAAACAAGCTTTATATTTCAAATAATCCAAACGTTGTGCGCCAAACATACCCTATTACGTAATAGTTATGGGTTCAAGTCCTGCTTATAATTACTTGTGAGATTGTTGTGGTGTATAAATTGTGAGATAGTTAGTTGCCGTTTTAAAAAATAATAAAATAAAATAAAGCATCCTAAATTAGGGGTGTTGATCGGTTCGGTTTTCGGTTATTCGGTTAATTCGGTTCGGTTAATTCGGTTAAAGTTTTTTTTAGGGTCAAACCGTGAACCAAACCAAACCGAATTCAAATTCGGTTTTTGGTTCGGTTTGGTTAAATTCTAGTTCGTTTTGGTTCGGTTCGATTTTCGGTTTAACCAAATTACACACTTTATTTTAAAAAAAAAGAGAAAAATATACAGATATGTTTTGCCAAAAAAGTTATTTCAAACATAAAAAGTATTTTTTAATATTAGGATAGATTTTTTTTTTGTTATTTATATATATATAAATAT
Organism: Artemisia argyi; assembly: GCA_030686995.1. Taxonomy (NCBI): domain Eukaryota; kingdom Viridiplantae; phylum Streptophyta; class Magnoliopsida; order Asterales; family Asteraceae; genus Artemisia; species Artemisia argyi. The sequence continues at coordinate 77,298,186 of CM060693.1, read as the reverse complement.
AATTATAAATATATATAACGTTTTATCGATCTTTTTATATATATAAATATATAAAATATATATAAATTTATATGAATTCGGTTTTCGGTTCGGTTTTCGGTTTTGATTACCAAAACCATATCCAAACCGAGAACCAAATTAAAAGTTCGGTTTGGTTCGGTTTTGGCAAATTCGGTTCGGTTATAAGTTCGATTCGGTTATTTTCAATTCGGTTCGGTTTTGGTTTTCGGTTTATTCGGAAATTTCGGTTTTTCTGCTCACCCCTACCTAAAAGACTCGTAATATGACTAATCTATTCGGAAAAACGGTCGGCCGATGTAAACCAAGTGTTGGGCTTTGAAAATATTTGGGCGTTATCTAAGAGTAACAAATGACTAATAAATCAATTTTAAAACTCTAATGGGCTTGTTTCAATTTTATGCTTCTCCCCAACCATTAATGTTGATGCTAACCAACCAAACGACAGGATTATTGATGACAATCCTGAACTTGATAATAGCTTTGATCCGAGGGTTGCCACGAGTCAACCTTTGGCGAGAAACTCCGTAACCCATCGTCCTCCACCTATTGTTGTCTCGGAACAAAAAAGAAGAGGGCGCCCAAAAGGGAACAATATAACTATAAGGGGTACTTGAGATTCAAACTTATTGGAATCTTCTGATGATCTTATTGATGTTCCCATTGAAATGGAGGAATTCAATCCATCAAAGAACTCTCCAAGGGTTGTGGTGGCTGACCCCAAACAGCCACACGTCAAATGTTAGTTCTTTCCTGGAACTGTCAAGGTTTAGGGCGAGCTTTGACAGTTTCTAACTTACGTGAGCTCCATCGAATTCATCGCCCGGACGTGATTTTTCTAATGGAAACAAAGAACCAACAACATAGGCTCGAAAAATTACGACGCTCATTACATTTTGACTCTGCTTTTTATGTTGATCCAGTGGGACGCTCTGGTGGTCTAGCTTTGTGGTGGACCTCTTCTATTGATCTGGATGTGCTCACCTTCAATAAAAATTTGATCACTGCTCAGGCAACTCTCTATTGTGGGACACGTAATGTCCATTTATCTCTTCTATCAATGTGCTTTGTATATGCTCCACATGATCGTGTATCACGAGCTCATGTATGGGATGCTACCATTCATCGATCCTCTCGCATTGGCCCATGCCTTGTTATTGGTGATTTCAATTTGATTGGTGAACTTAGTGATAAAGTTGGAGGTTCTTCGAATCCACATCATGTCTTAGAATTTCAAAGCTTTACCGCTGCTGTTGGTCTCATTGATATTCCATATTCAGGTCTGAAATATACATGGTCTAACCAACGGAATGAAAGTGACAACATTTGTGAGCGTATTGATCGTGCATTAGGCAACATTGATCTTTTTGAGGTGTGCCCATTCCAATCTCTTCTACAAAAGCCACTTATTGGTAGTGATCATGCTCCTCTAATTTACTGCTCACATCCTACTAATAGGAAAAAAAATCTCGTTTCCGCTTTGAATCAATGTGGACTACTCATTTAGAATGCGAGAACACCATTTGAGGATCCTGGCCAATCTTTGAAGTTTCCAATCAGCTTCTTGGCATTAAGCAAAATTTGTCTTCTTGTGCTAGTAATCTTACACGTTGGAGTCGTAACACTTTTGGTAATAACAGACACAAAATAGAAATCCTCACCAAGGAAATTGAGATAGTTCAATCTTTACCTCACACAACTAGGAACTTGAATAAACAGAGGATGTTGCTACAAGAGCTTGAAATCGTCTGGTTACGTGAAGAAATGTTTTGGCACCAAAGATCTCGTGTCAATTGACTGAAATATGGGGATTGCAATTCTCGCTTTTTCATCTTTATGCTATTTAGCGTGGTCAAAAGAACAAAATTTTAGGATTGAAAAATTCTCAAGGGGAATGGGTACACGAGCATGGTGAGATTCAAAGACTCGTCCGAGATCACTTTGGGTTCATATTCACGACAAAAGGTGCTCGTAACTATGAGGAAGTGATCAGTGTTCTTAATCCTATGGTCTCTGAATCAATGAACTTGTATTTACATTCTCCGGTCACAGATTCGCAAATTCACAAGGCTACAAAACAACTAGGCGGTTTGAAGGCTCCAGGTGAAGATGGTTTTTCTGGAATATTTTACCAAAAGTATTGGCATCTTATTGGAGATTCTGTTTGTAAAGTTGTTCGCTATTTTTTTGACACAGGGGACATGCTTCCTGAAATAAATAAGACACTGGTTGTTCTTATTCCAAAAACCCCTGCCCCGGAGACACTTACCCAATTTCGGCCTATTAGCCTTTGCAGCTTCATATACAAGATCATCTCTAAAGTATTATCGAACCGGTTAAAACCACTTATGAGTAAAATCATCTCCCCACAACAATCTGCATTCATTCCCGGGAGACAAATTCAGGATTGCATGGTAGTGGCGAATAAAGCTTTCCATTATATCCGCAACAAAAAAATAGGTAAGCAAAATGTTATGGCTCTTAAAGTTGATCTAAATAAAGCATTTGACCGAGTCGAATGGGATTTCTTGTTAGATGTTTTACGTAAAATGGGTTTTGGGGTTCTCTGGTGTAAATGGATTCGTGCATGCCTCATGACATATGAGTTAGAATTTATTATGAATGGGGATTCAATCAGGATTATAAAGCCGCAGCGGGGGCTTCGCCAAGGAGACCCCATTTCTCCTTACCTTTTTATTATTGTTGCTGATGTTTTATCTCGTCATATTTCAAAAGAAATGGCTTTAGGCTCTCTATCAGGTATTAAAATGGCTCGTGCTTGCCCCGTGGTCTCACATATCTTTTTTGCAGATGATTCCCTTTTTTTCTTGAAAGCTTCACATGCTGAATGCTCGGCTATCATCCGTATCTTAGAATCATATTGTCAAGCTACGGGCCAAATTGTCAATTTTGAAAAGTCATCCACCTTTTTTTCTCCCAACACCCCATGTGAGTTACGTAACAACATCTGTTCTGCACTTCATGTGCGTCAAATGGACTCGAAAGCGAAATATTTTGGGCTTCCCTCAATCTTTGGCCAAAAGAAAAAGGAGTTGTTTGGATTCATACTAGACAAAGTGCTTCAAAAAATGCAAGGTTGGAAGCAGAAGCTCCTTTCACAATCAGGTCGAGAGGTTTTAATAAAGTTTGTCATTCAACCTATCCCCTCTTATGATATGCAATGTTTTTTGCTTCCTAAAAACCTTTTGAGTAAACTCATGGCATATGTTTGGAATTTTTTCTGTGGTAGTGATCCCCATGAGCATCATATCCATTGGAAGAATTGGGAAAAACTATCAGAACCAAAACATAAGGGTGGTCTTGGATTTCGGGATTTGGAAGCTTTTAACACCGCTCTTCTTGCTAAACAAGGATGGAGGCTTCTCATTAATCCATATGCCTTTTGGGGAAGAATTCTTAAAGGAATTTATTTTCCTCACTCTAACTTCCTTGTTGCTAAAAGAGGATCGCGTCCCTCATGGCTTTGGAGCAGCTTACTTCATGGTCGTGATCTGTTATTACACGGAGTTCGATGGCAAGTTGGAAATGGGCTAGACATTTCCTTCTGGACACAAAAATGGGTCCCTTTCACGGATGATTTCTATATCAATTCACCCCGAGGACCGTTTCCTAACGATACCCGTGTTTCTGATTTTATTGAAGCTGGAGAATGGATTGTTAGGAAACTTCGCGAGCATATTTCTGAAAAGGAAGTTGAAACGGTCATGACAATTCCGATTTCAAAAACTGGTTCTTTGGACTAACTCATCTGGCATTTTGATTCTAAAGGCCAATACACAGTAAAGTCCGGCTACCAACAAGCTATCGATGGAAGAAAAATTCGGTTGTTATAGGTGAGTCAAGTGTTAACCCGTCGTCAAACTTTTGGAAGGTCATTTGGCACATCCCGGTGCAACCAAAAATCAAGCTATTCTTATGGAAAGCCATCTCAAATTCTATTGCCACCAAAGAGAATTTACATAAAAGACAATGCTCTCCTACTCCAGCATGTCCAATTTGTAATGATTGTGTCGAATCAGCCGAACATCTTCTCTTCGAATGCGCTTGGACACGCCCTGTTTGGTTTGGCTCTCCTTTATGCCTCCGATCGTATCCAATAGGTATGAATATTTCTTGTTATATACAAACCTTGATTGACACAATCCATTCCGCTTATGACGTTTCTCGGGTACTATCAATTTTTGCTACTACTTGTTGGTTTATATGGCGCTCTCGTAATTGCTTTGTTTTTGATAATGTGGTTCTCTCCCCGCATAATACGTTAGCTTCGATTAATGCTCAACTTTGTGTGTTTGAAAAGTTAGTTTCCCCTCAATCAATACCAGGCCCTAGTAATCTTGATTCCAACTCACATTCTTCTCCTCGATGGATTCCCCCCCCCCCCCCACAGAAGTATGGTGAAGCTAAACTGTGATGCTGCTTTCAAGTTTTCTAAGTCTTCTTTTGGTATTGCGGTTCGTGATTCCACCGGCTCTCTTCGTTATGTCCACGGTGATTTAAGTTGTGTTGTTTCTCCCCTCCATGCCGAGGTCATTGCGGTGCATTCTGCTTGCTCGCTTGCATCGAGTCACGGGTGGCTAAATGCTATTGTGGAATCGAATTCTCAAATGGCTATCTCCTTTTCTTCTTCAGATGCATACCCACCATGGAGATTTGCAGCTCTTATTGATGACATTCGCTTATGGGCAAAGAATATGCAAATTTCATTTTCTTGGGTTAAGCGTGAACAAAATAAAGTAGCTCACTGGGTCGCTTCTCACACGTTTTGTTCTGCTTCTGGATTTAATTGGGATAGTTCTTTTCCTCATGAAATTACCTCGCTTGCGAGGAGTGATTTGTATGTTCCTTAGTTTGTCTAATAAAATGTCTATGTTCAAAAAAAAAAAAAAAATGATAACATTCAAAGCGCGAACAACTAAAATTGATCATTTAATTATGCATACAACATTATTTCTTGCGATACCAAGTATTTATTACACATAGGTGTAGGGCTGAGCATCGGGCGAAAACCGGACCGGACCGACCAAGACCGGACCGGACCGAGGACCGAGAACTGGAAAAACCAAGACCGAGACCGGACCGAATATGGTCGGTCCGGTCTCGGTCCGGTCCGGTCCGGTCGGTCTTCGGTCGGTCCGGTCCAATTAGGCAAGCTTTTTCGGGTTTTTGGTCGGTCCGGACCGGACCGGACCGGACCGACCGGACCGAGGACCGAATTTAGCAAAAAGCTTAGACCGAGGACCGGACCGAATGTGGTCGGTCCGGTCCGGTCGGTCTCGGTCCGGTCGGTTTTGTCGGTCGGTCCGGTCCATCCGGTCCGTTTGCTCAGCCCTACATAGGTGCATATACTTTTAATTTTAGTAGTTTAGGATTGTTCGGCAGTTTTTGCACAAGACTAGTTAAAAAATGAAGCATAATAATTAAACCGATGAGGTATGTTTGGCACGGAGTGGTGTGAAGCTTTTTGGAGTGGTCAACAATAAGCATTTTGATTTTTAGTAGTCGTTTGGCAAAGGAGCGGTGAGCTTTGCTATTTTTTAGCAATGCTTATTTAAAAAGCTGTGAGCGGTGAACTGTGGCTACTGCTCACAGCTACTACTCAATGCTTTTAACAAACACACCCGTAAAAAAACAAAATCAAGAACTAAAAGGAAAATGAGATTACGATTTGTTGTCACGAGCGTAACTAGGCTTTTGTGTGTGGTGACTTGCATTTTCAATGTGGACGATGGCACTTGTATCCCAGCTTATCTCAACCCCTCAGTAATTATTTATCTACATGTATGTAAAGTAGTACATATGACATTTACCGCTAAAAAACGTACATATACTAAGACTAGTAGTAGTGGTGACCACAAACTTGACCAAACAGCCTCGCCATCTCAACGTCAACTCAGCTAGACCAAATGCATGACCCAATGTTCGTAGCAAGGCGACTGCAGTCACAACTAAAAATATACGTCACAAAAATAAATAAATAAAATACACACACACGCAAACACACTCAATTCATTTGGGACCCAACCTTTCAAATTTAGGGGGAGGGGACGCTATGGAAATGGGTGACCAACCGAACCATTTAGTCGTTGATACAAGTCGTGTGATAGTTACTGTGGCGACAAGGGTGATGTTCATCACTCCATCTCATGTTGTGCACTTGTGCCACCCCCTCCCATTGTAAAACTTGACTCATATACCGTGTTTGATTTACTTCGCTGTCGAAAAGTAAACATACGATCAACTCAATCGAAGCACTATTTAGTATTTTTTTAGAACGGCAGCTTTTATTAAGAACTAGCAAAAGCTAGAAAAAGAAATTACATGAACGAAATAGAAATTACAGAATTTGTAACCAATCTATCCAACAAAACTTAAGCTTAGGATTTCTAGATGAAATCCACAAGAAAGATTAAGAAACAATAGAGTCCCAAAGCATCTTTTTAGAAGGAGAACTAGAGAAGAGCAAGCGATTACAAAAGCTCCATATAGACCATAAGAGAGTACCTCCTACCCCTTCAAGAAACAAACGCACCTTAGAAGAAGCAGGCAAAGAATCTAGTCGAGAATACCACTCCGAGATATTGGCACAAACCGGAATGTCTAACTCCCACCATTTAGCCAATTAATCCAACAAGCCTTTAGCCATCTCAGAAGTAAAGAAAATGTAATTAACCGATTCGACATCATCCTGACAAATGGGGCATAAAAGCAAACCAACATCAATACCTTTCCTGTCAAGATTTACCTTGGAAGGTAGTTTATTTAGCTACATTCTCCGCAAGAAAACATTGACTTTAATGGGAATACATCTATTCCAATGAGTGGCAGTTTGGTCAACAACAAGAGTATGGGAATCTACCAAATGTCTCACAGATGCAAAGGAAAAGCCGGATGAAACATCTAACGACCATTGCCAGGAGTCACATTGATTGGTGAGGACAACATCCCCAATAAAAGCTTTGGATTCGAACTGAGATAATTTGCCACCACCTCACGGGTACTATCTAAGCACCGAATTCCAATCAGGAAGAGAAACCCGGTTTGTAACAAAACAATCTGTGGAAAACTAGAAGGGGGGTTGAATAGTTTACCGGTTTTTAACTTGATTTTATTTGAAAACTTATACGTGTAATCGACAACTAAAACTAACCAAACAATAAATAATATGCAAGAAAAAAAGTAAGAAATGATCAAACCATAACACGGATGTTTATCGTGGTTCGGCTACAAGGACTCTTTTTCCTTGCCCTACTCCACGCCCTGAGTATCTAACTCGAGAGTTTCTTGCACTAGTCAACAAGCTCCTTTAACCAGCGGAGAAAACCTTACACGTTATACACTATTTCCAACACTAGGCTAGATGTCGAGTTCTTTCATGAGAGTTCAACCACTCCCGATAGTTCTTTTACAAGGGTACAACAACTCCCGATATACTATGTATTTTGAGGACTAAAATACTAACCGATCACTACAAGTGGATACAATACAATGGTGTATAAACTTTACAAGTTTACACTATGCTAAGCCTAACAAGTCTTGCAACGTTGTGTTGAAGCTTGTGAAGTCGTGATCTTCTTGCTACAAAGAAAGACTCATAAATATGAAATGGAACTGAGTTAGAAGAGAGAAATGAAAGTATATGCAATATGTTATGATTGTAAGTGATAAGAAAAACACAAAGAGTGAGTTGCTATTTATAGGCAAAATTCCAGATCAACCCACGGATACGGCGGAACCAATCATTTGGTTCGTCTGTTATACCCATGGGTTCCGCCAGCATGTCTGACAGAATCCTGCACAAATATATGTCAATCTAACTCAATATTCTCAAAATCTCACAAAGTAAATAATTTGAGATCTTTGAATATGAATCTAAACAAAATAAAACATGTCTCTTACACATATATTTCCTTGAAAGGACGTATGTGATGCAAGTGATGATGTAAGTATATATATTATTTCTAATTTTAGATATACTTAAAAAAGAAAGTATTCTTGTAAAAGTGTTTATGTAGAAGCTTAAAAAATGTTTGTTTGAGATGTTTAGCAAGTGAATGTTTTACTAAAAAGTGTTTGATTACTTATATCCTAATAAGACACACTATTTAGAAAACTTACTAAATATACTTATGTGACATTCTTTACACATGAAATTATACTAAAGTATACTTAACCATTTTTCAATTTGAAATCACTTTATGAAAACATGTAAATGTAGTTTGAGTGATGTTAAGTAAAATACTTCTAAACTATATTTATGATTTGCTAAAAATAAACTTTACCTTTTGTCGTTAACAAAACTAAGTAAATATCGTAAAATATAAATAACGTTTTTAGGCAATATTTGTATTAACAATCTCTCCCTTTTTGTTGACGACAAAACATAAATTTTATTTTTAAGCAAATGGATAATTATAGATTTTTAGTCTTTTAAAAATTTATATTTAACATGATTATTTCAACTTTTAAGTATGTATTCTCATGATATGTAAATGATGCAACAAAGTTGAATTGGTTAAATATATTATCTCCCCCTTTTTGTCGAAACAAAAAGAAGAGTGGCGAAGCGGAAATGATTCATGCCATTTACACTCCCCCTTGGACAATACTCCCCCTAAATGGAGTGCCAAGAGAGGATACATGGATTTTGATCCTACAAAAAAGAAGTTAGTTTGTTGTAGATACAAGTATGATTGATGGTAAAATGTACCAACAAGCTTTTATAATGTTACAAGTGAATAAATAAGTAATCAACTCACAATAACATTCACCAAGTAAATAAACAACCAACACAAAAGAGAATGACCAACCAAACATAAAAGTAGAACTATTATATTTCAAGTAAAATTTTAGTTTGACTTAAAAAGTCAAACTTAGAGACTTGAAAAAAATCTACTAGTCGTACAAAAGGAAAATAACTAGAAATATGAAAACTACAACTCTAAAAAGAAATGATTCCTAGGTGAGATTCTACCATTATTTGGATTTCATAATGATGCTCTAAGCTTGAGGTGGATGAGAGATGGCGTTTAGACGCTCTAAAATGTGGTTGAGGATAAACCTCATTTCATCTTGAAGCTCATGTACCAAGATGTTGCATCTCTCACTAAGATGAGCGGTTCTTTCACACATGGAGCAACCATGGCGAGGAGGTGGTAGTGGTGGAACTTGGTTTGTTGTTGGTGGATCATTGGTGGTTGATGGAGCATTAGTTGTAGTGGGAGTAAAGATGGATGGTTGAGAGGTGTTTTGATTTCCTCCAATGGATGAGTACATTGCCGTTTGAAAGTCCATGGCTTGGTTGAGATGAGAATCAATCATATGTTTGAAAGCATAAAGGCTTTCTAAACAGGTGTTTAGTTCTTCATGAGTGTTTGGAGATTCGGTCCATAAAGATGCTTCTATTTCCTCATAAGAAGGAAATAGGGAATCAAAGTATTGGGAATACTCTTGAGGTGGTTCTTGTTCTTGATCATGATGGTGGAAGCTTGGATCTCCATAAAGAGGACCATGGATGTCTTTGTAAATGGGGTGGAACAACAATAGTTGTGGTTGTGGATGAACTTGATCTTGTGGAAAAATAGAAGGTCTAGCATGTTTGTAAGCCAAACACTATATCAATGATGGTTGATGAGGTTTATCATCTAATGGCTCACTTGGTTGAAACCTTGATTGTTGTTGAGTTTCCATTTGACCAATGGTGTCAAAAAGTGGCAATGGTGGTGGATTTGATGATCTAGGTGGTAGGTCTTCTAAAGTTTTCAAAAATGGATGTGGTGATGTTGGTGGTGTTTTGAAAAGTTCCATAGGTGTCAATTTAGGTGATTGAGATGATGGAGTTTTTGATGGTTGAGTTGGTGCCGAAGGTGGTGTTGGATCATTTGGTGTTTTAGTTGGTGGAGGAGTGGTGATTATGTTGGCATTGCAAGGATTTGGAGATGGTGTTGGAGTAGCAAGGTTGAGGAAGTTTGTATCGTTGATGGGTGAGGAAATGTTAGTGAGGAATCACTTGATGATGATGAGCTTAGTTGGATGGTTTTATTGAAGCGACATGGTTTTACGCTAATCCTAGCGGTTTTCTTATTAGGTCTAGATGATTCGGATAAGGTGTTGGATTTAGTCATTTCAAGACTTTGGTTAGCTTGAATTGTAAGATTAAGAGAAGTGATGGTGATAGTGTGAATTGGAAGTATGAATGTTGGTCAATTTATAGGAAGAACACGTTATGGGAAGGGGTGTTTGGATTTGATGTTGTTCCATACACATTGGGAGGTTCCTAATCATTTGGAAGAGTTCCAAGAATTTCTCAAATCATTGGAAGTCAATCCAATGGAATTGGATGGAGTGAAAGACTCACTTATGCAGTAAATGCTAAGTGATCATGGAAGATACAGTTTGTCAAAATGTTCCACGGATTTGGAGGAACCAAATGAAAGGTTCCTTTCTTGTAACAGAAATGTTCCTTGGGTAAGTTTAGCCAAATTTGAAATTTTTGCGGGAATGATGGTCCTATTGTTGAAAGTGTGCTAAGAGAGCTCTAGAATCAGTGATAAATACTAACAATCATGTAGGAAGCAAGTTTGGAACCTAAGGATTACTAGAAAAATTCAAAAAAATTCAAAGATAAAAAGTTTGCTGAATGTCTGGAGGAACCAAACGACAACAAGGGTGGAACCAAATTTTTGGTTCCGCCATTTCCGTTGGATAATTTTGGCGGCACCAAAATTTTGAACGAGCAGAACCAAAAGAAGGGTTCCGCCGGTTCCGTGGAGCCTCAGATTTGAGACAGAACAATGTGCACGGCTACTTGCCTTTTCCGAATTCCAGAATTTTTCTTAAAACTCAAGTAATTAATTAATTGTAGGTAGAAGATACAAAAAATGCATGTAAAAACATGCTTAACGATAGAAATCACGAGAGCGATCTTAGCTTTCACTTTTTAAGCGAAAAATGGAAAACAACATAGCACGAAAAAGTTATCCCCTGCAAATATTGTTAGTACACACATAATCCACAGACATAGTATCATCTTACAAGATCTTAAAAACACAAAATAACATTGTTTCAACGACCAAATTGTCCAAATGCACCCTTGTGCCAAACACCCTTTTAACTCTCTCACTTCTTGTTAATCTTCTTGTAAATCTTCCAAAGGTACCTTCCCAAGCATTTCTACATTCCTTTGGTTTGCTTGAACTCCTCCGACTCATTCGGTATTGATGGAAGTTGTGAAAGGTATTTAAGAGGTGAGAGCCTAGAGTTGGGCAAATTATCGTCTTCACTCATGGATGATGATGATGATGATGAGGTAGGAGGGTGAGGACCTTTACCTTTGGCTTTATAAACTCTCTAATCACTTAATGGCACAAAGGTGTGTGGAATAAGAGGATAATCTAGGCGACGACCTCTAGGACTTGGAGGAATGGGTTCACAAAACCTAAAGAGACGGGTGAGAAGCATCCCGTATGGAAGAGCGGTGGTACCTTGAACCGAGATGTTTGCCATCCTTTTGGCAATGTAGTAAGCTAAGTTGAAAGTTTGGCCGGTGGATACACTATAGAGCATGTAGGAGAGACAAGTGTTGATATGGTCCCTATTTCCTAAGGTACTAATGACATTGGCCCTAATGATCTCCTCCCATTTCAAGAATTGTGGTCTCAACTCATTAAGCTCCATTCCAAAAGGGCCTTTTGCAACTTCCTCTCCTGATCGGGTTCTCCTAGTATGAGAGGTCCTAACAAAAAGGTTCTCATGAATAACTTCTTTGCTCACTAGAGGGGTGTCATAAGGATGAATACGGTCATGGATTGAGTCAAGAGTTGAAAGTGGCCATTTGTCGGTATAAAGACATGTGCCCCTATTTGGAACACGGAGCACTTGATCAAATTGATCTAAGGTGATTTCAAAATCATTTTTGTTGATTGAAAAGGCTAATGACATGAGACCTTCATCATCCGTGCTAAGGGTCCTGGAGGCATAGAACTCTAAGATGAAACGAGGACAGATTGGTTCATCTATATCTAAGAGACAATCAAAATTGATAAAAGAGAGTTCCTCCCTAGTGTTTGTTCCGGCAAGGAAAGTAGGGTCTATGATTCTACCCTCATGGACATAACGCTTCTCAAGGTTCTTAAAGATTTCTACTTGTGCCGTGGTTAGCCCTTTGGTCTTATGGTGTTTGGGTAGGTATTTAGTGGTGTCTTTGTTGTCATAGAAGGTTGCAAGAGGCATGATGAACCTAGAAACATAATTTTCACATTTTAGTTTATGTAAATAATGATTTAAGTAACAAAATTCTAGTGTGTGCCTATATGAAAACAATATGGAGTTGTGGTTATCTCGACTCATTTTAATGCTTAAAATGGTTTTACTTATGCAAATTTTGTGTAAATTTTGAGATAACCCAAATGCTCCTAGTTCAATGTAGCTACGGTTGAATGTACCCGAAAATACATATTAGTTATTTATTCCCTTTAGCATTCAAGAGACATAATGCAAGTGATGTTTTAAGCATAACGTTTTTATTTTGTATTATCAATGAATTTTTTTTCCTAAATGTCAAAAGGTTTTTCAAAATTTTGACATGTGGTGTTTGGTATATTGTGATAATGTCTTACAAAATGCAATTCCTAACTAATGGAAAACATAATTAGTTTTGTTTACGACAAATGCACTTCGTGATTTCCTAAGTTGATGCATAACCCCAAGTTTTTAGTTTTTATGCATAATAGAATTTCCTAGACACAGATCAGGAGAGTAATTGAGTTTAGAATACTTACAATGATGATAGGAATGAAGAATGGCTGTGTTAGAACCCTAACTTTTGTGTGAGAATTGTATGGAAGTGAATAGTAACTGTTTTTGGTGAGTGGTGTAGAATATGAGACTTTTTGGTTTAATATATAAAAAGAGAACCTGTGCAGGCACCGGACTGGACGGAACCAAACAGAGGGATCCGCACTTTGTGTGTTTTGGTTCCGCCAGTTCTGCAGGAGTATAAACAAGAATTGTTTGTTTTGAATTTCTACGATTTTATCTAACGTTTAGATCTATGAAGTAGGTTCCATAAGTCCTAGTCCTAGTCTAAGAAGATTAAATGGTTCACGTTTAAGGGGTTTTGTAAGAATATCGGCAATTTTGTCTTCGGAGGATACTTTCTCGATAGAGATGTTTCCTTTTTGAACATTGTCACGAAGGAAGTGATGACGAATTTCTATATGTTTGGTATGAGCATGTTGAACTGGATTCTTACTAAGGTCGATGGCTCCTTTGTTGTCGCAAAGAATAGATATGTTTTTAGTTACAATTCCGTAGTCCACGAGCGCTTGCTTCGTCCAAAGAGCTTGTTGACATGCTTTTCCGGTCGATACGTATTCGGCTTCAGTTGTTGAGATTCCAAGGGCCGTTTGCTTCTTGGAGAACCATGAGGTGAGACAATGTCCAACAAAAGTACAAATACCACTTGTACTTTTTCTATCAACATAGTCACCGACATGATCCGAGTCGGCATACACTATGGTTTCTACACCCATTCCTTTGGGATACCATTATCCTAGGTGTGTAGTACCTTTGATGTACCTAAAAATTCTTTTTACGACTTCAAGATGGATTGTTTTGGGATCTTCTTGAAAACGAGCACATAGACAAACACTAAACATAATGTCGGGTCTACTAGCCGTGAGATAGAGTAGACTACCAATCATAACCTTATATTTAGTGTTATCTACAGATTCACTTTCCTCATCCTTTGTGAGTTTGGTTTCCAAGGACATAGGCGTTTTGATAGGTTTTGAATCTTCTAAACCAAATTTCTTAAGCCTGTCTTTTATGTATTTAGATTGGTTAAAGAATATCCCATCTTCTAATTGTTTAATTTGAAGTCCTAGGAAAAAGTTGAGTTCTCCCATCATACTCATGTCAAACTCATCATGCATGATTTTAGAGAAATTGTCGCATAGTTCTTGACATGTTGATCCGAATATAATGTCATCAACATATATTTGAACTATGATAATGTGTGATTCTTTCTTCTTAGTGAAGAGAGTGTTGTCAATTAGGCCCATGGTATACTTATGGTCAACTAGGAAGGTCTTAAGTCGATCATACCATGCTTTTGGAGCTTGCTTAAGTCCGTATAAAGCCTTTTTAAGTTTGTAAACATGATTAGGTTTTTCAAAGTAGGTAAAGCCCGGTGGTTGAGCAACATAAACTTCTTCATTAATAAAACCATTTAAGAATGCACTTTTGATGTCCATTTGAAAAAGTTTAAAGTCATGTGCACATGCATATGCAAGTAGGATTCTAATTGACTCGAGCCTAGCAACCAGAGCAAAAGTTTAATCGTAGTCAATGCCTTCTTGTTGATTATAACCTTGTGCTACTAGCCTAGCTTTGTTCTAGACACAACTCCGTTTTTATCCATTGTATTTCGAAAGACACATTTTGTTCCAATTATCGTTTAACTCTTTGGTTGAGGAACTAGTGTCCAAACATCATTTCTAATAAATTGGTTCAATTCTTCTTGCATAGTTATTATTGTTGATATAAATAATGCCTAAAAACATTATTAACATATATCGATATCTCTATGTTTTGATAATCACAAAACGTAAACTCATTGAACTACAAATTATGACGTAAACAAGTATTAAGCTAGTTTATATCACTATATCCAACTTAATCACTTAAGGTATGGATAAACAAGTGCTTAATACATCTCATGATCAAAGGGGTATTTAATTAACTAACACAAAGTTTATTTAATTATATAAACATATTATATATTTTTGAAAAACACTTTTGGTAATAAAGAAAAATGTTTTATTCATACTAAATATATGAATTCAAATTTTTAACCAAAATCAGTTAGTTTTTCACCAAATAAACTTTCCCCACTAAAAGACAAAGATTCTGGCCGTTTCAGCTGGGCGGCCCCCTTAATTATAAGGGGCGGTCCCCTTAAAATTAAGGGGACCGGCCTTGATTTAAGGGGACCGGCCACGTTCCTCTGTCAGAATCTTTTGCCTATAAATACCACCTTAAACTTGGATATTTTTCCTCACCCTTTGCACAAAAATTTTTAGATCCAATTCTCTCTAAACATCCTTCTAAAACCCTTTGATCATAAGATTATTAATCTTTGTTTCAAGTGATTCAATCTATCATCACTCAAAGTGCAAGAGAAGAATCCTCCCTATCATAAAGCCAAAGATGTATTAGGATCTAGTTAGTGCTTATGTGAAGTTGTGACTTATGTATATGTAATAAGTAGATCAAGATGATCTTACTTAGTAGTGATTTAATGAGTGAGTAAGAAGTAGTGGGAGGAAGTAGTAGTGTGGAGAAAACATGTAGTTGTGAAGATGTAGGTGTGTGAGTAAGTAGTGGAGTTTAGAAGATGTTGTGATGAAGTTGTGAAGTCGTGAAGACGTGAAGAAGTTGTGAAGCCGTGAAGAAGTTTAGAAGAAGTTGTGATAAAGTCGTGAAGTCGTGAAGTTGTGTAGTGATCGAAGTTGTGTTGTGAGATTGGTTCTAGCTACTATTAGAACTCGACATTTAACGTAGTGTCGTTAAATGGTGTAAGCAAAAGTTGTGTACGGTTTTCTCCGCCAAAAGGGAGCTTGTTGAGTTGTGAAGAAAACTCTCGAGTAGGTGACTCGGGGAGTGGAGTAGGAACAAGGAAGGTGTCCTTGTAGCCGAACCACTATAAATCATCGTGTTCGGTTTGCATTTCCTTTATCTTATCTCTTATCATTTGTTCTTGCATTTATCGCTTTACTTATATGCTTGCCTACATGTCTTAGTTGTTGCTTATATAGTTGTGATGATTGATTGTGTTGAACATGGTAGTTAATATTGTGATTGTGTGTATAATTGCATGATATGGTCAAATAAATTATTATTCACAATCTCATATTAAGTTTAACTTGATAGATAATTTGATACAAAACGTTTTAAGATTTTAAAAGGAAAACGTATTCATATAAAGATCGACCAAAGCTCCATTCATAAAACTAAGTTTTTCAAAAAGCTTACATATATAATTGATCATATTGATTATATGTTGTTTTCATACTAAACTCTAATTGAAGTTTTCCAAACAAACAATTGAATAAATTTGAATCAACATTTTAAAACAAAGTTTTTATAAAATGAAAAAGAAGGAAAAACTATTCAACCCCCTTCTAGTTTTCCACAATTGGTATCAGAGCCACGTCGCTCAAATTTTCAAAACAAATGGTTTTAAAAATTGAGTACGATCCATGTATCAAATTACCCATTAAGGAGGATTTAATATGAAAAGTGTTTTGTTGATTAACTTGTATTAGTTTTGATATTATATACACTAATTATACTAGCTCGAGATAAGAATTATGCTTAAAACAAATGTTATATGTTCGTTCTTAAAATCAGAAAGTTACACTTTTCCACAAAGTCGGAAAACAATTTTTAACAAAAATTGCATTTTTGAGTATCAGATGGGCGGCCCCTTTAATTGTCTGGGCGGCCCCCTTAAATACTGGGCGGCCCCCTTAAATTTAAGGGGTCCGCCTGTCTGTTCGACAGTTTTTCAGAAACTTTGAAAAATCATATAAAATTAACCGTAACTCCGTAGAAGTCGTGCCACCCGGCGTTTTAAAGGTAATTGAGTCTACTTTCATTTAAAAATACTCACAAGTAACCATTAAAAACTTAAATAAGTAAGAAAGTCAAAATACTATACGGTGGTCAAAAATTTGTGTTTCGTTTTAACGTAAAACTTTTGTTTTACCTTTTCCTTCAAGTCGGGCATTCCTAGTTGATATACTTTTGAAAAATTAAGTATTTATGTTTTCAAAATATTGATCTTAATTAAATTATAGAATGGAGAGGAAAATATTTTATTTTCTAATAAATTCGAGCTAAGTAAACATTGGTGTATATAATACACAAAACGATGACAAGTGTTTTATGTGTTATGTGAACTTCTTTGGGACTTTATTTTCTAAATTGAATATATTAAATGATTGTTGCTATTTGAAGTTTACCTATGTGTATATCTATGCATATGTGCCCTATTAGTTTATAGCTAGATTTCCTATTTATACTTAACTAGATCTTATGCTAGATTTCTTGCGTTAGGATTGTTATAATATGCTTGCATTGCATATAGGTATAGATGGCTTAATGTTACTCAAACATCTTGTAAATGAGTTCAATCTAGTCACCTAAACATTTCAAACAATTTAATCTATTCTTCACAACACACTTAAATATTTTCTACAAATTAGCTTGTTTTACCTTAAGATGTTTAATAAGAAAAATTGAATCATTGTAAAACATTAATAGTTATATAAAAGAAAAAGTATTTTCAAAATCTAAGTGTGTTCATAATAAGTAAAAATGAAGAGTCTTTCACAAAAATAAAACATATAACAATCATGAAATAATAAGTCAACTTTCAATCATTCACTAATAAATAATCTTAGGATTAATGGAACACACTATCAAAATGTTTATTTATTTCAAATGAGTGTCCGTGAGGGTCAAGAAAGATCTTGATATTATATCAATTCATTATTCAAATTACGATTGATATATTCATCAAATCTAATTGACGTGTTTTTAAGTGTGGACAAGAAATTGGATTGCTATTTATTTAGTTTCAATATTATATCAAATTACAACAAAAGATATAGTCTTGAATCTACATACTCAATCACACTAGATTGATATGAAAATAGTTACATCCTTTGTAGATGAAAAGAGTATGCATTGGATCATAACTCACACTTGTATTGATAATGTCATATTGAATCTACTTGTTCAATAATTGTGTTCCAAATATTAGAATAACATTTTAAACACATTCATAAAATATACAATGAAGTAGGATTGACGACTTGGATGTTTCGTCCGAAATATTTAAGCAATTTACATTGCAATACAATGGATAAATGTGTCATATCCGAAAAACCAAACATGAGCAAACTAACAACATATGTAAACTTTGCTCACACTACTTAAAATTATCACTTCAAGATAAAATACATATTTAAGAATAATACACACTATATATTCTATGTATTTCATTTTCTTTGTAGCATGAATGGTTGTGTTACAAGATAATGCACTACATTTTTTTTAATAATACAAGTTATTAGAATTGAAAAATAACTTGTCACAATCCATAAACAAGTAAAATTATTAAAAAAAAAAAAATACTTGTTAAAGTATGATATATATAACATTGGCAAAAATCATAGAAAATAATATTTGTTTAAAAAATATATTAATGTCTAGTTTTGATATCATTTGAGAATCACAAACTCATTTAAGATAAATAATCTTAATGAGATTCATTTCACAAGAGATGCTAAGGTGCACTCTTAAGTCTAGCACAGTTATTAAATCAAGTAATATGTCTTCAAAACCAAACAACCGGTAAATCATGAAGAAAGGATTAAAATTTTTTTTGTCTACTCTTATCTAAACATTCAACACGTCTCTATTAGAATCGTCAATAAAATATATCATCTATATTTACCTTCATAAAAACATGATGTTTGAGTCACATTAAGCCAAGTATTAGTGAATCAAGCAAACTTCATATTTAGTAATCTTCGATAGGTAAATTTAGGAACTCGATTTCTTCTAAAAAGAGAATGACTACTGGAGAATCTATTGACTAGAAATTCAATTTAACCTAACGGTTGAATTGCTTCTATGTGAGAAGTTGGGTGTGTGTAACCCGTAAAAATGGTCGTGTTTAGCCTGAATTGAGCACCAATAGTAATAGTCTCATTCTCATTCTCCAACTTGATTAAATTGCTCTTCCTATATATACCTAACGCTAGTTTACTTTTATGAACTTTGCTTCTCATTAGATTCTTTCATTCCTAGATTTATGGCATTAAGCTAGATAAGCGTGCGAAAACAAAGGAACTATAGATGTTAGGTTATACCCCATTCAACACTCTCGCATCTAACATATAAATTATCGTCTTCATTCCCTTTAGGATCATAGGATATGTAGAAATGATAGCATGAGATAATAATTGGCTTAACCATTCCTCTTGAGCATGAGATCTTTAATAAACATTTTTTAAAAATATTTGATTTATGATATTTGTTGTCAAAAATCTAATATCTCTAAAAATATGCAAAAACCTCACATTTTGGAAAATAGTTTTTCAAATAACTATCCCATTTTTAAATAACATGTTTTCACTATCAATATCCACAATTTTGTTTTGATCAAAACTAAAGATTGGGAAAATATTCTTTACCTTTCATTCACACATTTTGAAGTAAAAACCCAATCTATTTTATTCAAATAACTCTCACATCTAAGTGAAAACTTACTTTCAAACATTGTTGAATAATGCTAAAAACGTCTCTTTTAAAATCATGCATGGTGATCTCATATTTGTCATCTATATTCATATAAATGACACTTATAAGTGAACTAAATCAAATCAAGAGGACCATGGCTTGTTCATTAAGACTCTGTTTGTAACAAGTATAGAAATCCATGCTATCATAACTACCCACTTATTGCACATTGATACACATTAGGATTAATCCTCCTAGTTATGTAGTTATGAAATACTTGATGTTGCTTATTGTTTCCCAGCACTTATATTTTACTTGCTTGATGTGTATGTTTGCATGCTAGATAAAATTGCTTGTTTACTTAATCTCTTTGATTAACATGCTTTGGCTACATAATTGCCTACATAATTAGTATATGCTTAATTGCCTCAAAGAGTTGGACTTGTTTGAAACCAAAAACACAACCTTTCTGCAATTCACTACCAAAAACCCTTTTCTGGCAATCTGGGAATCACCAGATGGGCGGCCCCCTTAAATCATAAGGCGGCCCCCTTAATTATTAAGGGGACCGGCCTCCAATTAAGGGGACCGGCCATCTGATGGTCAAAGGTGTTGTCTCCTTTTTCTACTTTTCAGCCCATTTCATCCTACGCTTCCCAAAATTCATAAACCTATTTTATCCTAAACCTTCTATCAAAATTTATACATCCTTAATCCCACCAATCCTACATTATAAACACTCTCATTCCTCTCAACCTTTACTCACCCATATCCTTCTACATTACACTCAAACCTCATAATCTTTTCATAACTCAAGTGACGTTGTTCCAAGTCAACAAACTACTAAACCTCAAACCCACACTAACCTATCACCCACTCATTCCCTCATTAATGCTTCTTCTTATGATGAGCATGCTCAATCCCAAAACAACAATCCCAATCTCTCAATCAATACTTCACATGTTGCTCATTCAACAAAAATGCCACTAACTCTTGGAGAACCTCTTCCACCCATTTCATGTTTTAATGACTACCCAAGCTCAACCATGTCTCCACCACCAAGAGTACCACCACCACATCCTACAACTTCACATGCCATTCCTATGTTGCATGTTCAAACCTTCACCCAAGACAACCATCATGTTCCACCCTCATCACCTTCCTCCGAACACTTGAAGTTCGTTGAAGAGCTAAAAGAGGTCCATGAGCTTAGTGCTCTTTTAGCATTACATCTTGCTCAACGCAATTTGGATCCACCCCAATCAAGCTCACCATCATCACCACACAACATCAACCAAATTGAGAAGCATGTTAACAATTGCCCTTGTTGCATCTTCCATTCAACAACAAACCATTGCTTTGAATGAGCACTTCACTTGGATTGAGTATCTTCTTACTAGATCTCAACAAACACCATCACTTGAACAATATCAAAACCTTAATCAACCTCTTCCGCTACAAACTCTCCACAACCAAACTCTCCAACATTCATGACCCAAACATATACCTCCATTAATCCAACAACCTCACCCTAACTAAACCATCTTCATTCCAAACACTCCATCATCAACCATCTAAGCATACTATATGCTTATGATTTTCACTTCCAAATACGAATCAACCAACCTTTTGTTACAAGCAAGTCCGATGGCTCTCTTTGGAAAATTAGGATCTTTAACATAATCTCTTTGAATTAATTGTTATGTATCATTAATATTTGTTTGCTATGCTTGTTATTTGTATATTGCATATTATTCTATATATGCTTGTGCTTCTAATATTTTTTTTTGCGAGCATTCCATATCTCGATCCTTTGGTGCCATCGAACGAGGGGGAGCACACATCAAGGGGGAGCTTTTATCCCGTCTAACTTTATTTATGAAGCTAGTCGGCATAACCTTTTTGATTCTACAAAAAGGGGGAGAAGTGAATATAAACTCACTAAATACATGTCTAAAAATTAATTTTTAGACTTGATGAGTTTAGGTTTTGTAATCATCAAAAAGGGGGAGATTGTTAATATAAATAATGCCTAAAAACATTATTAACATATATCGATATCTCTATGTTTTGATAATCACAAAACGTAAACTCATTGAACTACAAATTATGACGTAAACAAGTATTAAGCTAGTTTATATCACTATATCCAACTTAATCACTTAAGGTATGGATAAACAAGTGCTTAATACATCTTATGATCAAAGGGGTATTTAATTAACTAACACAAAGTTTATTTAATTATATAAACATATTATATATTTTTGAAAAACACTTTTGGTAATAAAGAAAAATGTTTTATTCATACTAAATATATGAATTCAAATTTTTAATCAAAATCAGTTAGTTTTTCACCAAATAAACTTTCCCCACTAAAAGACAAAGATTCTGGCCGTTTCAGCTGGGCGGCCCCCTTAATTATAAGGGGCGGTCCCCTTAAAATTAAGGGGACCGGCCTTGATTTAAGGGGACCGGCCACGCTCCTCTGTCAGAATCTTTTGCCTATAAATACCACCTTAAACCTGGATATTTTTCCTCACCTTTTGCACAAAAATTTTCAGATCCAATTCTCTCTAAACATCCTTCTAAAACCCTTTGATCATAAGATTATTAATCTTTGTTTCAAGTGATTCAATCTATCAATACTCAAAGTGTAAGAGAAGAATCCTCCCTATCATAAAGCCAAAGATGTATTAGGATCTAGTTAGTGCTTATGTGAAGTTGTGATTTATGTATATGTAATAAGTAGATCAAGATGATCTTACTTAGTAGTGATTTAATGAGTGAGTAAGAAGTAGTGAGAGGAAGTAGTAGTGTGGAGAAAACATGTAGTTGTGAAGATGTAGGTGTGTGAGTAAGTAGTGGAGTTTAGAAGATGTTGTGATGAAGTTGTGAAGTCGTGAAGAAGTTGTGAAGCCGTGAAGAAGTTTAGAAGAAGTTGTGATAAAGTTGTGAAGTCGTGAAGTTGTGTAGAAGTTGTGTAGTGATCGAAGTTGTGTTGTGAGATTGGTTCTAGCTACTATTAGAACTCGACATTTAGCTTAGTGTCGTTAAATGGTGTAAGCAAAAGTTGTGTACGGTTTTCTCCGCCAAAAGGGAGCTTGTTGAGTTGTGAAGAAAACTCTCGAGTAGGTGACTCGGGGAGTGGAGTAGGAACAAGGAAGGTGTCCTTGTAGCCGAACCACTATAAATCATCGTGTTCGGTTTGCATTTCCTTTCTCTTATCTCTTATCATTTGTTCTTGCATTTATCGCTTTACTTATATGCTTGCCTACATGTCTTAGTTGTTGCTTATATAGTTGTGATGATTGATTGTGTTGAACATGGTAGTTAATATTGTGATTGTGTGTATAATTGCATGATATGGTCAAATAAATTATTATTCACACTTCTCATATTAAGTTTAACTTGATAGATAATTTGATACAAAACGTTTTAAGATTTTAAAAGAAAAACGTATTCATATAAAGATCGACCAAAGCTCCATTCATAAAACTAAGTTTTTCAAAAAGCTTACATATATAATTGATCATATTGATTATATGTTCTTTTCATACTAAACTCTAATTGAAGTTTTTCAAACAAACAATTGAATAAATTTGAATCAACATTTTGAAACAAAGTTTTTATAAAATGAAAAAGAAGGGAAAACTATCCAACCCCCCCTTCTAGTTTTCCACAATTACCCAAGATTCATCTTTTATAGCTTCATTTATATTTTTAGATTCAATGGTTGATATAAAACAAAAATAGTTACTTTCATTTTGAGCTTTTGATTTTAAGGTTCTTTCGTTAAGCTTACCGATGACACTATCTAATGGATGACTTTTAGACTCTTTAATATTAACTATTTCTCTATTTAATAGTTCATCTTCCTTGTCATTTTCTAAATCATTTTGATTTTTAATAACTTGACTTTCAACTAAGTCATCATCTACCAAAGGTGATGTCTTAGAGCGAGGTAGACTTTCATTGAATGTTACGTTCAATGATTCCTCGACTCTTAATGTTTCTTTATTTAGAACAATATAAGCTTTGCTATTTTGTGAATATCCAAGGAATACTCCTTCATAAGACTTTGGGTCAAATTTAGTGAGATAATCATTGGTGTTTAGTATAAAGCATTTACTCCCAAATACTTTAAAGTATCCTAATGTTGGCTTTTTACCTTTATATAATTCTTATGGAGTTTTATCTAAACATGGTCTAATTATGACTCGGTTTAAGATATAAGTTGATGTGTCGACGGCATTACACCAAAACTTTTGTGGAATATTTTGTTCATTAAGCATTGTTCTACTCATCTCTTGAAGTGTCCAGTTTTTACGTTCTACTACACCATTAGATTGAGGAGTGCGAGGAGCCGAAAAGTTATGTGTTATACCATTTTTATCACAAAATTCACGAAATTGTATTTCATTATCAAATTCCCGACCGTGATCCGTTCTAATTGACACAATGCAATTTTCTAATTGGTTTTGAATTTTCTTATTAAGAATTTCAAATTGTTCGAAAGCTTCATTTTTACTTTTTAAAAATCTTGTCCATGTATACCGTGAATAATCATCTACTATGACCAAAGTGTAGAAGTTACCTCCATAACTTTGTATAGCGGATGGACCGAACAAATCCATATGCAAAAGTTCTAGACACCTAGATGTAGACACCATATTTTTAGTCTTATGGCTACTATGAACTTGTTAACCAATTTTGCAAGCATCAGAAAAGTGTTGGTCATATTTCAACTTGGGTAGGTTTCTAACTAATTCCTTAGAGGATAGGGATTGAATAAGTCTCATATTAGCGTTACCTAAGCATCTATGCCAAAGAGTTGAGGATTCATCTAATGTGGTAAGACAAAGTTAATCTCTAGATGTTTTATCAATTTTCAAGACGTAAACGTTGTTCTTAAGAACTCCTTTAGCTATTGTTATACCATCTTTTAGTATTTTACTTTCGTTTTCTCTAAAAAGGACGTTATACTTTTTACGGCAAAGTTGACTAATACTAAGAAGATTAAATCCTAAGTTATCAACGTGAGCAACATCATCAATAGATAGAGAGTCATGAGAGATAGTACCTTTTCCGAGGATTTTACTTTTAAGCTTGCTACCAAAAGTTACGTTACCTCCGTCATAAACTTGATATGTTGAGAAAATACTTTTGTTACCCGTCATGTGTCTTGAGCAACCGCTATCTTTGAACCATTCATCCGGTTCCAAACACACTTTTAAGCAAACCTATTTTATAACAAGCATTCAAACATTTGGTCCCCACTATTTCATGGGTCCATTTTGGTTAAACATGCCATTACCTTGATTCATGTAAGGAAATGGTGGATATGAGTTCCAAGATACGTAGTTTGGAACTTGATATTGTCTAGGTATATTTGACCCCAACTATTTTGAAAGTAGGGTTGTGTGTTGTAGTTGCTCTTTGGAAAGGGGCGTTTGGATATAGGCGTTTTAGGTCTTGGTTGAGTAGTTCTAGTTCTAAATTCATTTTTAGCAAGTCCTACTCCTATTTTAATGGCTGGTTTAAGTTTAGTTTCAGTTGAACTAGTATTGGACTTCTTTGTAACTTTAACAAATTCATTACGGTTAGTTACTGAAGTGTTCTGTTCTGCAGCAGTCTCCACGGAACCAATGGGTTCAACTGGCGGAACCAAGTTTTTGGTTCCGTCATTTATGTGGGTCACTGCTGTAGTTTTGTCATTTTCTTGTCCTTTTTCGACTTGTTTCTTTAAACTACTTATTGACCCTGATTTCATGAATCCTAGCCCCGTTCTATCAAAATGTGATTTTTGGAGTTTCATCATTTCATCCGCACAACAAATACTTTTATCAAACTTTTTAAACTTTGAGTTTTGTTTAATAAGATTATCTTGAGTGATTTTAAGCTTCTCAATCTCAAGTTTGAACTCTTGACATGATTTGCATGTCGTGTTACTATTTTTACTCTTTTCTAAACGTTTAGCTTTTTCTTTTAATTCATAAACTTCGTTTTCTAAAAATTCCTTTTTAGTCATAAATTTGTTTTTGTTTATGATTTTTAAGCTTAACTCACAAAGTTTGTTGTATTGTTGTTGCAAAGTGTCATCATCAATAGAAGAATAAGATGAATCGGAATGTACCTCATTTGAGTCTTGAGCCATAAGAGCTACCTCGTCATTTGTCGGCTCTTCGTTATCATTCTCACTATCACTCCAAGCACCACTTTCAAAAGCACTTTAAGTTTTTCTTTTGGGTGGTTTTGGACATTCTCCTATTAAATGACTTGTATCTTCGCATCTAAAACACTTTCTTTCATTCTTGACTTTCTTTACATCACGATCTTTTCGTGAAGATTTCTTTTCATCTTTAGGTTGCCTTACAAACTTTCCTCGTCTTCGAAAGAACTTCTTGAAGTCTCTAACCGCCATGGCATATTCTTCATCTTCACTATCCGAACTTGATTCCTCATCGTCACATGATTCTGCTCTAGCTTTTAAGGCAATGGATTTGATCTTTTCTTTCTGGCCTTTGACTATCTCCGAATCTTTTTCCATTACGATTTCATGAACTTTAAGGTTTCCAATTAGCTCGTCAAGTGCCATGTTTGAAACATCCTTAGATTCTTCAATAGCCGTTACTTTTTCTCTCCACTTTGGATGGAGTGCTCTAAGGAATTTCCAGACAAAATTCTTGCTACAAAAATATTCATCAAGTGCTTTAAGTGAAGTAATAATAGTGTTAAATCTAGCAAATGCACTATCAATCGTCTCATCTTCAGGAATAGAAAATTGTTCATATTGTTGGACAAGAAGATCAATTTTGTTATCCTTAACTTGTGAGTTTCCTTGATGAGTAATTATTAAAGATTGCCAAATTTCTTTAGCAGTTTTACACATAAAAACTCTTTCATACTCTATCTTTGGTAAAGGATTATAAAGCATCATTTTAGCTTCATTATTTTTGGCAATTAGTTTCTTTTGATCATCACTATGTTTAGTGAGTGAACTTTCCTGATCCCAACCACTTCCAATATCCTTAAAAGTAGCCTTATGATCACCTTCAATAATAATATACCATAGATCTATGTCATTTGATTTTATGTTTTTTAAAACAATTTTTCCAATATATAAAACCATTTGGTTCAAATAGTGGTGGTCTTTGCATAGATTGCCCTTATTTGAAGTTTCCCAAATCCATGGATCATTTCAAGTTTTAAGATACAATATATATTTAAAATCTTGAGTAACGTAGCTCTTGATGCCAATTGTGGAAAACTAAAAGGGGGGTTGAATAGTTTACCGGTTTTTAACTTGATTTTCTTTGAAAACTTATACGTGTAATCGACAACTAAAACTAACCAAACAATAAATAATATGCAAGAATAAAAGTAAGAAACAATCAAATCATAACACGGATGTTTATCGTGGTTCGGCTACAAGGACTCTTTTTCCTTGCCCTACTCCACGCCCCGAGTATCTAACTCGAGAGTTTCCTGAACTAGTCAACAAGATCCTTTAACCGGCGGAGAAAACCTTACACGTCGCTTACACACTATTTCCGACACTAAGCTAGATGTCGAGTTCTTTCACGAGGGTTCAACCACTCCCGATAGTTCTTTTCCAAGGGTACAACAACTCCCGATATACTATGTATTTTGAGGACTAAAATACTAACCGATCACTACAAGTGGATACAATACAATGGTGTATAAACTTTACAAGTTTACACTATGCTAAGCCTAACAAGTCTTGCAACGTTGTGTTGAAGCTTGTGAAGTCGTGATCTTCTTGCTACAAAGAAAGACTCGCAAATATGAAATGGAACTGAGTTAGAAGAGAGAAATGAAAGTATATGCAATATGTTATGATTGTAAGTGATAAGAAAAACACCCCAAAGAGTGAGTTGCTATTTATAGGCAAAATTCCAAATCAACCCACGGATACGGCGGAACCAATCCTTTGGTTCCGTCCGTTATACCCATGGGTTCCGCCAGCATGTCTGACAGAATCCTGCACAAATATTTCACAATCTAACTCAATATTCTCAAGATCTCACAAAGTAAACTTTGAGATCTTTGAGTATGAATCTAAACAAAATAAAACTTGTCTGTTACACATATGTTTCCTTGAAAGGACATGTGTGATGCAAGTGATAATGTAAGTATATCTATTATTTCTAATTTTAGATATACTTAAAAAAGAAAGTATTCTTGTAAAAGTGTTTATGTAGAAGCTTAAAAAATGTTTGTTTGAGATGTTTAGCAAGTGAATGTTTTACTAAAAAGTGTTCGATTACTTATATCCTAATAAGACACACTATTTAGAAAACTTACTAAATATACTTATGTGACATTTTTAACACATGAAATTATACTAAAGTATACTTAACCATTTTACAATTTGAAATCACTTTATGAAAACATGTAAATGTAGTTTGAGTGATGTTAAGTAAAATACTTCTAAACTATATTTATGATTTGCTAAAAACTCTACCTTTTGTCGTTAACAAAACTAAGTAAAGATCGTAAAATATAAATAACGTTTTTAGGTGATATTTGTATTAACACAATCTCTATCAATATCGAGCAAAAAAAATGCGTGGCAAATGCAATTTTAAAGGCAGATCCCCGTAACAAATATCATCCTAAAACTTAGTTGAGTCCCCATTCCCAATCTTGCGAGTGCACAATGATAGAAGATCAATACCTTTCCGCTTGATGTTTTTGACCTACTTGAGAATTGAACCCCATAGGCTCAAACCGGAACAGTGGATAGTATCATCAAAGATACCTCCATGAGCCCCATTGTTGATACAAAAGTTAGACGTTCCTTGCTTGGACTCCTGTTCTCATATCAATTGGATCTTAATGCTTGAGACCTGCGCACTAAGAAAGCAAACAACACCGTTAGGCTTATCGTGGGATTGTCTCCCACGATTATCTTCCGGCGTGAGAGTAAGTAATCGGTTTAGGGTTTTAATGAAGAGTTGGGGTTATTTGATGATACCTTAATGAGGGCCGAGATACCCTTTATATACACACGGAATCCTTGTTGGTTTCGTGTTCCTTACTCTTCGGCGTATCCCAATTAATGCGGTCCCTTGATCCTTATCCCATAAATAAGAGATCACATATCAAGACCATAAATAATAATTACGAATTTGGGCCTTTGTAAGCCCAAATCTTGATCATGATAGCCTATGCATGATGGGCTAGGTATTAGTAGTGTCCATTGGTCGGGTTCGTGACCTGAGTGCGGACTATACATCATCATGCCCCCTAGTCTAGTATGCGCAAGGTGCAACCGCGTATGCTAGACTACAACTGCAGTGGAAAATTATCCAGAATGCGTGGCAGGGAAGTTTCAAGTATTTCTCGCCAAAAAGAAATATACGGTGTATCTAGTCCAAATTAGTCTCGAATATCCCTCGGAAATCGTGAGGAGGTGGGTGAAAAGTGCATGACCTTTTGATCTCCCAGCCACACGATTAGAACTAGTGGGATCCACGTATCAAGCATCCATGTTAGTATGTAACCCTATATAAAGGGTATCTCCCTTTTCACTGTCACTATCACAGTAAAAATACCATTTCCACCATTGTTAAGCTTTCCAAACTCAGTCAAGAAATCAATCGTATACTAAGGTAATAGCGCGTGCGCATCTGAAACCATCAAATTTTAAGAATGGTTCTCAAGTTATCCGATTTTACCTCTGATATAACTGAGGATGAGCTTCGTGAGTTCACCTCGGATTACTATATCCCCCTCGCGTTGCACCCGGTAATACTGGTGGCGACTGCATCTATGGCGGATTTCCTGAGGGAAAAGTAGGGGTATACACGCGCTTTTTCGAATTTGCGAATCAGCGCGTGCCCAATTCGCTATTCTTGTGCGATGTCCTTAATTATTATCGCCTTCATATATCCTAGCTGTACTGCATAGGCGCAGCTAAAATAACCAATTTTGAAGTAAACTGTCATTTGTTGGCCATTACCCGACCATCAATCTCTTCCGCGCGTTTTATCACACAACGTGGTCAAACGGGTGGGTATCCTTTTCCAAGCGCGCAGGGCGCCTTCAATGCTACACAGAAAAGCTAGAAGAACTTAGGAATTGGAGGGAAAGGTTTTTCTGGGTTGATGATATAGTGTTCCCTTGAACTTTTGAGTTCTATACTCAGGGGACGTTACCAAAGGATGAGTGCGCAAACCCCGGGACGTACAACGCAAATGATGCCAAGACAATAAATGCCAACCGCATTCCCATAAACTCCTACCCAGAAGAGTTTTTGGTGCATATGGGCATCAGTCACAACTACTTCCAAAGTCCTGATGAGGTGCCAACTTTTTTGGATGAGAATAACCGGGGTGGGTGCTTGTCCTTCCTTTCCTTCGCATCTGTAGTGTAAGCGCTCTCTTGTATTGTAACTTTATGTAACTCCGTTTGTTTGTTGTTTGTTGTTTGTTACGCAAGAGATGGATCTGTTCAGCGTGGTGAAGCTAGTGAAGCCCACACTGGTAACCGTAGGGGTGCGCCCCCTGAGAGATGGTGAGACACCAATTTTGGAGGCTACTGCAGGGCGCACCATGGAGTTCGTACAGGAGGAGCTGGCAAATGCCTCCCCTGTGGTTCAAGAGGCAACCCAATGCGCAATGTCCCAACTGAGAGGGTGCAATCCCCAGAGCTTTCACGCACAGATTCTTCAGAGGGTATGGGGATCCTCAAGGCTGATAGTGAGCAGGAGGAGACAATCCAGGGGGTGAAGCGTAAGAAGGCTTCTGGTGATGATGGCGCGTGCACATCCAAGAGAAGACGCCATATTATTACTGTGGATGTGTCATCAGAGGAGGATGCGTCACCATCCATTACTGCGTAAGATACAGCTGAAACTCCTTACCCCAAGTAAGTAATGAAACCCATGCCTCGTTTATATATATATATATATATATATATATATATATATATATATATATATAT
The DNA here is from genome assembly GCA_030686995.1 of Artemisia argyi. Lineage (NCBI taxonomy): Eukaryota > Viridiplantae > Streptophyta > Magnoliopsida > Asterales > Asteraceae > Artemisia > Artemisia argyi. Next base: position 77,267,865 of record CM060693.1, on the reverse strand, counting down.
ATATATATATATATATATATATATATATATATATATATATATATATCCTATATTGACATATTAACCTTGAATCCTTGTCATTTGCGTGCAGTGATGAAGCTGAAGGGGGTGATGCTGCGCATACTGGGAAATCGCCACCTAAGGTGAGTCTCCCTCAAATGGATGAGCCTTCGAAGGCATATGAGGATGTGCTTACAGATCAGCTGATAGAGGAGCTCAGCTTAGCTGCTGCGCACCAGGCCACGTTGGTTGCTCAACTCAAGGCTAAGTATGCTGGTGAAGGGAGCAGCAGTGCGCAGAAAGATGAAGAAATTACGCTACTGAAGGCGCTGTTGGCTAGTGCTCATGCTGCAGTAGAGTCAACAAATGCGTACGCTAAGAAGCTCCCTGATGCGAAGATGTCACTATTTGCCCAAGTGAGCCAAGAGCATTCTGCTTTTGATCAGTACAAGTCCACTTGCCTTTGGGGTTTGAAGTACATGGAGTAGAACAAGAGCAAACACTTCTCTCAGTTGGATGAGTTTCACAAGACCATGGAGGATGCGCTGGAGAAGCAGGAGGGTAAGCTGCGCAAGCTCAGTATTGAATATGATGAAGAGTTATACCCACACCTGGTGTCCTCCATCGCTGAGCGCAGGTGGCTTATCAGCCATGGTCTGCGCCTTGCTGCTTTGAGCACCCTTGAGTCTCAAGAGGTTACAGAAGCATTTGGGAATGTTGTTCAATGCGCCTTGGCCCGTGGCAAGGCGGAAGCTGTAGAGGAGCTGCACGAGAGCCAAATGTTGACGGTGCTGATGAGGCAAAAAATGAACCATTTTTAAAGGGTCATTTAAGCCCATATTCAAATTTATTTGATCAAATATTTCCCTAAATCGTTCCTTTTGTCATTTTAGGTACTTTTGGAGTGAAATCTGGAAAATGAAGCATTTTGGACGTTTTTGGAGCATAAAAGTGAAGAAAACGGCAAAGTCTTAATTTTCCTTGCTGGGAATAGTACCTGACGGCGTCACATGTTCCTTAATGACGGCGTCAAGAGTAATACAAGAGGTGGAAGTGAACAATACACTTGACGATCCAGAGAGTTTTGTGCATTGGAGATGACGGCGTCACCCAAGGCCGTCATGGTCCAAGTCTTAGTGACGGCCCAGAAGAAATTTACACATGACGACGTCAAAAGTGGATCTAGGCAATCCGATTTCATTATAGTCGGTGAGTTGACGGCGTCACAAATTCCTTCTTGACGCCGTCACCCTGTATTATCTATATATAGTTTTTTAATTTTCATTCATTAGTGTGCAACTTTGAGGGAAAAACCCTAGGCCGATTTTCACAGCTTTTTCAAGGGTTTTAACCCTTTGAATCTTTCATGTTCTATTTGAGATAAGTACTCTTTCAATTCAATCAATATGTCTATGTGTTGTTTGAATATATCTTACACTTGTCTTCAATTTAACATGCTCGGCTAGATCTCTTTTGTGTTTGCTTAGATGTAGTGAAACCTAGATGTTAATTATGGGTTGATTGTTTGTTTATAGTTGTTACGGATGATTGTATTCGATGTTAGGCTTAAGAAAATTGGTAGTCTTCCATTGGTAACATGCTTGAACGTCTTAAGAAACACGATCGGAGGTGTACTATGATATTTAGTTGTATTTAATGCGTAAGAGAATTCTAATGATCCCATGTTAGGAGCTTCTAACGGCTCGATATAGGAGTGAAGTAGGATCCTATACAGTTAGGGAATATTGTACATGGCCCTACGACTGATATTAAGGAATATGACCCGTCATCCATGCAATTGTAACAAGCTATCAACAAGTAAAAGATATCTAGGGAGTAATGAAACCTAAGTAAACAACTTTCCCTATCATTGTCTACACCACTAGTATAATTAGATTCCATTTGATTTTTGTTATATTATTTTGATTGCATTTGTAGTTAATTGGGTTAGTTGGCTAGCAACTAATTCCGCCCACTCTTCCAAAAACCGAGATTTTACTACTTTTATAAAATATAAAAATACAAAAAGAATCATCCCTCACCTCTAGACTTAGTTTAGGAGACTTTCTAATCCTAGCGACACTATTCCTGAGTTGAACGATCAATCCCCCGGTACTTGTCACTATACTATACTACAACGATCAGGTACACTGCCTGGTGGGGGTTGTAAGCTTCTCGAGATCCCTCGAGAGGTAAAGCCTGGTGCGATTCCCACGTATCAAGTTTTTGGCGCCGCAGCCCGGGGAATAGTTATTGTCTAGGTTAGGATTTCTTTTTATTAAGTCTACTTGCTAGTTTCCTTTCTAGCAAGATTTTATTTTTATTTTTAGGTTTTCTTTAGTCTATCTTATTTCTTTGTGCCTTTGTTAGTAAATTAAATTCATTGACTATTCTGTTGACCATTATGGAAAACGCGAATCCACCCCTTTCCCCTAGTGAAGTGGCTTTGTTGCATGAACTGATTGAGAATGAGATTAGGGAACTTAGGGAGCTTAATAGGTTAATTAATGTTGAGCTCGATCATGCATTTAGTGACCTAGCGACCGCCTTGTATTCAAATAAGGACGTAGGAGCTAATGATTTTTAGGATGTTGTTGAGGAACTTGAGGAAGGGCGGATAGATCTAAAGCTTGATGACTATTCCAATCTATACCCCACTAAGGAGGAGATTGCGTACTATAATAATCTTATAGATAATCCTCGACCTCCTTTCACTAGAATTGAACCTAAAATAAAGAGAGGCGATCCTAAGAATGCTAAGATACCATGTATGATTGGGTATAAACACATTGACAATGCTTACATTGATTTTAAATCCCCAATCAACATTATGTCCTCAAGTGTCGGGAGAATTAAAGGTCTACATGTCTTTGTTGGGAACTTCACTTATATCACTGACTTTATGGTTGTTGAAGACCTAGCTAGTGTTATTGATTGTCGCTTGTCCAATGTTGTGTTTGGTAAGCCATTTGTTGAAAAATCCAATTTAGAATATGATGAGATAGAGGGGACAATCCGATTTGCTAGTGAAACCGATAGGATCACATATAGGATGCCTAATAGAATGAAAGAATTTCGTTTTGTGCCTCGATTTGATATGGATAACATTGGTGCTTTTGAGGACATCAATGAAGAGGATAAGAAAAAGGGCATGGACTATGTATGGGAGAAGAAGAGCCTTTTCTATAAGGATTGCTTGACTCTAGGACCAAATTATAAAGTTGATAAGGAATTTGCAATAGAATTATAGGAGCAATTAAGAAAAAGGTGGTTGGTCTCTATAAAGAACATTTACAATCGGTGAATGAGACCAACGATGAGGTCACGTAATTGCCCATGGCCTTGAGTCTGGCTACAAGACTCGTAAATAAAGAAAAGCGCTTCTTGGGAGGCAACCCAGGTTTTGTGTGTTTTTATTTGTTTGATTGTTATTTGCTTCCGTGTGCATGCTTTATTTTTATTGTTGGTAGATCATGTTTCAAACTAAAATTGTGAAAATGCTTTATTTTGTTGTTTAACTTTGTCTTAACTTCATATAAAGGTATTTTGCAAAAGCTAAGTGTAAGGGGAAACCCCAAATTTGTTTCTAAGAACGAAATTGATCTTGATTCGCCACAATATTAAGTGAATATGTGTATGAGTACTTGTTAGAGTCAAATGCTTGTATCGAGTCATAATGATGTTTTGCAGGATTTTCCAGGAAGTAGGACATAAGTTTTTCCAGAAATTTTCCGTAAACTTAACGTAAATATTTATGCAGGTCACTTCTGACGGCGTCAGGAGTTAACTCCTGATGGCGTCATGTGTAAAATTCTGAAAATTTTGCGAGTTTTGTTTTTCTAACAGAGTCTTAAAGTTTTTGTTAATTCTTTAGTTTTATAAACTCAAGGAAATCTGCAAACATTCATTCCACAAGCATTATATCTTAATTTGCTTTCTAGGATTTGTTAGTATATATAGATTGCCGCCGATTTTACGCGAGGTTGCCTTATTTGTTTTTCTCAGGTTTAACAGGTTATGTATGACAAGAAGATGATTTATTTTTCTGGAAGGGAGGCTTTGAATGTTCATTTTCTTGGAGGAAGATTTAACCTTTTTGACACACTATCCACACCAAACGAATCAGGGGAGTATTTGCTTTCACTCTTTTACCTATTTCACTTTTACATTCTTTAATTGAACATTGGGGACTATGTTCATCCTAAGTGTAAGTGGAGGGTAAATGATGATACCTTATAAGATACAATTGCACTTGAGTTTGTTTGTTTGATGGTAGGTGTGTAATAAAACTAAGAGAAATACTTGTTAGTGTAATTTTAGCGCCAAATTTAAAATTTGTTACAACATTTAGGAGTGAAACTTTAGCCTTAACAAGCATATTATGGATAGGAGTTGTATGACTAGCACAAAACCGTACCATTCAGAAAAATTTTCCACCCAAATATGTGAGGTTCGCCTTTAGATTTGATAGGAAAAGCATTTACTCCTAGTGCTTATGAGTGTACCGGTAGCATTTAGATTCTAGAACTTGCGTTAGTGACGCATCCCAAGACCGCTAGTGAGACTACATTCGTGTAGTAGGATGTACTACATGATAAGAGGCATTAGGATCACCCTTGTGTTAAACCCGTATCATAATTACTTGACCATTTAAGTCATATTACTTGGCTAGTAAAGTCAACTAATTTTTCCCACACCTTAGCGTTGTACTCATCTTTAGTACACGAAACCCCTAGTACACCCCTCCGAGCCTATCTTTTCGTTTTTAACTTTAAGCATCTTACTTAAAGGAAGAATTTGTTACAACCCACCCAAATGTGCAACCAAATCGCCTTAGCCTTCCGTGTATGCACTCATCTTTAGTGCATTATTGTTATTTGTTTAAACCCTTAGTTAATTATCTAATTGATTACATGATTGCTAAGTCGAGTCATATCTTGTACATATTGTTTTGGGACGATTGGGACTCATGGGTTAAAGTACTTATTTTATGGAGTAATGGGGAAGAACATTATTTATTACCCCCATATCTTAAAAGTACTCCAAGTGTTTTGATTATCTTAATTCGAGTCATTAGATTAGTTCATTGTAAAGTATGTAAAAAGTCAAGTGTAAGGGGAATGTACATTCCCTATGATGTATTATTTTGGATGGTAGGGTAAGAGTGTATGAAAAAAAAAAAAAAAAAAAATGGAAAAAAATTAGAAAGAAAAAAAATATAGAAAAAGAAAAGAGAAAAAAAACATACGGACTACCATCCCGTTTCATTCTATGTTTATTTTATGTTTTTGTTATTTTTGATTTATTAGCTTAAGTCGAGTCTAGTCTTTGCTTAGCAACGCCATATTGTACATGTAATTAACCAAGATGATTAACTCGCCACCAGTAAATATTGCCTTTATCCAACAAAACCGTGTATTCCATATCCCTACACCTAACGTTATAACCCTTTGAAAGACCTCTTTGATAGTTTATCCTAGGTGCTTACGCCAAGTGGTGGAGGTTTGATCCTTTCCCAAGCCTATGGTAATCTATTTTGCTATGACAGGTAGTGAGAGATGTTTTCCATTTCCATATTGTGATATATACTTTATTACACCCGAGAGATGTGAGTATCTAAACACTATTTGTGAGGTGCTAGTGTATGACCTCCGTGCTTTTCTTTGGTCTTTAGTGAAACGATTATTTGTTGTAATTACTTTTATATTATTGTTAAATGACCCCTAACTTGTATTTTGATTAGAATAAAAGCGCATTTGCTTGAGGACAAGCAAATCTCAAGTGTAAGGTTTGATGAGGTGAAAAATGAACCGTTTTTAAGGGGTCATTTAAGCCCGTATTCGAATTTATTTGATCAAATATTGCCCTAAATCATTCCTTTTGTCATTTTAGGTACTTTTGGAGTGAAATCTGGAAAAGGAAGCATTTTGGACGTTTTTGGAGCATAAAAGTCAAGAAAACGGCAAAGTCTTAATTTTCCTTGCTGGGAACAGTACCTGACGGCGTCACATGTTCCTTAATGACGACGTCAAGAGTAATACAAGAGGTGGAAGTGGACAATACACGTGACGATCCAGAGAGTTTTGTGCATTGGAGATGACGACGTCACCTAAGGCCGTCATGGTCCAAGTCTTAGTGACGGCCCAGAAGAAATTTACACATGACGGCGTCAAAAGTGGATCTAGGTAATCCGATTTCAATGTAGGCGGCGAGTTGACGGCGTCACAAATTCCTTCTTGATGCCGTCACCCTGTATTATCTATATATAGTTTTCCAATTTTCATTCATTAGTGTGCAACTTTGAGGGAAAAACCCTAGGCCGATTTTCACAGCATTTTCAAGGGTTTTAACCCTTTGAATCTTTCATGTTCTATTTGAGATAAGAACTCTTTCAATTCAATCAATATGTCTATGTGTTGTTTGAATATATCTTACACTTGTCTTCAATTTAACATGCTCGGCTAGATCTCTTTTGTGTTTGCTTAGATGTAGTTGATTAGTGCTAAACCGTCAGATATTATTAACCAAGGTCAAATAAGTCAAAAACAACTTAGGCTAATTCTCCGTGGATAGTATAGTGTTTCCCCGGGTTGTTATGTCCCAGCGAGATTGCAATGGTGCTTTGAAAACGTTTATGAGAATGAGTGGCACTGAGGACAGTAGCCAAAGATGATTGAGAAGTGATTATGCTACTGATTACTTAGTATTTTGAACAATTTGAAACAATATTAACAATACAGATATACAGATGTAATCACATGAATTCAACATGGAAATCAGATTACAGACAGAGAAAAGTGAAATTTAACAAATTTACAACTACAGAGCAAGTGAAACTTTTTCAAACTTAAAATAAAATGAAAATTTAAAATGAAAAGGAAATTATTTGCTTGATTATTTTAATATTTAAATACTAATTAATTAATTAAAACTATTTAACAAGTAATTTAAATCTAATTTAAATTAAACTAAAAATGATAAAGGCTACAAATTAAACTAAAAGCTTGCAAAATTATTTTTTAAACCTCTAAATTAACTTAAAGAAAATATAAAAATTAAAAAGAAATGTTTTTGTCTTTTTATGGGTTTTATATTAATTAATTACTAATTATATTAATTTAACTATTTAAACTATTTTAAATTACTAATAACACTAAAATGACATAGAAAATTATAGAAAAATTTATAAAACTAATTAACAATCATAGGAATCATAAAAAATTATAAAAAGTTTTTAAAAATTATATTTATACTATTTTACTAATTATTTACTTATTAATTAATTAAAACCTAATTTAACTAAATTAATTAAGAAAATTAGAAAATGAACAGTAGAATTTAAGAAACTATTTTCTAAAAGTCCTAAATGATTTATAGAACCTAGGAAAAATATAAAAACCTACTATTGTTAATTAAAATTTAAGAAAACTATTGAATTACTAATATTATCTAATTAATTAATTAAACTATTTTTAATTCTAATAATTATTAAACTAATAGAGAAAAATCTAATAAAATTATTGAAAATACTTTAAGGTGACAGGAAATTAAGGAAATTATAAAAATGATGAATTGCTTATTAATAAGCTAAAAAGAAAAATTAAAAAGATAAAATCTATTAAATAGAAGCTATCACTATTTTTAAATTTGGTTTTTTGTTGGTTTTTCTTTTTGAAAGATGGTAATAAGCTAAAAATAGGAAACTTTTGTGAAAAAACTTTTACAATAGCTTAAAAATAAGCTATGTGCACCCCCTTTTGCCAAATAGTGGACTAATTAACTTATTAGGACTTATGCAATGTTTGAAAAAGCTAGGAAATGACAAACCAAGTATACACAGATGATTATAAACTTGAAATAAGCCAAATGGAACAGATAAGCACTCAGAATAAGCTATGTTTCACAAATAAGCACTTATCACAACTAAGGGCCAAAACAGGCCAAACCAAAGGTTTTTGAACCTCTGTGGGGTCCACAGAAGCCAAGGTGGGTCCAAAGTGAAACTTGAAACTTGAAAATGGACTGGAGGGCTACAAAATAAGCCAATAAGCTGAGCTTATAGCTTATTAATGAGCACTGGGTGGGCAATGGAAGTTGGGGTCACACACTGAGTGACTCAGTGTACACTCAGGGAATAGTCAAACTAAATGGGGCAAGCAGCCCTATCAAATAAGCTCAAGACCTCAAAATAAGCACTGAACCTTATCAATGGGCTTATTAGCTTTCCAAAAAGCCAAGGTACAGGGTGTGGGGTCCACTAGGGTTTCACTAAGCAACTTGGAAAATTGGTGGAAAACTTGTGCACAAGGCATATGCTTGCCCTGCAGGTCAAAAGAAGCACTTGCAAAAGCTTGTAGAAAATCTTAAAAATAAGCTGATTATGGGAACTTGTATACTAGGTGACAATCTTTAACTTCTGTAAAGATCAAAGTCTCAAACCAAACACAAAAATCACAAATATTCTCCCAAATTTTGGATTTCTGAGACAAACCTACTTTTGACTTTTTGAAATTACAAACTTAGATTGACTTTTATGAACTTTGATCTTGGTTTTATGATTGATACTGATTAATTAAGCTAAGTTAAGACTAAAATAAGCTACACCACTCACAAGTGAATGGAAATGGGGCATAAGCCACACTAAATCCAACACAAAGGGTTAAATAGGCCTATTGGTATATGATTTTGACTTTTTTATGAATAAGACCTAGTTATTATGGTTATTCTGAGATAATATGATCCTAAGTGACTTGTATGAACAAAGAACAACAACAAACATACACCATAACACCAGGGATCACACTAATCCAAACACACCTTAAAATTGGACTGTTTGTTGATTTATGAAATAAGAGGTTATTAAAACTTATGAAACTGATCTAAATTGTCTTAATGTGATCTACTAAGCTTAATTGAACTTAAAAACACTAACAACAACAACAACAGATTGCCAAGATTACAAATTATACTAATTTGACTGTCAATTATGAAATTAAAGCAACTAAGATTTCTAATAAACAAGCTACTGATTTTAAGCAATAATATCACTAATTATCACTAAAAAAACACAGATAAGATAAATAAGCAATGAGATAAGCAGTGCTACAGTAGAGTTTAGAAATGAGTTCAAAAGCTTACAATGTACATTCCTGCTAACACCATGAACCAAGGACCTCAAAACCAATCCTATAGGTCTTCTACAAGACCACTAACCCAGGGCCATCCACTATTCACCCTTCTCCAGCTTTTATCTTCATAAAACCTGCAAGTTTGACTTTTGTTGACTGATTTTGTGTTTTTGAATTTTTTATATCTAAGCAGTGTTTTAATGTTTCTAAAAGCTTTATTAAGCTTTCTTGGAGCTTATGTGAGCCTAAGAGTCCATGGAGTCTAGTAACAACAACACTACAGCTTAATAAGAAACTTGAAATAAATTGAAAATTGAACAAACTAATATATGACTTGAAACTTGATTTTTATTAATGAAAAACCATAATGGTACACTGAAAACAGAAATTACACTATTTTAAAGCTAAATTACACAATGAGAATTTTAAAATTACTTAAACGACATAAAATTACTAAAATTAAGCTAACACTTCTTCTCTTGATCTTCTCTTCTATTTATAGCTGTGGATTAGGGTTCTTGGACCTTCTTTGATCATATCCCATCCAATATTGACCCTTGAATTCCTCTGATTTAATCCTGACCCTCCACATAATTTTTGACGAGAAAATTGCGGGTGAGTGAAATATATAAATACTGCAACAGGGGGGGGGGGTGGCATTTATTATGGTTGTCCAGTTAGGTATATATGGTGGGTTGGGCGGTGGATTAGACAGGGATGGTGGGGTGGTGGTGATAAGATGGTACAAGTGGTGTGGGGAAGGGAAGGAGAGGGAAAGGGGTGTTTGTTTGACTGGTTTGACCACAGGGTCAAACGTTGACCCTGGTGGATATTAAACGGGGGTGTGGGCTGGGTAGAGTTGGGCTCAAAACAAAAGGGAGTGGGCTTGGTTGTTTGTTTATGTTTGGGTTGGATTTGGATTGGATGGGGTAATAATATTAAGGGGTCCGGTTTGGTTTAAGATAAAAACAAGGACCAATTTTGTAATTAAGCCGAAAGTGAGGGATTGATCATGGCATTTTTCCAAAGTATTTCATGGGATGGATTTTGCCAAGTGATGAATAGTACAAGGACAAAATTTGTTTTTCTCAAAGTTTTAAAAGGACCTTTGGTGACTTTTTCAAGTTTTTAGAATAACTAGGGACTAGTTTTGACAACTTTTGAAAGATGAGGGACTGAAACTGCCAATTATGCAAACTTTGTTCATTTTTCATCTGTTTTTGATTATTTTGCATCTGAAACATATAAAACACATTCCTGGGATATTTTCATTATTTTGATGCATTATTGAGTGTTTTTAGATGTTTTGGCAGCTCAAAATAGGTAAAAATGATGAGTGTTTGAGCACTCATCAATCCCCCACACTAAAACATTGCTAGTCCCTAGCAATCTTTTAAGAGAAACTTAATGGATTTGAAACTCTTTACTAAAAGCCATTACTTCTAGAGTAGCCAAATGTATCAGTTCAAGTAAGAACTATGGTGCACCTGATAACCATGTGATTTTGAGCAAACCACTAGATGTCAATGGATTTGATTTGTCTTTACCAAAAGCCGTTTGCTTCTGGACTAGCCAACTCTTGATGGACAAAGTCAACATCTTGGTGAGCTGATTACCGATTATGGTTTTTCCACTGCCTTTACCACAAGCCATAATCTTGCGGGCTAGCCAACTCTTTCACTTTTTTGGATATGGCGAGTTGAGATACCATACAATTTTGGGCAAATTGCAAGCCGTCAACGGATTTAAGATATCTTTACCAAGAGCCGTTTGCTCCTGGATTAGCCAATCCTTTTGTCGTTTAGACATGGCGGACTGATAACCACAAAAATTTTGAAATAAAGTGAAAAATTTTTGAAAATTTTGGGCCAAAATAGAGGTACTTAGAAAGTATTTTGTGATAAAATTCGCTAGAATTTCCCCCCCACACTTAGAATTGAATATTGTCCGCAATATTCAAAGTCCCGGCTATTATGCCGACTTTTTGAACGGTAAAAGGTAATATTCTAAGCTAACTGTGGAAATATCGTTTTAATTTTTCACTTTATTGATATGTACATACAAACACATTTTTTTTTGAAACTTATTTACATATTTACTATGCAAAAGGTGGGGGACGGCCACTCCCCCACACTTAGGTGTTAGAAAGTAGAAAGAAGTCAGAGATATGGGTGAAAACCCATATTTTACTAATTTTTGTTCACCGAGTCACTAGCTTGACTCGATCCCCGAATTCATTGGTCCATGGGGAAAGTTTGGAGATCCGGGACAACCATGGATGGTATGTCCTCTCCAAAATAATGTTTCAAACGATGACCATTCACTTTGAAGTTAGGACCTTCGGGTTGAGATAGCTCAACAGTCCTGTATGGATATACTTTTGCAACAGTGAATGGTCCAGTACATCGGGTTTATAATTTCCCCGAGAAGATCTTTAACCTTGAATTGAAAAGAAGGACTCTGTCACCGACGTTGAAAACGCGGTTCTTAATTTTGGAGTCGTGGATCTTCTTTGTCTTTTCTTTGTAGATCAAAGAGTTCTCGTAGGCTTGATCACGAAGTTCGTTTAATTCATTGAGTTGAACTTTACGGTGATCACCCGCTTTATGAAGATCGTAGTTTGCATGTTTCAAGGCCCAATAGGCTTTGTGCTCGAGCACGATCGGTAAATGACACGCCTTCCCATATACAAGCTTGTAGGGAGTACACCCGATGGGTGTTTTGTAAGCTGTACGGAAGGCCCAGAGTGCATCATCTAGTTTGTCCGACCAGGAAGCACGGTTTTCACCTACGGTCCTCTCAAGAATCCGTTTAATACCACGGTTTGAAACCTCCACCTGCCCACTTGTTTGTGGGTGATACGCGGTAGAAAGACGGTGAGTAACACCGTACTTAAGCATGACTTTTGTGAATTGATCATTGCAAAAGTGTGTACCGTGATCACTAATGATGGCACGGGGAGTTCCAAAACGAGCAAAGAGGGATTTCAAGAATTTCACAACAACTCGGGCATCGTTGGTGGGTGTGGCTTTTGCCTCAACCCATTTTGACAAATAGTCAACAACCACGAGGATGTACTTGTTTCCACGAGAAGATGGAAATGGCCCCTTAAAATCAATGCCCCAGACGTCAAAGATTTCACAAACTTGAATAGCATTTTGTGGCAATTCGTTCTTTTGTGAAATATTCCCATGACGCTGACAAGCATCACAAGCTTTGACTAAATCGTGGGCATCCTTATAAATTGTGGGCCAATAGAAACCGGAGTCAAACACCTTTTTGGCGGTGTAGTTAGGACTATGGTGGCCCCCGGTGGGTCCAGCATGGCAAGCCTTGAGAATATCAGCGGCTTCCTGTCCGTAGACACATCGCCTGATGACTTGATCGGCACAGATTTTGAATAGATAGGGGTCGTCCCAGAAGTAATGTTTAACGTCTTTGAAGAATTTTTTTTTCTGTTGGGACGTCATCTCCTTCATGATGAAGTTACCCGCATGGTAATTTGCAAAGTCGGCAAACCATGGGGTAGTAGTGTCACCACGAAAAGAAACCGCATTGAGTGTCTCGAGAGGAAATGTTTCATTTATTTCCTGTTTCTCGGACACATCCTGGTGAGGGTTTTCTAATCGTGAGAGATGATCAGCAGCAAGGTTCTCGGCTCCTTTTTTATCACGGATAATGATATCAAATACTTGCAGGAGGAGAACCCAACGGAGTAGCCTCGGCTTTGCATCTTGTTTTGCAAATAGGTACTTCAAAGTAGAGTGATCCGTGTATACTACGCATTTGGTCAGTATTAAGTATGGCCGGAAATTTTCAAAGGCATACACCACAGCCAATAGTTCTTTTTCAGTGGTGGTGTAGTGACTCTGAGCCTCGGTCATAGTTTTGCTTGCGTAGTGTATAGGCTGAAAGTATTTTGATTTTCGTTGCCCCAAGACCACACCTATGGCAAAATCACTGGCATCGCACATAAGCTCAAAAGGTAGTCCCAATCAGGGGCAACAAGAATCGGTGCCTCAATAAGCTTTTTCTTTAATGTTTCAAAAGCTTCGATGCACTCAGGAGAGAAGATAAAAGGAGCATCCTTCTCGAGGAGATGGGTCATAGGCCGGGCGATTTTAGAGAAATCTTGGATAAACCTACGATAGAAGCCGACATGACCCAAAAAGCTCCTAACACCTTTAACGGTAGTGGGATGAGGTAATTTTGTGATGACATCAATTTTGGCTTTGTCAACCTCAATCCCGTTTTTTGAAATTTTATGGCCGAGGACAATGCCATCTTTAACCATAAAATGGCTCTTCTCCCAGTTGAGACTCAAATTCGTTTCTTTACAACGTTTTAGTATCTGTTCCAAGTGGGAGAGACAAGACTGGAATGAATCCCCGATGACTGAAAAGTCATCCATAAATACCTCCATGGTTTTCCCGATCATGTCGGAAAAGATTGACATCATGCAACTTTGGAACGTGCCTGGTGCATTACATAAGCCGAAAGGCATACGTCTGTAAGCAAAAGTTCCGTAGGGGCATGTGAAGGTAGTTTTCTCTTGATCCTGTGGATCAATGGGGATTTGGAAGTAACCCGAGAAACCATCGAGAAAACAGTAGTATTCATTCCCCGCTAGTCTTTCGAGCATCTGGTCCATAAAAGGTAGAGGAAAATGGTCTTTACGGGTTGCTTCATTTAACTTACGATAGTCAATACATACTCGCTAACCCGTGACCAAACGAGTTGGAATCAACTCATTTTCCTCGTTGGTGACAACGGTTATGCCACCCTTTTTAGGAACACAATGAATTGGGCTAACCCAAGGACTGTCAGATATAGGGTAAATCAATCCCGCATCACGAAGTTTTAGAACCTCTTGTTTGATAACTTCGTGGATTTTGGGATTTACCCTTCTTTGTTGTTGCACTACTGGCTTAAAGTCATCCTCCATTAAGATTTTGTATGTACAAAAGTTCGGGCTAATACCCTTAATGTCGGAGAGTTTCCAAGCAATTGCTTGCTTGTGTGACTTAAGAACTTTTAGGGGTGCAACCTTTTCCTCATCTTTTAAGTCTTTAGCAATAATGACGGGTAATTTATCATCACCCTCCAAAAATGCATATTCTAGATGAGGAGGCAAGTCCTTGAGCTCGACCTCGGGAAATTCTTCAGTTTTTTCAATAGAATTAATTTCCGCTTTATGAAGTTGTTTTGGAGAAGGAGAGGGTGAAGGATCGTCATTTAACAATCTTTCAAGAAGAAGAATATCTCCCTCTGGGTCAAGATAGTTTTCATCAATCTCATGAGAGATTGAGCTATCTTGAGCAAGAAAAGCCTCGACCTCTTCCAGAAGGAAGTCACCTCCCTCAAACGGAGTGAGAGAAGGGGAAGAGTCGTATATGATAGACTCAGAAGAAAGAGTGGTACTGCCACTTGATGAGAAACCGAGGACCTCTTGGGAATACTCTTCTGAAGGAACATCGATGATGTCAATTCGGTTAACCGTTTCAGCGTCATAGTTGGAGGAGTATCTTGAAGTCTGATTATGATTGAATGTGATGGCTTCACCACCAACACGCAAAGTGATTTCTTCTTCGTAAACATCGATTAGAGCACGACCCGTTCTTAAGAATCCCCTCCCGAGTATGAGAGGAACTCTTGGGTCAGCATCAAAATCAACAATCACAAAATCTGCTGGAAAATGGAACTTTCCTACTTTCACGAAGATATCCTCGGCAATGCCGAGAGGACGGGATATAGTACGGTCTGCTAGCTCGAGAGTCATGCAGGTAGGAGTGAGAGCAGGAAGAGAGAGTCTCTTCCAGACTGAGTGAGGCATAAGGTTAATGCTTACACCAAGTTCAGCCAAGGCTAAGCATTCAACCATCCCCGGGAAAATGCAAGGAATGAGAAATTTCCCGGGATCTCCAAGCTTTTCGGGAAGCTTTTTCAAGAGCACTGCTGAGCAATGCTCGTTCAGTGGAGTTTTAGCCATCTCACAGAGTTTTTCCTTATTGCTTATCAGATTTTTGATTGTTGAAGCAAATTTAGGCATTAGAAGAAGAGCATCCGCGAACCTAATATCGAAATGTAACTCTTGGAAAATTTGGTAAAATTTTTCCATCTGATGATTAGCTTTTTCGTGGTTCTTTTGATCATTCAAATGTGAAGGATATAGAATTGAAGGCTTGGGATTGTTCTTTGGAATTTCATCGGGAATTTCCGGAGGATCAA
The DNA here is from genome assembly GCA_030686995.1 of Artemisia argyi. Taxonomy (NCBI): domain Eukaryota; kingdom Viridiplantae; phylum Streptophyta; class Magnoliopsida; order Asterales; family Asteraceae; genus Artemisia; species Artemisia argyi. The sequence continues at coordinate 77,252,509 of CM060693.1, read as the reverse complement.
ATACAACTTTTGACTTGCAAGTCGGGACCGGGACAATTTGAGGGTGGACGTTGTTGGTATCTCCGTTATTAGTAGGAAGTACCGTGTCTGTGGTAACCTCAGGTTCACGTTCCGCTACCTTGGTAGGAGGAGAAGAAGAGGTAGAGGGAACAGTGGGTCCATTGTATGATACTCCATTTCAGGTAGTGATCGCTTTAACATCGCCCCTCGGGTTAGCGATCGTGTTGCTCGGTAGTGTACCCGGGCCCAAGGGTCGATCATTTAAAGACTTCTGAAGCTCAGAGATCTTGCTGATCAGTAACCGATTCGTTTCCCCTTGTGCTTTCATGAATTGTTTTAGCACTTCATCGGAGGAAGACGAGGGTTGAACAACGTTTTGATTTTGGTTAGGAAAATTTTGAACACGGTTGTTTTGAAAATTTCCTTGGTTTTGGTTGTTACCTTGAAAATTATTTCTCTGATTGAAATTACCCTGATTGTAATTCCCTTGACCTTGGTTTCTTTGAAAATTTCCATGAAAACCTTGATTTTGATTGCCATTTTGAAAATTGTTTTGGTTAAAATGACCTTGATTTTGGTTCGGGTTTTGGAAATTCGGGTTTTGATCTTGGTTAAAATCTCCTCGATTCTGATTTTGATTCGAGTTACGGTTTTGATTTTGGTTAAAACCAGGAGGTCCAAGAAAATTGTTGGAACGATAGCTTAAGAGATTACGGTCCCCTTGTGGTTGGTAAGAATTACCCCCCATGTTGTAGGAACCTTGAGCAGCATAAACGTTCTCTTGAGGAAAACCAGCAGTAGCTGGACACTCGGAATACAGATGTGGGCCTCCGCAAGTTTCACAACTTTGGGCTACGGCTTTCACTTGTTGATTTTGCATAGTTTGGTTCATTCTCAACACAGCTGTAGAGATATCATCCATCTTTTTGGTGAGAGCTATTATTTCAGGAGACGATGATGAAGGAATGTCTGATTTACATGACTCATCCATCTCTGCAGAGGAATCCCAAAAGTTATGGTGGGCAGTCATGTTCTCAATTAGATCATAGCATTCTTCGGGACGCCTTTTCATGAAGGTCCCACCAGCAGCAGCATTGAGAATATCCCGGTGCCTCAATGTTAGACCATTATAGAAGATATCTATGATGGTAACTTGTAACATATTGTGGTTAGGGCACCGATCAATTGCTAGCTTATAACGTTCCCAAGCCTCAAATAGAGACTCATCGGGACGCTGCCGGAAGTTGCTGATATCATTTCGTAACTTGGTAACCATGGAAGGTGGAAAATATTTTGCTAAAAACTTGGTTACCATTTCATCAAAGGTACAAATAGAATTCTTGGGGAGTCGGTCAAACCATGCAGTGGCATGATGGGTGAGAGAATAGGGGAAGAGATACAGCCGGAGGGCATCATCGGTGAAACCATGCTGTTTCATGCTTTGGGTGACGGTAAGGTATTTATCAAGATGCTTGTTAGCATCGTCACCCGGTAATCCGTGAAATTGACACGAATTTTGGACTTGTTGGATCATGTGGTGCTTGAGGCCAAAGTCCGTAGCTTCAATAGTGAGTGGTGCAATAGGTTCGCCCCTCCCTTGCATGGTAGGCTGGCACAACTCCTCCATCGTTCGGAGATCGGGTGCTGGCTCATCCTTGGGAGGGTCAGGGGGTGGTGGTGGCCCGTCGTCCATTTCTGTTTTTGGTTCTTCAATAACAGTACGTAGCTCGGGTACGTTTTTCTGATTTTTACGCTTTGTTTGTGAACGAGTGCGCATGCACTAAAAACAATTTTTCAAAACAAATTCGAGGCAAAACAATAGGGAACTTAAACCAATAATCACAAGTGAATGGCTTCTTTGAAAAAGGTACACCACTCACAGGGATACAATGGCAAGTTTTAATCTTTAGTTTGGGAACTTATTATGTCCACACCCCCAGTTGGTAGGTGTTCTGGCTTGGTTTGCGGTGGTAAGATTTTATGTATTTATTAACAGAAAAATTGTTTTTGGGCTTTTGGGTGTGTGTGCAAAAAACTTTGGGAAATATTTTTGGGACTGATTCGTTAACCGAAATCGTTCCTTTAAGATTACTCGCAGGCTGGCGGGAGAGAAGAATGGATCTCTCTTCAGTTCACAATTTAATGTCAGAATTTACCTTATACCAACTGTATAGGTTGTAATATTAAAGATAACGAAGTAATTTAACTTCACAGTTTGTTTTGTTGTTTTTGATTTTTTTGGTGTTGTTAACACTTAAGGAAAAGTGTTAATGAACTTTTTTAATATGATTGATATTTTTATAAAAACTTTTTACAAAAGTGGTGAAATTTGTACAGGGAGGGTTTTGAAAACCACTAAACTTAAAACGATTTTAAAACACGCAACAACCTCCCCGGCAACGGCGCCAAATTTTGATTGGTGCTAAACCGTCAGATATTATTGACCAATGTTAAATAAGTCAAAAACAGCTTAGGCCAATTCTCCGTGGATAGTATAGTATTTCCCCGGGTCGTTATGTCCCAGCGAGATTGCAATATTATCTAATTAATTAACTAAAATATTTTTAATTCTAATAATTATTAAACTAACAGAGAAAAATCTAAAAAAATTATTGAAAATACTTTAAGCTGACAGGAAATTAAGAAAATTATAAAAATGATGAATTGTTTATTAATAAGCTAAAAAGAAAAATTAAAAAGATAAAATCTATTAAATAGAAGCTATTTCTATTTTTAAATTTGGTTTTTTGTTGGTTTTTCTTTTTAACAGATGGTAATAAGCTAAAAATAGGAAACTTTTGTGAAAAGACTTTTACAATAGCTTAAAAATAAGCTATGTGCACCCCCTTTTGCCAAACAGTGGACTAATTAGCTTATTAGGACTTATGCAATGTTTAAAATAGCTAGGAAATGACAAACCAAGTATACACAGATGATTATAAACTTGAAATAAGCCAAACGGAACAGATAAGCACTCAGAATAAGCTATGTTTCACAAATAAGCAGTTATCACAACTAAGGGCCAAAACAGGCCAAACCAAAGGTTTTTGAACCTCTGTGGGGTCCACAGAAGCCAAGGTGGGTCCAAAGTGAAACTTGAAACTTGAAAATGTACTAGAGGGCTACAAAATAAGCCAATAAGCTGAGCTTATAGCTTATTAATGAGCACTGGGTGGGCAATGGAAGTTGGGGTCACACACTGAGTGACTCAGTGTACACTCAGGGAATAGTCAAACTAAATGAGGCAAGCAGCCCTATCAAATAAGCTCAAGACATAAAAATAAGCACTAAACCTTATTTTGGGCTTATTGGCTTTCCAAAAAGCCAAGGTACAGGGTGTGGGGTCCACTAGGGTGTTCACTAAGCAACTTGAAAAATTGGTGGAAAACCTGTGCACAGGGCATATGCTTGCCCTGCAGGTCAAAAGAAGCACTTGCAAAAGCTTGTAGAAAAATCTTAAAAATAAGCTGATTATGGGAACTTGTAGACTAGGTGACAATATTTAACTTCTGAAAAGATCAAAGTCTCAAACCAAACACAAAAATCACAAATATTCTCCCAAATTTTGGATTTCTGAGACAAGCCTACTTTTGACTTTTTGAAATTACAAACTTAGATTGACTTTTATGAACTTTGATCTTGGTTTTATGATTGATACTGATTAATTAAGCTAAGTTAAGACTAAAATAAGCTACACCACTCACAAGTGAATGGAAATGGGGCATAAGCCACACTAAATCCAACACAAAAGGTTAAATAGGCCTATTGGTATATGATTTTGACTTTTTTATGAATAAGACCTAGTTATTATGGTTATTCTGAGCTAATATGATCCTAAGTGACTTGTATGAACAAAGAACAACAACAAACATACACCATAACACCAGGGATCACACTGATCCAAACACACCTTAAAATTGGACTGTTTGTTGATTTATGAAACAAGAGGTTATTAAAACTTATGAAACTGATCTAAATTGTCTTAATATAATCTACTAAGCTTAATTGAACTTAAAAACACTAACAACAACAACAGATTGCCAAGATTACAAATTATACTAATTTGACTGTCAATTATGAAATTAAAGAAACTAAGATTTCTAATAAACAAGCTACTGATTTTAAGCAATAATATCACTAATTATCACTAAACAAACACAGATAAGATAAATAAGCAATGAGATAAGCAGTGCTACAGTAGAGTTTATAAATGAGTTCAAAAGCTTACAATGTGCATTCCTGCTAACACCATGAACCAAGGACCTCAAAACCAATCCTATAGGTTTTCCACATGACCACTAACCCAGGGCCATCCACTATTCACCCTGCTCCAGCTTTTATCTTCATAAAACCTGCAAGTTTGACTTTTGTTGACTGATTTTGTGTTTTTGAATTTTTTATAACTAAGCAGTGTTTCAATGTTTCTAAAAGCTTTATTAAGCTTTCTTGGAGCTTATGTGAGCCTAAGAGTCCATGGAGTCTAGTAACAACAACACTACAGCTTAATAAGAAACTTGAAATAAATTGAAAATTGAACAAACTAATATATGACTTGAAACTTGATTTTTATTAATGAAAAACCTTAATGGTACATTGAAAACAGAAATTACACTATTTTAAAGCTAAATTACACAATAAGAATTTGAAAATTACTTAAACGACATAAAATTACTAAAATTAAGCTAACACTTCTTCTCTTGATCTTCTCTTCTATTTATGGTTGTGGATTAGGGTTCTTGGACCTTCTCTGATCATATCCCATCCAATCTTGACCCTTGAATTCCTCTGATTTAATCCTGACCCTCCACGTAATTTTTGGCGGGAAAATTGGGGGTGAGTGAAATATATATATACTGCAACAGGGGGTGGCATTTATTATAGTTGTCCCGTTAGGTATATATGGTGGGTTGGGCGGTGGATTAGACAGGGATGGTGGGGTGGTGGTGATAAGATGGTGCAAGTGGTGTGGGGGAGGGAAGGAGAGGGAAAGGGGGTGTTTGTTTGACTGGTTTGACCACAGGGTCAAACGTTGACCCTGGTGGATATTAAACGAGGGTGTGGGCTGGGTAGAGTTGGGCTCAAAACAAAAAGGAGTGGGCTTGGTTGTTTGTTTATGTTTGGGTTGGATTTGGATTGGATGGGGTAATAATATTAAGGGGTCCGGTTTGGTTTAAGATAAAAACAAGGACCAATTTTGTAATTAAGCCGAAAGTGAGGGATTGATCATGGCATTTTTCCAAAGTATTTCATGGGGTGGATTTTGCCAAGTGATGAATAGTACAAGGACAAAATTTGTTTTTCTCAAAGTTTTAATATCCCAGGGACCATTTTTGTCAATTTTCAAAGTTCAGGGACTAAACTTGCAATTTTGTGAAACTTTTTACCAAAGGACTAATTATGTAACTTTGTGATTTAAAAGGACCTTTGGTGACTTTTTCAAGTTTTTAGAATAGCCAGGGACTAGTTTTGACAATTTTGAAAGATGAGGGACTGAAACTGCCAATTATGCAAACTTTGTTAATTTTTCATCTGTTTTTGATTATTTTGCATCTGAAACATATAAAACACATTCCTGGGATATTTTCATTATTTTGATGCATTATTGAGTGTTTTTAGATGTTTTGGCAGCTCAGAGTAGGTAAAAATGATGAGTGTTTGAGCACTCATCAGTAGTGAAACCTAGATGTTAATTATGGGTTGATTCTTTGTTTATAGTTGTTACGGATGATTGTATTCGATGTTAGGCTTAAGAAAAGCGGCAGACTTCCATTGGTAACATGCTTGAACGTCTTAAGAAACATGATCGGAGGTGTACTACGATATTTGGTTGTATTTAATGCGTAGGAGAATTCTAATGATCCCATGTTAGGAGCTTCTAACGGCTCGACATAGGAGTGAAGTAGGATCCTATAGAGTTAGGGAATACTGTACACGGCCCTACGACTAGTATTAAGGAATATGACCCATCATCCATGCAATTGTAACAAGCTATCAACCTATAAAAGATATCTAGGGAGTAATGAAACCTAAGTAAACACAACTTTCCCTATCATTGTCTACACCACTAGTATAATTAGATTCCATTTCATTTCTGTTATTTTATTTTGATTGCATTTGTAGTTAATTGGGTTAGTTGGCTAGCAACTAATTCCGCCCACTTTTCAAAAAACCGAGATTTTACTGCTTTTATAAAATATAAAAATACAAAAAGAATCATCCCTCACCTCTAGACTTAGTTTAGGAGACTTTCTAATCCTAGCGACACTATTCCTGAGTTGAACGATCAATCCCCCGGTACTTGTCACTATACTTTACTACAACGATCAGGTACACTGCCTGGTGGGGGTTGTAAGCTTCTCGAGATCCCTCGAGAGGTAAAGCATGGTGCGATTCCCATGTATCAGGTGCCTATCGCGCAAGTGCCAGGATATAATGGTGATACCTATGCTGATCTTGTCGCTGCCATAGAGAAGATGAAGTTGTTAGAGCTTCCTGACATTGCTCAACTGGAGCGCGACCAAGACTACCCCATAGGTGTTATCATGGAGGGGTTGACCATGGCGAGGCACACAGTAGAGGACGCTGAGGCACAACTTGATTACTTCCTGAAGCCTGATGTGTCGCAGGCTCGCAGCTGCAGGTACCTGTCTTTGCACGTCCGCGTGACATCCTCAACCCTTTTGCCCTTGAGAAGGAGATCCCTCTAAAAGAATCCTTCGAAGCCCATGTGATTGGTGCTAAACTGTCAACTTATATTGACCAAAGAATGGTCAACAAAGTCAAAGAGCCTAGACCAATGCTTCCGGGTAATAAAGGGTATCACCAGGTCGTTATGTCCCGACGAGGTGTGGATTGTGTTTTAGCGTACTTGTGATCGGGTGATTATTCACAGAAAAGGGTTGTGATAAGAATTATTTGAGAATTATGAAATTAAATAGCTTAGGAAAGCTATGTGATTGATTACTGGTATTGAGATTAAGAAGATTTGAGCTAAAACCTAAAAACGTACGTTTTAATTAAAAACGTACACAGACGAACGAAACAAAAAGTACAACTGATGGACAGAAAAGGTTACAAGTGTAAAATTATTATTTTTACAATCCTAACAATTAAATAAAATTTTAAGAAAAACAAAAAGTATTTTTACACTATTTAATTATTAATTATTAATTAATTACTAATTATTTATTAATTAACTAATTAAACTAATTAGATTTATTAAAAATACAAAAAAGACTTAGAAAACAAAGAAAAATTTTAAAAATATAATTAACCATCATAGGAATCCTAAAAAATTATAAAAAGTTTATTTTATGTATTTTTAAACTAATTTACTAATTATTAATCTAATTACTTATTAATTTCTAATTATACTAATTATATTATGAAAAATAGAAAATGAACAGTATAAATCCTAGAAAAATTTATAAAAATGTTTTAACTTATATAAAAGCTAGAAAAATTATAAAAACTAGGTTGTACTTTATAAAATCTAATTATGCTATTTAATTACTTAATATTAATTATTAATTAATTTAAACTAAAATTAATTCTAAAAACCACTAAAAGACAAAAGAAAAATATGGAAAAATTTATAGAATTATTTTAACCTAAAAGAGAATTAATAAAAATATAAAAATGATATATTGCTTATAAATAAGCTAAAAAGAAAATTAAAATGATAATTTCTATTAAATAGAAGCTATCACTATAATTAAAGTTGGTTTTTGGTGTTTTTTTCTTTTTCCAAACTAATTATATACTAAAACTAAAACGTTTTATGAAAACATTTTTGATGTAACCAAGAAATAAGCACTTGAGAGCTTATTGATCCACACAGTTGACTTTTGTTGACTGAGGATGGAATTAAGCTCAAATGGAACAAGGTGGGGTCCACAATGATTAAAACTGGTTTCTCTAAGTTGTTAGATCAATATTAAGCAAGATTATACCAAATAAGTGGCATGAATAAGCCACAAAACACAAATAAGCACTTTGCTTAATGCAATTCTGAGACAGAATGGGGACAGAGATGGGGAGCAAATTCAGGTGGGGTCCACTGGTCTAATGGTCAAAACAATGGTCAACTTTCAAACACTGGTAGGAGGGGGTTGTAATGACCCAAGTATGAGGTGTGGGACTCACTGGGTTAGCCACAAACAACCACCAAAGTTGGCTTGGTTGCTGGGGGTCTGAGTGCACAGGGCAATGGGTTGCCCTGCAGGTCAGTTCAAGGGGTGTTTTAGTCCACTAAAAAAAATCACAAAAATATAACAACAATGCAAATCACAAGTACAGCTGGTAGACTAAATACATAACAAATTTCAAACCTCAGATCCAAACACACAAATCATGAAAATTCTTGCCATTTTTGCAAAAATCTGAACTATGCACTTTTGACTTTTTAGGTAAAACTTGCAGTTTGACTTTTGTGAAACTTAGATGATCATTACTGGTTGAGAGGTGTATAACAAGTAATATTACAACTGTATTAGGCTAAAGTTACTAATTATGAACCAATGTGAGGAGTTTATGACTAACAATACCCTCACAGTTAACCGTGAGGGTGAAATGAGTTTGCTTTTGACTTTCCTTTGGTTGAAACTTGGTTTTGAGACTGAAAATGGCCTATTGTGACTTATTTGAGTATACCAATACCATAACCACAGCAAAACACTCACAAGATAGTCCAGGACAGATATGATCCAAACACCCCCTTAAACAACTGTGAATGGACTTTTTCAAAGCAAATGAAGGTTTTAAACAAAACTACCAACACAGACACATGATTTATGATTACTTAAGCTTATTTAAGCACACTTAGACCGAGAACTACAATAATAACACAGATTACAACAAAATGCTAAGTTTTACTTGAAAATTAAAAATGCTAGCAACTATTGATTTTAATTAACAACTAAGCTCCTTAAGATTATATCCACACTAAATAACTTTAACTAAGTACAAATCACAAAGAAATAGGCAATGACAACTACTGTTATGAAAAATGAACTTGAAATGAAAATGAAGCTTACAAAGTGAACTGTGAGCACCAAAGATAAGAACCAAGAGAACCAATTTGTCCTAACTCCTCCCTGAGGATCTAAACCAATATTCCAAAGCTGCTTCTCTTCCCAAATCACCTCTGAATCAGAATCCAAACCTAAGACTCTCAGTTTGACTTTTGTTGACCAGTTTTTGATTTGTGATTTTTTTGTTAACTAAATGGAATTTTAAGATAACTAGAAGCTCTTATAAGCTTCCTGGGAGCCTAAGTGATCTAATTAAGTCCATAATAACAACATACACTATATTAAACCATATTTGAAATTTTCAATGAAAATTGTACACAATGGATTTTAAACTGAATTACTGAATTTCATAAATAAAAAAGGTTCACATTACACTGATATCACTGAATTTGATAATAAAAAGCTTAAAGATACAATTACAACTTAAAAATATTACAAACGACCTAATTTATGATAAGTTATACTACATGCTTCTCTCCACTGCTTCTCCTCACTTTTTATAGCTGCCAATGGCTTCATTAAGCTTCTCTGAGTGAATCCCACCCATTGGATTGGGTGGGAGTGATCCTAGCCATCAAAAGTGGTTTTGGCGCCATTTTTCCTTCTTTGTCAGATTGAGGTGGAGTGTGGCAAAAATGGGCAATTAAAGCCCTTTGGAGTCTTGTTATCAGTCAATGGGGGAGGTATGGATGCTGAGGTAGAAGAGGGGGGAGCAGGTTTGCAAGTTGGAGGGGGGAGGTGATGGTTTGACTTGCTTTGACTAGGAAAGGGGGTAATAAAACGGGGTGTTTGTTTTTATTATTTTGAAGTGGTGGGCTGTGGTGTTGATGGGCTGTGAAGGAGTTATAAGGGTGAATGGGCCTGGTGGATTGGAGTGGGCTTGGGTGGTGTTGGGTTTGAATTTGGTTTTGGTTGTAAAAATTATTAAGGGTCCGGTTGGAATTGTTGTAAACATAGGGACCAAAAGTGAAATTTCCACCAAACCAAGGGACTGAAATTGTACTTCTGCCAAAATATCACAAGGGACCAATATTGCCAAGTTTGATATTCCAAGATCAATTTTTGCAATTTTTTAATTTTCAAAATTCCCAGGGACTATTTCTGCAAGTTTCCAAACTCCAGGGACCAATCATGTAAATTTTCCAAACTTTTCACCCAAAGTCCGTTTTTGATAAATTTTGATTTGTTTGGGACTTGGGTTGACTTTTCTTTTAAAATAAATGCATAGGGACTATTTTTGACAAATTTTGAAACTTGGGGGACTGAAACTGCCAATATTGCAAACTTTGATCGTTTTTCATTTGTTTTTGCTCGTTTTGCATTTAAAACACATAAAACACAATCCCTAGGATAATTTAAGTATTTTAATAACTTTTTGATTGTTTTTGTATGTTTTGGCAGTTTAAATACGATAAAAATGATGAGTGTTTGCGCACTCATCAATCCCCCACACTAAACTATTGCTAGTCCCTAGCAATATTTTTGGAAAACTTGATGGATTTTAAACTTTTTACCAAAAGCCATCACTTCTGGAGTAGCCAGGTGTAAGAACTGTGGCACACCTGATAACCGTGTGATTTTTAGCAAACCACCAGCTGTCAACGGATTTGATTTGTCTTTACAAAAAGCCGTTTGCTTCTGGACTAGCCAGCTCTTGATGGAATAGTCAACATCTTGGTGATCTGATTACCAATTATGGTTTTTCCACGGCCTTTACCACAAGCCATAATCCTGCGGGCTAGCCAACTCATTTGCTTTTGAGGATATGGGGAGTTGAGGAACCATACAATTTTGGGCAAATTGCAAGCCGTAAACGGATTTGAGTTATCTTTACCAAGAGCCGTTTGCTCCTGGATTAGCCAATCCTTTTTGTCGTTTAGACACGGCGGACTGATTACCACAAAAATTTTGAAATAAAGTGAAAAATTTTTGAAAATTTTGGCAAAAAACGGGGGTATTTGAAATTATTTTGCGATAAAATTCGCTAGAATTTCCCCCCCCCCCCACACTTAGAAATGAATATTGTCCTCAATATTCAAAGTCCCGGCTATTATGCCGACTCTTTGAATGTAAAAAGCCAAGATTCGAATCTAACTGTGGAAACACCAAATTTCACTTTATTTCTATATATACACATTTTTTTTTTGGAACTTATATACATATATACATTTTTCAAACAGCTGGGGGGTTGGCCATTCCCCCACACTAGGGTGGTAGAAAGTAGAAAGAAATTAGAGATACGGGTGAAAACCCGTATTGTGCTATTATTTTTGTTTGTCGAGTCGCTAGCTTGACTCGATCCCCGAATTCAATTGTCCTTGGAGAAAGTTTGGAGATCCGGGACAACCATGGATGGTATGTCCTCTCCAAAGCCGTGCTTTAAACGATGTCCATTCACTTTGAAATTAGGACCGTCATTTTGAGATAATTCGACGGTGCCATAAGGATAAACCTTAACGATAGTGAATGGACCAGTCCATCGGGTTTTGAGCTTTCCCGAGAAGATCTTGAGTCTAGAGTTGAAAAGAAGGACTCGATCACCAACGTTAAAAACGCGGTTTTTTATTTTTGAGTCATGAATCTTCTTTGTCTTTTCTTTGTAGATCAAAGAGTTCTCGTAAGCTTGATCACGAAGTTCATTTAATTCATTCAGTTGAACTTTCCTATGATCACCCGCAGTTTTGAGGTCGAAATTGGCATGCTTGAGAGCCCAATAGGCTTTGTGCTCAAGCTCGATCGGAAGATGGCACGCTTTCCCGTACACAAGTTTGTAAGGCGTACAACCAATGGGTGTTTTGTAAGCCGTACGGAAAGCCCAAAGTGCATCATCTAATTTATCCGACCACGATGCACGATTTTCACCTACAGTTCTTTCTAAAATTCTCTTAATTCCTCGATTGGAAACTTCTACTTGTCCACTTGTTTGTGGGTGGTACGCAGTAGAAAGACGATGAGTTACACTGTAGTTTTGCATGACTTTATCAAAGTTGTCATTACAGAAGTGCGTACCACGATCACTGATAATAGCACGTGCAGTTCCAAATCGAGCGAAAAGAGCTTTCAAGAATTTCACAACTACTCGGGCATCATTTGTGGGTAAAGCTTTTGCTTCAACCCATTTTGACAAGTAGTCAACAGCCACGAGTATATATTTGTTGCCATGAGAAGAAGGAAATGGCCCCATAAAGTCGATGCCCCAAACGTCAAAAATTTCACAAACTTGAATTGCATTCCGAGGCATTTCATTCTTTTGTGAAATATTCCCGTGACGTTGACAAGCGTCACAGGATTTGACTAATTCCTGGGCATCCTTGTAAATCGTGGGCCAAAAGAAACCGGAGTCAAACACCTTTTTGGCGGTGTAGTATGGATTATGGTGGCCCCCCGTGGGACCAGCATGGCAAGCCTTAAGAATTTCAGAGGCTTCTTGGCCATAAACACACCGCCGGATGACTTGATCCGCACATATTTTGAACAAGTAGGGGTCGTCCCAGAAGTAATGTTTTACATCTTTGAAGAATTTATTTTTTTGTTGGGATGACATCCCTTTCACCACAAAGTTACCCGCAAGGTAGTTTGCAAAGTCGATAAACCACGGGGTACTAGAGTCTCCACGAAAGGTAACCGCATTGAGTGTCTCGAGAGGGAATGTTTCATTAATTTCTTTCCTCTCGAAGACATCTTGGTGGGGGTTTTCCAATCGGGAGAGATGATCAGCAGCTAGGTTCTCAGCTCCTTTTTTATCACGAATAATGATATCAAATTCCTGTAGGAGGAGAACCCAACGAAGAAGTCTCGGCTTTGCATCTTGTTTTGCAAAAAGGTACTTCAAAGCCGAGTGATCCGTATACACTATGCTTTTGGTCAGTTTCAAGTATGGCCGGAATTTTTCATAAGCATACACCACAGCTAATAATTCTTTTTCGGTGGTGGTGTAATGGCTTTGAGCCTCGGTCATAGTTTTGCTGGCATAGTGTATAGGCTGAAAATGTTTTGTTTTGCGTTGCCCCAAGACTGCCCCTATCGCATAATCACTAGCATCACACATGAGCTCGAAGGGCAAGTCCCAATCGGGGGCAACAAGAATCGGTGCCTCGGTAAGCTTTTTCTTAAGTGTTTCAAAAGCTTCGATGCACTCGGGGGAGAAGATAAAAGGAGCATCCTTTTCGAGGAGATGGGTCATAGGCCGGGCGATTTTAGAAAAATCTTGAATAAACCTACGATAAAAACCGGCATGACCCAAAAAGCTCCTTACACCTTTCACGGTTGTGGGATGAGGTAATTTTGCAATGACATCCACTTTGGCTTTGTCAACCTCAATCTCGTTCTTTGAAATTTTATGGCCGAGGATAATGCCCTCTTTGACCATAAAGTGACTCTTCTCCCAATTTAGACATAACTTTGTGTCTTCACAACGTTTTAGCATGCTGTCTAAATGGGAGAGGCATGATTGAGACGAATCCCCAATGACCGAAAAATTGTCCATGAAGACCTCCATAGTTTTCCCGATCATGTCGGAAAATATGGACATCATACATCTTTGAAACGTGCCCGGAGCATTACATAAGCCAAATGGCATACATTTATACGCAAAAGTTCCATAGGGGCACATAAAAGTGGTCTTTTCCTGATCTTGCGGATCAATGGGAATCTGAAAGTAACCCGAGAAACCATCGAGGAAGCAATAATACTCATTCCCCGCTAATCTCTCGAGCATCTGATCCATAAAGGGCAGAGGAAACTGATCCTTACGGGTGGCGTCATTTAACTTGCGATAGTCAATGCAGACACGCCATCCCGTAACCAAACGAGTTGGAATTAACTCATTCTCCTCGTTTGTGACAACAGTAATGCCACCCTTTTTTGGAACACAATGAATTGGGCTGACCCAAGGACTGTCCGAGATAGGGTAAATCAAACCGGCATCAAGAAGTTTTAAAACTTCTTGTTTGATAACCTCGTGAATTTTTGGATTCACCCTTCTTTTTTGTTGGACTGCAGGTTTGAAGTCGTCCTCCATTAAAATTTTGTGAGTACAAAATTCAGGGTCAATGCCCTTGATGTCGGAGAGTCGCCAAGCAATTGCTTGTTTATGAGACTTCAAAACCTTTATAAGAGCAGCCTTTTCCTCAACACTTAAGTCTTTAGCAATTATGACGGGCAATTTATCATCACCCTCCAGAAATGCATATTCAAGATGAGGGGCAAGTCCTTAAGTTCAACCTCGGGAAAGTCATCAGTTTTCTCAACATTTTTGACTTCCTCCTTATGAAGTTGTTGTGGTAGAACAGGAAGAGGAGAGGGATCTTCGTTTAATAATTTTTCAAGTACGAGAATATCCCTCTCGGGGTCAATCTCTTGGTTATCGATTCCATCGGGAATCGAGTCACTTTTGAGAAAGGCCTCAATTTCTTCTAAGATGAAGTCACTTCCCTCAAACGGAGTGAGGGAAGGAGAAGAATTGGCAATGATGGGGTGAGAAGACTGAGTGAGGTTTTCACTCGAAGAATCATCAATGAAACCTAAAATCTCTTGAGCATATTCCTCAGCAGCAACATCGATGACATCAATTTGATTCCCCGATTCACAGTAATTGGAAGAGTATCTCGAAGTTTGATTTAGGTTGAAGGTTATGGCTTCCGTTCCAACACGTAATGTGATCTCATGCTCAAATACATCGATAAGAGCTCGCCCAGTTCTAAGGAATCCCCGTCCAAGAATGTGAGGGACCCTAGAATCGGCATCAAAGTCAACAATCACAAAATCTGCCGGAAAATGGAACTTCCCCACTTTAACGAATACGTCCTCGGCAATGCCAATGGGACGAGAAATCGAACGATCGACAAGCTCTAAAGTCATGCACGTGGGGGTAAGTTCGGGAAGAGAGAGTTTCTTCCACACAGAATATGGCATTAGGTTAATGCTAGCACCTAGATCGGCCAAGGCGAAGTATTCAACCATACCCGGGAAAGTACAAGGAATTAGAAATTTCCCGGGGTCTCCAAGCTTTTCAGGAAGCTTTTTCAAAAGAACTGCTGAGCAGTTCTCATTCAGAGGAGTTCTTGCCATCTCAAAGAGTTTTTCTTTATTACTTAACAGATTTTTGATTGTCGATGCAAACTTGGGCATCAAGAGAATAGCATCCGCGAAGCTAATGTCAAAGTGCAAATCTTGGAAGATTTGGAAAAACTTATCCATTTGGTGATTAGCTTTTTCGCGGAGCTTTTGTTCACTGAGACGTGATGGACAGGGAATAGAAATTTTGGATTTAGGGTTGTCTACTGGAGTTTCTGGTGGTTCAAAGACAACTTCAGGCTTACATCTGGTTTCAGGAATAACCTGAGGTTGGACGTGTGCTGTACTTCGTGGGCTAGGAGTTTGCACCTTGTCCTTTGTCACCTCAGGTTCACGATCCACTACCTTTGGAGGAGAGGAAGAAGAGGTAGTAGGAATCGCGGGTTCATCATATGAAGCACTATTTCGTGTTGTGATCACCTTAGCATCGCCCCTCGGGTTAGCGATCGTGTTGCTCGGTAAAGTAGTACCTGAGCCCGAGGGTCGATCATTTAAAGACTTCTTGATGTCAAAAATCTGGCTGACCAGCAACTTGTTCAACTCTTCTTGGGACTTCATGAATTGTTTCAACAACTCGTCAGATGAAGGCCCGGTTGGAACAATGGCTTGATTCGGATTAGGAATATTCGGAGCTCGATTGTTCGGATTGGGACCTTGATTTTGAAAATTACCCTGATGAGGGTGGTTGTTTCCATGAAAATATCCCGGATTGAAATTACCCTGACCTTGGTTCCGATTAAAGTTTCCTTGATTTTGATGTTGGAAACCTTGGTTTTGATTGTGAAAACCGTGACCCTGATTGAAGTTTCCTTGGTTTTGATAACCTTGGTTCGCTCTATTTTGATTTTGGCCACGGTTTTGGACATTTTGGTTTTGATTAAAACCAGGAGGTCCAGGATAATGATGTTGAGGATGATAGCTAGGGTCCATAGGAGGGCGATATTGATTGCCTCCTTGATTTTGGGACCCGGCTACAGCATGAGCTTCATATGGAGTACCATCAGTAGCTGTGCAATTGTAGTAGGCATGCGGCCCACCACAAGTCATAGAGACTTCCACTTTTTTAACCTCAGCAGGTGGAGGATGTTGTGGAAATGAAACTTTCTTTGTTTGGGCGAGAACCAAAGCTTGGATCGCTTCAGTGAGCTTGTCAATCTTAGCATCCGTGCTAGATTGACTCACAGAAGATGAAGTAGAAGGACCCGCATTGATTTGAGAAACAATCGGTTTGCTTCGTGTAGAGCGGACCTTGGACTTGTTTTCTATGATTTGCAAAGCTTCTTTTGTGGTTCTACTCAAGAAATTACCTCCCGCGGAGGCATTGAGAGAATCCTAATCAGCTTGGCTCATGCCATTGTGAAAAGTATCGGGTTGCATCAACTCAGAGAAACCATGATGTGGACACTTGCGAAGTAATTCTTTGAAACGATCCCACGCTTCACCAAAAGATTCATCATATTTTTGAGTGAAATTGATGATTTCGTTTTTAAGACTCGTGGTCTTGGAAGGTGGGAAGAATTCATTCACAAATTTTTTGACAAGATCTTCCCATGTCTCAATAGATTGAAGAGGTTGTTTTTCAAGCCAAATCGGGGCTTGTCCCTCCAGGGAGAATGGGAAGAGAAGAAGTTTAATTGCTTCACAAGGGACATTCTTGTACTTGATGGTCGAAGTGATTTTATTGAACCATCGAATGTGAGCATGAGGATCGTCCCTCTCAAAACCGTAAAATTGACTTGAGGTTACAAGATTGAGTAACCTGGTTTTGAGCTCAGAATTATCAGCCACGATGGCTGGAACAACAATGGCATCTACGTAACCCTCGATGGGTGCTTGGAGAAGCTTACACATGGGGCGGTCTTCCGCCATGGTGACAGTGGGTGTGGCAACAGTACGGATCTCAGATCCGACTGTTGGTGCTAAACATCGACGAGGTCTTTGAGGTTTCTGAACAAGCTCACGTAATGGGCTCGTGGACCTTGAAGAACGAGTGCGCATGCACTAGAGATAAAAACCAATCAAAACAAAATCGAGGCAAATCAACAGTGAACTTAAACCAATAATCGCAAGCAAGTGGCTTCTTTAAGAAAGGTACACCACTCACAGGGATACACAGGCAAGTTTTATATCTTTGGTTTGGGAACTTATTATGTTCACACCCCCAGTTGGTAGGTGTTTTGTCTTGGTTTGCGACGGTTGGTTTTTATGTATTATTATTATTCACAAGAAAAGACGGATGTTTTTGTGTTTTGTGTATGGGTTTAAAAACTTTTGGACAATATTTTTGGTATCGTCTCGTAATCTAAAATCGTTTCTCCTTAAGAATCATCTTAAAAGAAAACCGATTCAGAAAACGTTACGATCTGTTTTGTTGTTTTTAATTTTTTTGGTGTTTTAACACTTTAGGTAAAGTGTTAATGACTTTTTTTATGTTTTGATTTAAAATTTACAAAAGTGGTGGTATTTGTACAGTGAATGAGGTGAAATAATACTAATCTCAATTGACGCTATAAAAACGCGCACACCTCCCCGGCAGCGGCGCCAAAAATTGATTGGTACTAAACCGTCAACTTATATTGACCAAAGAATGGTCAACAAAGTCAAAGAGCCTAGACCAATGCTTCGGGTAATAAAGGGTATCACCTGGTCGTTATGTCCCGACGAGGTGTGGATTGTGCTTTAGCGTACTTGTGATCGGGTGATTATTCACAGAAAAGGGTTGTGATAAGAATTATTTGAGAATTATGAAATTAAATAGCTTAGGAAAGCTATGTGATTGATTACTGGTATTGAGATTAAGAAGATTTGAGCTAAAACCTAAAAACGTACGTTTTAATTAAAAGCGTACACAGACGAACGAAACAAAAAGTACAACTGATGGACAGAAAAGGTTACAAGTGTAAAATTATTATTTTTACAATCCTAACAATTAAAGAAAATTTTAAGAAAAAGAAAAAGTATTTTTATACTATTTAATTATTAATTATTAATTAATTACTAATTTTTTATTAATTAACTAATTAAACTAATTAGATTTATTAAAAATACTATAAAGACATAGAAAATTAAGAAAAATTTTACAAATCTAATTAACCATCATAGGAATCCTAAAAAATTATCAAAAGTTTATTTTATGTATTTTCAAACTAATTTACTAATTATTAATCTAATTACTTATTAATTTCTAATTATACTAATTATATTATGAAAAATAGAAAATGAACAGTATAAATCCTAGAAAAATTTGTAAAAATGTTTTAACTTATATAAAAGCTAGAAAAATTATAAAAACTAGGTTGTACTTTATAAAATCTAATTATGCTATTTAATTACTTAATATTAATTATTAATTAATTTAAACTAAAATTAATTCTAAAAACCACTAAAACACAAAAGAAAAATCTGGAAAAATTTCTAGAATTATTTTAACCTAAAAGAGAATTAATAAAAATATAAAAATGATATATTGCTTATAAATAAGCTAAAAAGAAAATTAAAATGATAACTTCTATTAAATAGAAGCTATCACTATAATTAAAGTTGGTTTTTGGTGTTTTTTCTTTTTCCAAACAAATTATATACTAAAAACTAAAACTTTTTATGAAAACACTTTTGATGTAACCAATAAATAAGCACTTGAGAGCTTATTGATCTACACAGTTGACTTTTGTTGACTGAGGATGGAATTAGGCTCAAATGGAACAAGGTGGGGTCCACAATGATTAAAACTGGTTTCTATGAGTTGTTAGATCAATATTAAGCAAGATTATACCAAATAAGTGGCTTGAATAAGCCACAAAACACAAATAAGCACTTTGCTTAACGCAATTTTGAGACAGAATGGGGACAGAGTTGGGGAGCAAATTCAGGTGGGGTCCACTGGTCTAATGGTCAAAAAAATGGTCAACTTACAAACACTGGTAGGAGGGGGTTGTAATGACCCAAGTATGAGGTGTGGGACCCACTGGGTTAGCCACAAACAACCACCAAAGTTGGCTTGGTTGCTGGGGGTCTGAGTGCACAGAGCAATGGGTTGCCCTGCAGGTCAGTTCAAGGGGTGTTTTAGTCCACTAAAAAAATCACAAAAATATAACAACAATGGAAATCACAAGTACAGCTGGTAGACTAAACACACAACAAATTTCAAACCTCAGATCCAAACACACAAATCATGAAAATTCTTGCC